>JBCNJP010000006.1:55899639-56061825 GCA_039602395.1 Deinandra increscens subsp. villosa | reverse complement strand
TATTGAGATATCACTTTTGGATTTTAATGAAAAGGCATGCCCCAACCCATGAAATCTCATCCTTCCTTTCCACGTGATATTACGGGTGGCCATCCACACTAGCGATGTGTGTGTTCTTGAATTGCTAATCCTTGCCCAGAGAAGGTTGACCACCTAAAAGTCAACTCAAACCCACTTAGTGAGTTAGTGTGTTTCTTGGACGTAATTATAACCAATTCACCTATTGCTTTGTTTCACTATTCTTATGGCCATTTGACTCTAAACGGTCTAATTGAACTACAAGCAATCATTTGACTTTGTCCATATACCTAAGAGTGGATTTGAATCTTTTTTATTCAATTTTAAACCAAACCAAACCGACCCATTGGGTCCAAAATTCATAAACTTGAGTTTGACCATTTCCCCCCTTGCATTTGAAGATTCAAAACACATTTCTGGAAGTATTCTTGATCATTTAAAACCAATCTTATCCGATTAGACTTTGAGACAAATTTGGCATAAAACATCATGTTCATAAAAAATAATCATTTTTCGCAATGAAGCTGTTGATTTTGATTCTAATCATTCCCGATGATGTTTATAAGTAATATCCATCAATTCTATACAAGATTCAAAATTCATCACTATTGAGCATCTGTTATGTCTGTTCAATGCTTAAACTAAAAGCTGAAGACTTGTTATGAAACGATAGAGAACGCAATCAGGAGAACCAAGATATGCAATGTTATTTCTCACCAAATTGTTTATGAAACACTTATGAGAATCAAGATATGTATGCACTATTCAACGGCTTCATTTGCTCACGAGATGAAAGCAATGTCACACAATTCTTAGCATCAATATATGTATGTAATTTCTCACTAAATTGTATATGAAACACATAGGAGAATCAGCCAGATTCATTTGTTCATGAGATGAAAGCAATTTCTCACATGGGAAAGGTGGTTAGAGGGACGTTGCCACTGTCTTAAACTCATTCAAACAAGAATGCAATATCTTCTGCCGCTTCAGAAGAGACTCCCTTTCACTCTGAAGAATGTCAATTGCTCCAGGTGCTACAAACATATCCATGAACTTGTCATCTTTCACAGCAAATAACTCCAGTCCCAGTGCTACCATAAGACGTTCACGGCTGAAACACAAAAATAATATGCAAGTGTAAGCTTCAACATCTATCCAATTTGGTATGATGTTAGAAAGAAGATTAATAAAAGATACCAGGGTGTTAGAAATCCTGAATTCAAAGCAGTAGTTACACTCCGTTCAACCAAAACTTCACGTATACGTGCAAAATGTTGTGCGGCTAATGAGCATATCTCACTGTAAGCTGACCCTGCTTGTGAACCCCTTTGACTACCCAACATTTTGCTTTCACCTAGTATTCTAGGATGATGTTTTCTTGCTCCAGCTTCTATGAAGTTTCCTTGTTCCTTTGGTTGGTCGGGTGATGGTGTTTCAGGTACAGTCATAGAAGCTTCTCCTGCTGCTTTTAGAAGCTTCTCCTGATCCTTATTATTATTTACGGGAGGTATATTTTCTTGATCTGAAAAATCAAGGCATGATGACCTGTAACTGAAAGTGGATTTTGGGCCTAGCCCAAACAAGAGATCAGTCTCATAGCATACTTCAGAATATGGGCTCGTGACCGAATCCAAGTGTTGTCGAACAAGTTGCTTGCGTTGTTTTGCAAGATCTTGTATGAAACAATAGTAAGAACGCCTTAAGGCAGCATGAAAACCAACATACCCATCCATATCCCCAGTTTTCTTCCCATCTGTCAAGCAAACCACAAGTTTTTGTTTTTATTTTCATATATCTGTATATACTATTGGGTATGAAATAATAGTAAAGCTCTTACAATCAAAGTGGTGTTGGTTTTTCTCTATGGCAAGATCAAATAGGTTTCTTAACACAAACGCAAGTCGTTCACAAGCAGTATCAAGAAGAGGTGCAAGCCATGATTTGGCAGCAGCACGAGCAATCTCTGCAGCGGCCTCTTCGATTCCCCTTCCACCTCCTCTGCGAGCATGTGCAAGTGTAATATTTGACATCTGCCAAAAAGATGAGCCAAATCAACTAGCTTATAACCAATGAACAAATAAGTCTAATGTATTATATTTCAAGTGCATTTATGAGTTTACCTTCTCCCTTGAAACAGTGGGGTATTCAACTGAATAAGCAGCACATCTAAACTCATGCATAACTCTTTCAAAAGCAGCACCACCATAAAGGCGTAGGGTAGAATTGGGTGGTCTTATATCAGAAATTACTCCAGGCCAGCTCCCCATACCACTTTCTGATTTCTCTTCATCTGTTGTTCTTCCCCATTGCTCCGGGTCAGGATCTGCAGCTCCATCTATCAATGCTCCCTACAGCATTTCAAAAAACTTTATCATTAACTGCAAATACTAAACCATTGTTCTTGTAATTAGGAGTGAATGAATTCATACCACATGGTTGCATATAGAGGATGCAAACATCATTGAAGATCTTCTGAGATGAGCAACATCAGAAGTTGCTTTTATTTTTGAGTCCAAGAGGTTTAGTTGGGCGGTGACTTCACTGCAACGTTGTTCAAGCAAAGCTAATATAGCAGGTGTAGCTTCTTTATATCTCCTATGAAGCTCAGATTCCAAATAGTCTCTCAGACAACCAAAACCTATGTGGGATTTGTATTTTTCTTCATCATATCCACCTTTGACATTTTCTTTCAGATGGCGTATAACATCGGAATCCACTTGAGATATTTGCCTCCTAAACTCATCATTTGAGACTGAGGTTCTTTCTTTTGGTAAGGCCACAAAAAAAGGCTGTGTGTTCTCTCCGAGGTAGCCACTTGCACTCAAGTATCGATCAACCTCCCACCGTTCAGTAAATTCCTGCAAAAACAAAATCAAGAAATACAGTGACCCACGTCAAGATTAAATGCTTTGTTCTTCAAGCAGTTTTAGGTTAAATCATTTACGTACCTTAAGGCGGTTATCAAATTTGGAGACAACAATTAATGTTCTTCGAAAGGTTGGATCAATGTCACGAATGGCATCCAACCACAAAGATGAGCACCACTCCACACTACTTTGTTGAAGGAATAAAAGGATGCGATTAGGTGGGCTGGCTAACGATATCACCATTGAGAGAATTTCTTCTGGTGTGCTTTCTGGTTCACCCTTCTTAGCCTACCAAATGTGGTTCAGATTAGTATAAACTGTTATATATACGTTCAAATGTATTTATCTCAAAATAGAAGCAGAGTTTTGTATAAATTACCTTGAGAACAAATCCTGGAGTGTCAATGATGGTGAGATTGGGACAATGGGCATATTCAGCTCTCATTACAATTGGTTTAGAAGAGACTGCAGTTTTAGTCTTCTTTAACATGGCATCAGTTCTTGATTTAATGGTATCTGCAATTGCTGCTGATGACACAATAGGACTGCCATATTCCTCAGAATCCTCCTCCTGTAACATTATTTTCAAACTTAGGTATCACTCATACACCACAAAGAAACAACTAAAGTTTCTACACAGTTTTTAAGTACTCTAGATGCATTGTGCATCCTGCAAACATGTTGAATTCAGAATTCTTACCAAATCCTTAACACTAACAGCAATTACACAAAAAAGAATCAACCAGTTTGAGTAATAGTCGCACAAAAACCACTGATCCTGATCATGTAAATACTAAACCCTAACTGTGCATTCTCTCTATGATCAATATATTGAGAAACTGTAGACAACTAGACACTAACTAAGCAACAACAAATTCAATTCTATATGATTAACCAAAAAGAGGAACTACCTAAGATCAAGTGCTCTAGATGCATTGTACATCTGCAAACATATTGAATTCTTACCCAATCCTCGTGAATCAAGTAATCAACCAATCGAAACTCTTAACACTAACAGTACAATATCCAAATTTGAGAAATAGTCGCATAAACACCGGCACCGCTGATTCTGATCATGTAGCGTGGTCTTATACTGTCAATACTAAACCCTAACTACGCATTCTCTCTGTGATCAATAATATTGAGAAAACTAAAACCCTAACTAAGCAGCAACAAATTCAATTCAATATGATCATCAAAAAAGAGGAACTGACCTGAAATCGGCAGCGAGGATCAAGAGCAGTAGGATCATGGACCATCTGTAGAATGAGCGGCCGGCAGGTCCCCATTTCGACCTCGCGCACATTGAATTGGAATCCAAGAAGCGCTTCGAGAAGCGAGCTTTTCCCATCCGATTGACCTCCGAGCGCCACGATCTCAGGAATAGGAAGCTTTTCTCCAAATGCAACGGCGGCAGACTGGAGGCGGTTATACGCTTCGAACCGTGACTTGGAGAAGGAAGGCGAGGCAGTGATCTCGTGGTGTTTTGTTGAGAACGAAGAAGGAAACGTATCGTTTGTTGCGTACGCGGTTGGTAGTTTCAGGAAGGCGTCGGAGGACGCCATTGTTGACGGAGCAGAGTTGCAGAGCGAGAGAGGGAAAGAGACGAAAGGATTTAGTTTGAAAGAAGTCGGTGGAAGTTGTGAAGTTTGTTTAGGAGAAACGGGTATAAATTGGAAACGGAACAACTGAAAACCGTTGGAAAAAGTTTGTTAAAGAAACGCGAGAGACGGATGATTGATGACGTGTAATTGCCATGTCATCGATGAAAAATAATCACTTGGTGACGTGTAACCTGCTTATGCTCTATTTATGACACGTTTAGTTTTATATAATAAGTTTATGGGAAAAAAATAAAGTTTTAAACCCTAAAATCTACCTTAAGACTATTCATCTTTCACCCGTCCAAAACTTGTAGTTCTTGTTAACTTCTATGTTATAGTGTTACGTGTTATCCGTGTCAAATGGGTTGGAGCGTGTCATATCTTATGTGTTATTCAACGTATTATATTTAATCGTGTTAAACGGAGCGTGTCATGTAACCCTTTTATTAACTATGTTCGTGTTCGTTTTTGGAAGGATGACAAGTTTACTTAATCATGTCGTGTTTAGATTTCATACATGTGGTAATCATATCGTGTTGTGTCTAATCTGTTTAGCATGACATTACACGTTTTACCAGCCCTATTAGCTACTAATTTAATTTTCTTAGGAGTATATGGGCTGCCTTTTTAACGGTAAACACACCATTAAAATCTACCAATTATCCATTTTGTGGGATTTGAACCTACATCACTTGGATGAGGTATCATTAGGCTAAATGCCCTTTAGTGAGTATATGGGTTTTTTTTTTTTTTTTTTTTGTGAACGGCTAAAAAAAAAATTTACACTAATTTTCATCATTGTCAAGGTTTGAACCTTGGTTACCTATCAAAGAAATTTTGCCCATTACCATTAGGCTAGAACCTAATGACAATATATGGGCTGTTAATTGTTATTAATTTCATTTGGGGAAGTTAAGATGAGGGTGGTTGAGTTTTGATAAATTCATTTGGGGAAGTTAAGATGAGGGGTAGTTGAGTACTTGAGTTTTGATAAACTTTGATTTAAAAACTCAAAATTTAGACACTTCAAGATATAATTGGTTTAAAGGTTTAAAAATATCGAATTTGTTGGGACTAACATTTTTTAATACCTATCTAAATTCATAGAATACTTATATGGTGTTTATAAACAAGAATCGTAAATAAAATGAATCTTATGGTCCACGGCTTGATCATTTTTACTTGGAGGCTTCAAGGACTTCCATCGGCTAACATACCCTTGCTCGTGGCTTTCCCATTGCAGCTTCAAATTTGAAGCAGCATAAAGCCGAGATATGTGTGAGAGAAAATTTCAGTTTAAAAAAAAGTAAAAAATCCTTTAAAGCCTTAGAGCTTCAAAAACCCACTATACCGCTGTCCGCTACCATCCCTCAAGCATCAAATTCTTTTTTTTAACTTTCTCTCTCATATGACTCAATCTGAGTGGGTCAAATTCTTTTTTTAACATGGTTGAGGAGCCACAAGGTATGTGAATTTCTATAGACCGAAAATGATTGAACTTTATTTTGAGTTAAGGTAAGAATTTAAAATCTGTCCAAATGGAATCGTAATTTAAATAAATTTTGTTTTGAGTTAGAATTTATAATAAGCAATTAGAATTTAAAAGAATTAAAATATGCTAGGTTATGTGTAGTAGACATTATGTTTAAATATTACGCCTTCATAACGCTCGAAACACTGCCCCGGGAGTGTCATAGGATAAAAAATCCTCCTAGACACGATAGCCATAACGCCCAACTTGATCTCACCTGATAGGTCATCCACTCTCATATTCCACATGATTGGTCCATTTTTTAAAAGATACTATTTCTTTATTTTAAAAAAATAATGATAATAATAATAACAATAATAGTTGAATAATGATGAGAGAGATAGATAACCACATATTTTTCAGTCATAACCCCTTGTTGATATCATTATCACATGACGTATAATGTCCCTTAAAAGACGTTATGACTACTCATTACTTTAACAGGACTAAAAAATTAAAAAGAATTTGACGCGGTTGTAACACGCGGCCGGATGTGTGCGTGAGCCATGTAAATCTGGTTGGGCAATAGCGCACGGCAACCAATGGTTATGTGACAGCTGCCCAGTCGACCAGGTCGGAATAGAAGTAAAACATATTTACAAAGTTAAACCATTTATTATTTGTGGATTATCTTACTATAAGTATGTAAACTGATCTAGTCACTCGGATTATAAACATCAAGTTTAGGGAGAGCTAGGAAGCCATTCTTTGAACATGAGTTGATCTTGGTAGCTTAACATCATCGGCCAACCCGACAACCTCGAGCAGACGGATCATATACCACGTCATATCTATCTGCCACCATTCTAACCCATGTCGAGCAGAGTACTCGAACGCATGATGGTTGTTATGCCATCCTTCTCCAAATGCCAGTATTCCCACCCACCTAGTTCAAGATTCCATGTTAACAGCCGGCTTATTTTACGAAAAAACGAAACAAGAAACGAAACCCTTACCAGTTGTTTCGAGAAAGATCACCGGTGTCCCAGGCTCTGGTGTCCCCATACATGACATGCCGAGTTCACCAGCCATGTTATGTGGTACACCCACACTATCCTCACCCCCTGTTTTCAAATGAACATACATTATGTTGAGAATATGTTATGTTTTATGATGTTATTTTGTTGGAATTTTGGAGTGAAATCGTACCATTCCCCATACGATAAAGGGTAATCCCCCAATCGTGTAGAGAAGAAGGGCGAGAGCAATCGGGTGTACGATGTAAGTTGTTCGGAGAAATCTGTAAAATGGTTGTTTCTCCAAATCCCCAACATTGTTTTGTTCTCCACACTGCAACAAAAACGTGTGAGATGGGTGATCAAATGTCTAAAGTTGGGAATTAGGTCAAAGAAAACTAGAACTTTTGTTGTTTTAGAACGTTCACGTTAGCTTCTTTCTTTTCTTTGTATCATATCATATTTTTAAAATTTAAAGGAAGTATAAAAAAATGTCTATTTTTACTCATAGGGATCTTTATATTTAAAAGTAATCTTTAACTTTAAAGGATGATAATAATGAATTGGTAAATATACCATCTTATACGGTCTTTAGATTTAAAAATAATCTTTAATTTTAAAGGATGATAATGAATTAGTAAACTCTTATGTATGCTTTTTAAGGATAAAAAATTAGATGTGAAATATTTGTTTTAAATTTTATAGAAAAACATGTTTTTTTATTAATAATAAAGATTTTAAAAAGTTTAAATTTTGTGGAAAATACTTAATTTTTTTTATAAACTATAAAGATAGAAAAATTATTCTTAATATGATTTGCATAAATGGTTATAGGTTAGGCTCTGTATAGTGGTGTGGTGATATAAATATGATTAAGATATCACGTAGAATGTCACGTAAAATGTAATGTAACAGTGAGAAAAATATGTAGCGGGTGGGTGAGTGATAATGGTTATTTAAGGTGTGGGATGTAATTATTTGATTGATGGAAACAAATCCCAAAACGCCCCTAGGAGCGGGGTGTGTGTTCCAATGTATTCAGCTCGAAAACGCTCCCATCACGGGGCGACTATACACGGTCTTATACTTGGATCCGTTTTTTATTGAAAAAAAATATTAGGCCCTGTTTGTTTTTTCTTCCAGAGATTTATGTCTGAATCTAAATACAACCTCCGAATATTAAGAGGTGATTCAAATGTCTAAAAACCGAATCATTAAGAGGTGGAGACCGGAGACCGATAACTAGTCGCCAGAGACGGAACTCTAGTCGTCGAAGAACAAATAACTCTTTATTAGAGTTAAGAGATTTTAAAATCTTCTAAAACGTCCTGGTGATTAAGACGCGATTAAGATGTAGAACCTCTGAAACTAAGAAAAAAAAAAGACACGGCTTACATCAAAATACGTATCAGATGCAACTTCTATTCAAAGATTTTTTCAGAAAACTATTCAAAGATTTTTTCAGAAAAAAAAGAGGCCCTTATTCAAGAAAACGAACCCTTTTTGTAATGTTGTCGGTATCAAACAACCAACTCATATGACTAAACCAAAATCCTTCAATCGGACTATGCGGATCGCTCTCCGAATCGCAAAACTGATGATGATACCGATGCGTACTCACCCAATCTATCGGGTTCCCCTGCACAACTCACGCTTCAGAATACCAAAAAAAAAAAAAAAACGATCTCTTCAAATATATATATAACAAAATTAATTTCACCTGAAGAGCTTGAACCCCACAATACGCAAACGTATATTCGAGCCATTTCGGCAGCCTAAAACTTCTGTGCGATAAATTCCTATGAAACGATAGAGTAATACCCAAAAGTCCGGTCACCACATACAACCCAACCGCCACCGAAAACGCTCGCCAAGTAAACGTAAACGGAGCGAAACCGCACACCAAATGCATCGCCGCCACCACCCCCGCCGTCGCAACGTCCCTCGTGTTCCATTTCCTACCCCGAAACACCTCCCTCGGCCGCTTCACCGCCACGTCGGAGAACAGAATTCTCCGCCGTTCACCGCTTTCACCGGTTTCCGCCGCCGAACCATTTACGATTCGGAATGCGTGTTTTCTCCGGCGGACGTGGGATAAAAGCGGCCGGTGGTCGGTGAATATGTCGGTTGGTGGTCGGGATGACAATGAAATTCGAACCTGACACAAACCCGTTCCATTGCCATCCCTAAAAGGTTGGAGTTTGGGGTGAAGTGTTGGGGTGAGATGAAGTGGGGCTGTGAGTGCCATTATTGACTTAGAATTCTGATCTACGAAGATGGATTTTGAAGGGTTTTGTGAGAAATCCTGCGATGCAAATCTTTACGAGGATAAACAGACACGTAACGATAAAGAAAGCCACGTGGCGAAGACGATAAGGTTGTGATGTTAAGATCCCAATTTGTTTACGTGCTAATGTTTTTTTAAAGGTTTTAAACGATTAACATCTGGTATGGCTTGATAGTGTTTTTTAAACGTTTTAAATGACTATCATCTTGCAATCGAGTAAACTTATAGGTTAGTGGTGAACCCATAAATATTTTTTGATGGGGTTAGAAAATTTTCAGAGTTTGGTTGTTTAGCTCAATATACAAATTTGTTTTTAGATTGGTTCAGTACGGTTCGGGTCGGGTCGGGACGCATTACATGATAAAAAAACTAGTTAAAATATGATAAAAAAAACGCATAACAAAAATAGTAGCATACGTCATTCGTTATTAGATAACATATTCGGGATTCTTAAAAGATGAATGTCCCGTTCTGTGCGAAGCCAAGATATATTTTTATGGGGGTCATGAATTTTTTAAGTTGGGTTATGTCACTAAATATTAAATTTTTTGTCTGTCTAATACGGGTTTGATCGAGTCATATTAAAATTTTGAAACTCAAATCAAGTCATTAATTATAAGCTAATATAAATTTAATAAAATAATCAACCAAAAATCTAGTATTTCGGTAATAATCAACAATATAACATTAATAAATTTAGTAATTAATCAAATTATCAAATAATAAAGTAAAATTAAAAAGAACTACTTAAATAAAAACATAGGGCTCTTTAGAATTTAATTTGAGAAAGATGTGGCGCTGATAACAAGGATTTCAGTTAGTGATATGTTATATTTACTTCGGAGAGATTCAGGTGAGATAGAGGGGATTAACACATGTTTAATGTTAAAGGTGAGAGAAAACGTAAACGGTAAAAGTTGGGAGTTTTTTTAGTTCGTGCGTATCTTTTTTGAATTACCGCTAACATAATTGTATGAAATAAGTTTGTTTAAAAACTAAAGATTAGGCTAAAATCTAATTAATTATTGGGTGTTTAAGTAACTGAGTTTTATTTAATAAATTTAATAGCTTGTCTATAATATAAATAGGGGGAGAGCCTCCCGCGCGTTGCGGCGGGCGTGTCTGTGAACGTGAAAAATATTGGCGTCATTTTGACGGTAAAAGTCCGTTATGTACCATTCGTGAAGTATCCCATCATGCGACCTAATAGTTATATACATCCACATTCCCTGGTTAGAGTTAGATTAGCAAGTGTCTAAAATTTTAAGCATTTTTTCTTTTAAAATGCAATATAATAATAATAATAATAATAATAATAATAATAATAATAATAATAATAATAATAATAATAATAATAATATAAAAAACCCGGGTCCCCATCCTAAAAAAGTTGAGAACCATTAAGCTAGTAGCTCCATTTAAAAACATAATGGAAATCATTGTATATATTTAAGGCAAAAAAAAAAAATTAAGAAAATGGGGATCACAGGTTTTGAACCCTGGTCCCCATCCTACACAATTAAGATGCAAACCATTGAGCTAGTAGCTCCATTTGGAGACATAATGGAAACAATTATATATATCGTATACCAGAAAGTTCTGAAATACAAAAAAAAAAGAAATAATTCCGCAAAAATGCCGATCCCAGGTTTCGAACCCGGGTTTCTAGCGTCTAAACAAAGGGCCGAACCACTGCAACAGTTCATTCATATGTTATCATAATTTAAGCCATAGTATATATTATTAACAAAAAGTCAACATAGGAAGCAGTCAAACAGACATGTTCCTATGTTGACTTACCCAATAATATATAGGTAATATTAACAAAAAGTCAACATAGGAAGCAGCCAAACAGCCATGTTCCTATGTTGACTTACCCAATAATATATAGGTAATACGGTGACTTAATATATTATTATAGTTATTGGTTATATGGACAATTCGGTTTTGTTGATAACATTTAAAAGTTAATAAAGTAAGAGACTTGATAATTTCAATATTTATCTGGTTTATATTTGTAAAACTTTAAAATTTAAAATTAATTTTTCTTTGTGTTGGCCCGTTCAAACTTGCACGGGGTCGGTCAATAATTTTATTGGGGTCGGTATCAAAATCTTGGGGGTCGAGTCAAGATTGAATCATACATATATTACTACCAAAAAAAAGTCATGGGGTTCAGACGACCCCATCCCATAAGGGTAGGTACGCCAGTGTATGGGGTTGTAGGGATCAAATTTACGAACTCTTTAAGACCACCCACATCAACAACTACCCACATACCACCTTTTTGGTCCAGTCAGCATGCCACATCATGTACTTCCCACATACCATAAAACCCACTTTTTTTCCACATCAAGTACTTCCCACATACCACCTTTTACTTTCCACATCACCATTTTATTTAATCTTTATTTATTTATAACGGCTATATTTTTATAAAAAAAAATAATTTAATTTTAAATTATTATTAAATGTTAACGGCTATTTTATTTAAAATTTAAAATTTTTTATATTTAATAAAAAAAATTTAAACATGGAAATCCTACATTAATTGTATTAAAACAAACCAAATTTAAACAACACAACAAATCCTAAGGTTTAACTTATTGAAAACACGAAAGTAGAAACCCTAATCCTCATCATCTTCTTCTTCCTCCTCAGACTCATCTTCGATGTTCAGTTCCACCTTTAGCAGGTTTAACTTATTGAAAACACGAAAGTAGAAACCCTAATCCTCATCATCTTCTTCTTCCTCCTCAGACTCATCTTCGATGTTCAGTTCCACCTTTAGCCGGGCACAAGCTTGGTTATGAGCTGCCAGTTTTTTTTTATTCAAGTGAGAGGTATCCATGTTAACCAGCTTGTAGTACTTGAGCTTCATCTTGTTTTTCTCGATAGCTAACAACTGATTCAGGTATTCATGCCTGCTTTCGACTGCTGAACTAAGGTTTGAATAAAAACGGTTCCGACTTTCCTCAGTACTTGAGGAACCAGCAGTACCTTTATTTTTCTTTTCCTTTTCAGCTGCTTTGGACGCTTTTCTATCGGGTGGGCGTGTAGGAACAGTTTTTTGAGCAGGCTCCTCCTCATTCCGAGGAGGCTCCTGCCCCTCTTGAATACCCCCAGCATTATCATCATCAAGATGGAAATTGAACTCATTCTCACCAAAGTTTGTAGATGATTGAGAACTAGTGTATCCGCCTGTGTTGGTCTTGTTTCTTTTGGGGCCTTGGTTGGCCGCACAAGCTTCAGCACTGTTGTACTTTAACTTGTCTTTCACTTTATTCCAAATATGTTCATATTTGAAATCTGTCTCTTGATCAGCATTAAAGAGCTTCCTTGCTTCAAGAAACCACATGTTATCAGACCACCCACTTGAGTTAGAACTCTTGACACTCAAGTATAATTCATTGAATCTGGCCACCTTTGATTTGACCATGTGCCAATGAGCTTTCAGGTTGTGTTGATCCCTTGGCACTTTGGGGTTTGAACTAGAATAGTGTCCGTGCACTCTGAACCAAAAATCATGAGTATTTTGGTTGGTGGCAATAACACTGTTCTCCGAACACTCATATATGGCCTCTGCCATCAGGACTTCATCTGAATGTGGCCATTTAGTACGAGAAGCCTTAGTGGTAGTAGTTTTTCCTCTGCCTCTCCCCCTAACCCTTCCCTGTGAGGGGCCACCCTCGGACTGTGGTGGTTGTGATTGAGTTGCTTGTGAGGGTTGTTGAGTTTGGGTTTGTTGTTGTTGTTGTTGATGTTGCATCCCCGCCATTTGTTGTTGTTGGAACATCCACATTTGTTGCATGTGAAAGTATGTTTGTGGATCCATTTGTTGTGGTTGTTGTGGTTGATGCTGTGGGTTCATGAGTGGAGGTGGTGGATACATTTGTGAAGGTGGTGGATACATTTGTGAAGGTGGTGAAGATTGGTTAAGAAGTTGGCTTATGCTTGTACCATCATAGTCTGGAAACATAGACGTGAATGATGGTCGGTTTGAGTTTCTGTTTGGGGTTGAGTTTGAGTTGTTGTGATCCATTTGGAAGTTTGAGTTTGCAGAAATTTGAGAGAGAAATGAGAAGTTTGACGTGTGAATGAAATGAATAAAAGTGGTATTTATAGACTTTTTGAAAAAACTAGTCGTTATAATAAGACAAAAAAAAAGTAGCCGTTTTTTAAAAAAAAAATTTATTAAAATTAATGTTTTATTTAATGAAGAATTTTAGAAATTTTTTCAGATTTTTTAGAAATTTATTTATATTTTATTTGAATTATTAAATGTTAAAATATAACAAAATAACTTGAATTTTTTAAAAAATTACCGTTAAATAAAAAAAGAAAAAAGAAAAAGAAAAAGGAAAAAGAAATAAGCGAGTCCCACATATCCTTGTACGTCTTGGTACGTGAGGACGTACGTACTTCGTTTTTTGACACCGATGTGGGCGGCCTAACAAAGAGTCTCTTCATCATCATCTCATTTCATTGGAACAAATGTTTTTTGTTTTGTGTTTAGATGCTAACTAGTTATACTTACACTAACTTTGTATATAATTATATAGACAAATGTTCAAATGAGAAGTTTCGTTGGGTAAAAAGGATAAGAATGAATTTCAGCTATTGGATCTTCATCTAATAAAAAAGATATGAGAGATATTATAGTCTTAGCCATCTTTGTTAACTTTTTATCTATTTACCCTATTTTTTTAAACATTCATAACTTTCACATACGACATTATTTAAAAAAAAATACACCATAAAAACGAATGTTTTTTATCTTTAAAGCGCGTATAGTGACTCTTTCGATTTTTGACACATTGTTCAGATCATTGTGTTATTGTGTCAAAATGTTCAGATCATTGTGTCATTGTGTCAAAAGTATATATAGTATTGCTATATATAAAATTTTAAAAAATAAATTTTTTTTTTGATTTTTGACATCATATGACACAATGATCTAAACATTTCGACACAATATGACACAATATCTAAACATTTTGACACAATGATCTGAACATTTTGACAGAATGACACAATGATCTGAACATTTTGATATAATCGAAAGAGTAAAATTTTTTAAATTTTATATATAACAACATTGTACGTGTTTTAAACACTGTACGTGTTTTAAAGATAAAAAGTACTCGTTTTTATGGTGTAATTTTTTTTTTAAATAACGTCGTATCTATGAGTTATGAAGTATTAAAAAATTGTGAAAATTAGATAAAAGATTAAAAATATCCTTTTATCTTTTTTTTTTTTTTAGTTTTATCTTTAATTCTACACAGGAAAACTTTTGGTCATAAATCTTCATTTAATTGAAGATCTAATGGCTATGATTCTTCCTTATCATTTTTATCTAAACTAAACTTCTACAATAACCTCACCTATATAAAGAGAATTTTGGATGTATTAAAATGATATAATTAATAATTTTTTATGTAATTATTATTATGTATTTAAGCATAAGTTTGTTTAAACGTAAACGTAAACGTAAAAGAAATAATAAAACTTTTAGAAACACACTCGTGAAATAAGAAATAATAAATACTTAAAATTATAGATAACAAATAATAAAAATTTAAAAATTAGATAGTTATTAAGATAAAAATATGCTTGAAATCTTATTATAATTTATTTAGTTTTAAAATTTTTAGAGTAAGAGGTTTATATTTTTTAAGTTTAATTATATATTGATTTATTTAAAACAATTAGTATTTAAAAGCAGAGAAAGTTTATATTTAATATGAGAGAGTTTATATTTAATATGAGAGAGGGATTAATTTTCTTAATGAGAATCAATATAGAAATTACACGTAACGTGTAACATTAAGGGTTATTCAATCTAATGCGCATACTTCTCTTAGGTTTTGTTGGAAAAGATTGCCATCTAGCCCTGCGGAGTTGTCTGATCTGTCTGAACTTTACAATTTACTCGGTGCGGTGACGCTCAATGACGTGGAAGATGGTTGGGATTGGACGGCAGGGAGTTTGGATGTTTTTTCTGTTAAAAGTATTAAAAATGTTATCCTTGATGCAAGGAATGTTCAACCGGGTCAGACTATTGATTGGAATAATTGGGTTCCAAAAAAAGTTGGCTTCTTAGCATGGCGATTAAGCCTTGACAGGCTGCCTACTGCAATGGCGCTATCAATGCGTGGAGTTCAAGTCGAATCGAGCTTATGTCCTTTCTATGGCCAATCCAATGAAACTAGTGGTCATCTTTTTGTGGAATGTGAAATGGCGCAACTGGTGTGGGAGTTTGTGGCTAATTGGTGTAACCTTTCTAGTTTCTATCTCTTTTCTGCACAGGATCTACTCGGGCTGCATAGGTTTGTACGGGGAAACGCCGTTCGGAAAAAACTGGTACAGCTTGTGATTTACACCGCCATTTGGAATATTTGGAGATCGAGAAATGACATTGTCTTCAACAATATCCCGGCCTCTTTGGAGAACATAATTGAAGACACAAAAACTTTGGGGTATCTATGGTACAAGAATCGATCGAAGAAGAACGTAGATTGGGTGGATTGGTGTCGCTTTAATATCTCATGATGTAATTGGTTTTGTTTTTTGTTCTTTGGACTTTTTGGTGTACTTTCTCTCTACCATCTTGGTAGGTTGTTTATATTATTTTGTTGGCCGTTCAAAAAAAAAAGTGTAACATTAAGGGTTTTACTTTTTGTTTATCATAAAATAGATTGCTAAAGATAGGTCTCTCAAAAATTTGATACACAACTGAAAAAAATCAAAATGCCAAGAAAGTAAAACAGAATCCAATTGAAATATATGGAAGGGATTCGAATCAGGTATGTGTTTACGTCATAAATTTTGGGTGTTGATATGTGTCCCCTGCCTTAATATTTTATTTTTACTTGTTTCACTTTCACTTTTAAGTTTGCATATAAATACCGTCCAAGACATTCTTATTTCCTTTTTGTATATTTTAAACAAAATTTATTATCTACAAGAAAATATCCACGATAGTCATCCATAAGTAACATTCATCTCAAAATTTTAACATAACTATTTAACTAATGCAATCATATATTAACTAATGCAGATTATATATTTTTACATTTGATAGTTCGGGTATGTGAATGGGTATGAGATAACGGATTTGATGTTATACATGTTTAGTCGTCATGTTTACCCAATAAGCTTACCGTTTACCCGTTAAGTATACCCATCTATATGTCCTATTTTCTTAGATAACCCATGTCTTGCACTCTCATTAGTTTCTCTAACCAAACGAGTATTAGTAGTCCTGATGATCTAAAAACAAAACAATGCAAAAGTGATGTATATTCGGTAACGGAAACCAGTTGAATCAGAAATTCAAACGAATGGACAGGCAACGGGTCTCAATCGAGATATATATTTCACCACTCGAAGGATTCCGTTGAGTAAAAAACCAATCCAAAAACAAGATACAGATACACCACTTGAGCTCAATTTAGACTCCAAAGATCACCTCTCAAACTTGATAAATTTTGAGATAGCAATGGAAAATACAAGTTTAACAAAACCTGCAAAATTCACACGTAAATTTCTCTGCTTTTGTTCATCTACTTTGAGGTTACATATAGGAAAAACAAACTGCTAAACAACCGCCTACTAAGAAAACTACCTACTACTCCATAACATGCTAATAAAAAGAAACTAAAGAAATAAATAAAAATAGACTGCGGCAACTCGCAAACAAACGTGGTTTTCTTTTTGATTAATTCTCCAACTTCAAGTAACTCCATAGGCTGATGGGTCACTGATATGGATCCGGGTTGCCCAGTCGTATTTATGCATGGTGTTCACCTGATTATTGCTAACAAAAAGTGTCCTCAAAATTATCTAACTTTGCACATTACATTAACCTATTATACAAAGGAGAACTTATGGTACAACTTCAAAGCCTCTAAGTACAATCTTTAATTGCGCAACTTGGGTATTTTATTTATAAATAAAAATGTGATATTACCTACCTATATACATTTTATACAATGTTGATTCTTTTTATAATTTTGGAATTGAGACTTTCTAAAATTTTGTCATTGGTAATTAGTCTTTTTTCTACATAAAAGGAGTAAAATAAGTTTTTTTATGTTTCCAACGCGACTAGTTTAGCACATAAGTTTGTAATGTAACGGGTAAAGTCGTGTAATTAACTTTTAGGTCATAGTCTCAACACTTTGAGTGTTCGTTTTCTAATTTTATGATTCGTTTAATCAACACAACGCACTAATGTCACATGTTGAACGAATCCTGAAAGTATATTAATAAGCAGATAATAAATTAAATATTACTTGATTGCTAAAGAGTTGATGTCCGTGCCGCTTGTAGAATCAATCTGGTATGTTGTTTGAGTTCCCATTTGGGGTGTATGATCAGGATGGTTGAGGTAGGAGAGAAAGATCACAAAAATAGTGATGATTAAGGTGTTAAATTTCTCCCTATGATCTCTATTTATGTACCCAATAGGAAACCCTAATTAGTTCTAGTAAGGACAATTATTTCCGTCAAATAAATGCTAATTAAAAAATTTAGAGGTTTGAATTAGGTAAATGATTTTAAAAGAAAGTATTATAATGACCATTTAATATTAATGAATACTATTATATTCTAACATATGTGTCACCCAAAATATGATTATTTATAAGTTTCAAATAATATTATTATAGTTATATAATTGATAGTTAGGCGTACCAACTTATTCATTAATCCAAACATGTAGTCCTAGCTTTTTTGTCTCCCGGCAATTTCTACCAAATTAAGGTTTCTTATTGTAGCATTTTACGAGAATAATGTTATATACCTACTAATCTTAATCCTAATTATCTCAAAGAGGATAAGCTTGATGATAAAATGATGACTCCTTAATAAAAAGATTATAAGTTTTTATAATGTATGAGTGATAATTTTGTTAAGTTTTAGCCTAAACTTGTAATTCCAATAAAGTCTAAGGGGTGTAAGTGTAAATAAAGCTTATTAACGTTAGGGTTAGTTAGCCGAGTTGTATAAGTGTGCTTAATTCGTTTGTAATCGTTAGCTTGTTCTTAATAAAAATTCTTCAATTACCTTTCACAATTTACGTTGTTCTCGATTACGATCTTGGATTACCAACTTCAATTGGTATCAAAGCTTCAGGAAGCTCGCAATCTTGATCCGATTTCTCTTCGCTCACCAAATTCAATCTAAAAGGGGATCAGAGATCCTCTCTCTCGGTTCGTCAAAATTCACCGGTTGTTGATTTCTCCGCGAAGATCACCTGTTTCTTCTCCTCGAAGGGTTCGTGTTCCCGCGATGGCTGATGCAGGTCAGGGAAGAAATCGGCAGGTAAGGGACAATTTCGTCACAATCCCTCTTCAGTGCCCAATTTTGACTCAAACGAATTACACGATTTGGGCGGTCAAGATGAAGGCCATCTTCAATGTGCATGGGTTGTGGGAGGTGGTTCAACCTGCGGAAGGAGCAGAAGTAGATGCAAAGAAGAATAATGCAGCAATTGCGTATATCTACCAGTCGTTACCCGAAGACTTGATTTTGCAAGTGGCAAATTTGGATTCTGCCAAGGAGGTCTGGGATTCGATCAAAACTCGGTTCGTTGGGGTGGATAGGGTGAAGAAGGCCAGGATTCAGACTCTCAAAAGTGAGTATGAGGCCCTTAGAATGAAGGAAACTGAGAATGTGGATGAATTTGCTGCAAGACTTATAGCCTTATCAAGTCAATTTGCAAGTCTTGGATCAAAAATTAAAGAATTTGTGCTTGTTAGGAAGTTGTTGGATTTAGTCCCTGAGAGATTCATACATATTGTGGCCTCCATTGAGCAATTTGAATATTTGGAGACAATTATGTTACAAGATGCAATCGGCAGGTTAAAGGCTTTTAAAGAGAGAACATGGATGAAGTCAAAGAATCTAACAACTAAAGAGGATCAATTACTCCTCTCATACACAGAATGGAAATCAAGGCATAAGGAGGCTAAGTTCAAGAACAAGAAGGGTGATAAGAACACTGGGTCTTCAAAGTCAACTGAAGAAGGGGCTAGACTGTTCTCTAAGACAAAGGAGAGTCAGAAGAATGGTAAGAACCAAAAGGGGGTGTTCAAGACTAAGAAGGATAAGAGTAAGATCAAGTGTTTTAAGTGTGAAATATATGGTCATTATGCCAGTGAGTGTCATAAGATAGAATCTAAGGACCCTGAGGCCAATCTTACACAGTTGGTGTATGATGAACCTACCTTATTGATGATTTCAAAGGAGAAAGATAAGAAGGAAGTGGTATTTCTCAATGAGCTCAAGGTACTGCCCTCAAAGTATGCATCAGAAAATGATGACAAGGAGGTTTGGTACTTGGACAATGGAGCATCCAACCATATGACATGTAACTTTTCTCATTTGCTACTCTAGACAAGAATGTTGTAGGTAATGTGGCATTTGGGGATGGATCTAAAATTATGATTGAAGGTAGAGGTTCTGTCATTTTAAAAGGGAAAAACAAAGAACAAAGTCTACTTACAAATGTGTACTACATACCTAGTCTTAGGAGTAACATTCTAAGTTTAGGACAGGCTACTAAAGTAGGTTGTGAAGTTAGAATGAAAGATGAACATCTGTGGTTGTATGAAAGAGATGGGTCTCTGTTAATGAAAGTAAGAAGAACACCCAATAGGCTATACAAAATAAGTCTGAGAACAGGTGCACCCATGTGTTTCAAAACCAGTTTAGAGGACCCTGCTTGGCTATGGCATGGTAGATTAGGACATGTTAGTTTTAGAACTTTGGAGTAGCTAGGAAAGAAATGGTTAGTCATAAGAGTACCAAAGTTAGCACATGCATCACAAATATGTGAAGCATGCTTAGTTGGAAAGCAGTCAAGGCATGCCTTTCCTATTTCTTCTGCATATAGGGCTAGTACACCACTTGAACTAGTGTCAGTAGACTTGTGTGAGCCTATAACCCCTGCTACCAAGACAGGAAACAAGTATTTCATGTTATTAGTGGATGAGTGTTCTAGGTTTATGTGGGTGTATATGCTGCAGTCAAAAGATCTGGCTTTTAGTGTTTTTAGGACTTTTAAAACTAGTGTTGAAAGTAAGCCAGGTGTAAGATTGAAAGCATTAAGGTCTGATAGGGGTGGAGAGTTTACTTCTCATGAGTTTAAACAATTTTGTGAAGATAATGGGATAACTAGGCTATTAACTGCTCTTTACTCTCCTCAACAGAATGGAATAGTGGAAAGGAGGAATAAGTCTATTCTCAATATGACAAGAAGTTATATGAAAGCAGCCTGCTTGCCTAAGGAATTATGGGCAGAAAGTGTGAGACACTCTGTGTATGTGATAAATAGATTACCTACAAAGGTATTAGGAGATGAAACTCCATATTCTATAGTAAAAGGAAAGAAGCCTATATTAAGCTATCTTAGAGTGTTTGGCTGCATAAGGTATGTTAAGGTCATACATGTGGGAATGAAGAAGCTAGATGATAGGAGCAAAGCTATGGTATATTTGGGAGTAGAAGAAGGGTCCAAAGCTAACAGAATGTTAGATGTGCATAGTGGGAAAATTGTGGTTAGTAGGGATGTGGTTTTTGATGAAAATAAGGTCTGGGATTGGGAGTTAGGAACTGTCAATAAGGAAGGACATACCCAGGTTGTAGGTGAGCCACAATGGGAGGATTTTCATGTAGATATCCCACAAGAATATCACAATGAACCTCTAGAACATGCTCATGAGGAACCAGTATATGATCCAGGAATACAGGAAGAAGATACTGAGGGTGAGACTGAAGATCATATAGATGATCATGTAGAACATGTAGTGCAGGAAGGGGTTCTTGTAAGAAGAACTGGTAGGAAAACTGCAACTCTTGTAAGGTTAAAAGATTTTGTGTTAGATAATAGGTTAAGGTAAAGTCAACAAAGACAGGAGGAACTAGAGTTAGTGGAACTTTTGTTGACCCAAGAGGAAGAGCCAGTAGCTTTTAAGGATGCCATTAAGAATAATAGTTGGAAAAATGCTATGAAAGAAGGGATAAATGCCATAGAAAGGAATCAAACATGGACATTGACTGATCTCCCTGATGGGTGTAAACCAATAGGCTTCAAATGGATTTTTAAGATTAAGAGGGATGAAAATGGTAATATTACTAAGCATAAGGTAAGATTGGTAGCTAAAGGATATGTCCAACAATTTGGGATTGATTTTAAGGAAGTGTTTGCCCCTGTTGCTAGGATAGAGACCATTAGGATGATGCTTGCATATGCAGCTATGATGAATTGGAAGATTTTTCATCTTGATGTCAAGGCTGCATTTTTACATGGAGAATTACAGGAGACTGTGTATGTAAACCAGCATGAAGGTTACATAAGAAAGGGCTTAGAACATAAGGTGTATAAGCTAGAAAAGGCTTTGTATGGGCTAAAACAGGCGCCTAGAGCCTGGAATACTAAGTTGAATAGAGTTTTAAAGGAGCTTGGTTTAGTTAGGTGCAAGCATGAGCAAGCTGTCTATTATAGAAAGAAAGGTAAGTCACCTTTATTACTGTGTGTATTTATTACTGTGTGTGTATGTGGATGACTTACTTGTAACAGGGAGTGATAAAGAGGAAATAGATTTGTTTAAAGAAGAAATGAAAGCTCAGTTTGAAATGACTGATTTAGGAGTTCTTAGTTACTATCTTGGGTTAGAAGTGTTACAAAAGAATGAAGGAATAGTACTAAAACAGTCATCTTATGCCTCTAAAATTGTCAAGTTAGCAGGATTAGAAGAGTGTAATGAAAGTAAGATACCAATGGAGCCTGGATTAAGGTTGCAGAAAGAAGAGGGTGGTGAGGCTGTGGATGCAACCAACTATAGAAAGTTAGTTGGGTCCTTAAGGTATCTCACTCAAACTAGGCCTGATATATCCTTTGCTGTTGGGTATGTTAGTAGATTTATGCAGGATCCAAAGGAAATTCACTTAAAGGCTGTGAAGCATATCATCAGGTATGTAAAGGGAACATTGGATCATGGATTGTGCTACAATAAGGTAAAACTGAGGGGATTAGAAGGTTACAGTGATAGTAATCATCTGATGGATTCAGAAGATGGTAAAAGCACATCAGAGAATGTGTTATACTTTAATGGGTCAACAATCTCATGGTATTCTTCTAAACAAAAATCAGTAGCTCTCTATAGCTATGAAGCTGAGTTTATGGATGCTACCTCAGCAGCTTGTCAAGCAATATGGTTAAAAGGATTGCTTGAAGAAATCACAGGGGAGATCCAAGAAAAGGTAGTTTTGTTTGTAGACAATAAATCTGCAATTGCTCTCATGAAAAATCATGTCTTTCATGGGAGATCTAAACATATAAATTTGAGGTACCATTACATAAGAGAATGTATTGAGAATGGGAAGATTTATGTTGAGTTTGTTAAAAGTGCATTACAAAGGGCAAATGTATTTACTAAAGCATTCCCTAAAGGAAGGTTTGAAGAGCTAAGAGGGTTGCTTGGAGTGGCTGAGTTCAAGTAAAAGGCTTTATTCATTGTGTTTTAACTTCATACTCTAATTCTATGGAAATGGGAGTTCAACACATTAGTGTATTCAAGTCAGTGACCTCTGTTGCATGATGTTAATGTTGGATTATCATTTATTGGAATTGGGGGGGGGGGGGGGAGTTTGTTAAGTTTTAGCCTAAACTTGTCATTCCAATAAAGTCTAAGGGGTGTAAGTGTAAATAAAGCTTATTACCGTTAGGGTTAGTTAGCCGAGTTGTATAAGTGTGCTTAATTCGTTTGTAATCGTTAGCTTGTTCTTAATAAAAATTCTTCAATTACCTTTCACAATTTACGTTGTTCTCAATTACGATCTTGGATTACCAACTTCAAATTTATCTGTTAAAAGAAATTGTAATCCTGATTTATACCTTTATTCGTGACATTTTAATCATAGCTTAACAAGTTAATACATTTCGATAATTGGTACTTGGTATCACATGCCCTTACAATATACATATTTAATCGCACTCATTCTTTTACGTCTCCAATAATTGAAGAGTGAGTATTAAGATACAAAATAATGTCAAAATGAATTCTTTATACAACATTTTTTTAACACCTAAATTGTATAGCAACCTATTTTTTATGGAACTTAAACCCTTAGATGTTAAAAAGGATAACACATTAACTCCAATGACTTTACTAATTAGATCCAAATCCCCCACCCAAATATATCCCTACATGCCCAATTATTTAATTTTAACATTTTTTAGAGTTGGAAACAATAACATGTTTAATCTACTATTAAATCCGCATATTATCCATCACAAGACTTGAACCTCAACTTTGAAAAGAGGAACGTCAATATTACCATATTAATACATTAGCCAACTTGGGCTGACTTTTGTTGACATATACTCACAAAAACAAATTTAAATATATACAATGTTTATGGAAATATTAACAATCCACGGTTTGCTCTGATGGTCGGGTCTTTGCTTCCATAGTGCGGATACTTGGGTTCGAACCTTACTTCTCCTTATTATGGGTCTTTATTTTTTTTAAGCTGCTGTCTCATAGGGTAACTGCCACGTGTAACAGAAACCCTCATTTTTTTTTGCATTGTCATCGTTCCGTTTCTTTCACTTTTTGATGTCCGCGACCTCTCTCTCAACTGAATCCTTTAACTCTTTTCTCCGCCTGAATCTCGCCTCAGATTACGCCTGCTTATACAGGTAATTTCTTGAATTCGACTGTTAGCGTTCACTTTCTGCCGCTGCATACTTTTTTAACACATCTAATCTGATGATAATCATCCCTCTTTTTTGTTTCGTTTTGTTTTCTAGACACCAACGCCCACGGACCTCTGTTGCCTCAAAGGTTAGATCCGGATTTCACCTTTGTTGTTGTTGTTTCTTTATGTGAACATATTCTGATGGAATTTTGCTGCTGTTATATTGTCTTGATAGGCAGACTTTATTATTGTTTGACTTCTGATCTATTTTCTACTTATCTTGTGTTTGGTCTGTTATTTACATCCTTATATATGGTTCGGATTACACACTTGAGGTTTATCGACTGATTGCAAAGACATTGAATTTCATGTTATCTTCTAGAGATTTTCTAAAATCTAACGTTTACATTACAGTTACCGCTACCATTACCTACAGTTTTGTTTACCTTCTTTAAATGTCACTCATTTATTTTTTGCCCTCTATTCTGAAATGGTAAAAAAGAATTCCTTCTTTTACCCCGCTGACCTATGGTTCACTGCCGGTCATCTGAGATTCATTAGCAGAAATCTTAAGATTCATTATGATGTCTACAACACAATTATGTGTGGCAAATACTCTTCAGTTACATTCAAATTTCACAATACCTCAACGCTACCATTTGAGGATTATATTCCGTTATTAGGCATGTTATCGATATTTAACATCTTCTTACATAACTGTAAATACTTCATATATAGCTTTCTTTAAAAGAAAAGGCAGTTACGACACGCCGAATATTAACCTCCTATCATTTCTTTCTTGCGCTATCTACAGATTACATCGGTAAACTTGAAGAAATAGTTGAAGGACTGACTGTAACAGACTGTAACAAGGGATCCGTTTACTAACTATTAAAGACCTTCGGTAAGTTCTTACACAAAAGATACAGTCGCTGCCCCCCAAAATTTTTGTTGTGCAGCAATATAGTATGTGCTCCTAAAAATATTTGTGAGCATCTATCCAGTATATGATAGAAAAATTCAACCATAAACAAAAACCACCACCAATGTAAAAAAAAAGATATTTATCCTCCGCCTACCCATTTAAGTAAAACCTGTAGATTCATTTCGCACTATATATCATCTTACTACTACTGCTGATAAATTGATCCCGCCTGCCACACATACCCTATCATAATACACAGGTTCAGTCTCAGATAACAGCTTCATATCCTACAGCCCTGCTAAATTATATATGCTTCCCTTCTTATGATTTCTAAACTCTAAATGGAGGTTGTTTTTGTATATACTGATGGCACCTATGTAAGAAGAAAATGCATAGACAGGTTAAAAAATAACTTCTTATACATTCATAAAAAGGAAAGTGAGTCAGCCTCAGTTATAGGACATGTTAAACAACCATACCCAATTTTTTTACCTTAGCTACCCAAAAACCTTAATACTGGAGTCTCATACAAATACCTACACACATACCCAGGCCAAAAATATTCACCAAATTCTATCCCACTACCTGAGAAGAATAAGCCATTAAAAGAAGATTACATAATAAATAACCTTTGAAGATATAACCTCTCGGTCACATACACATTTAACAAAAAAATTCTTTTATATATATGGAACTTTTTAGGTAAATACAAATATTATTCCATGCGACTATACATGTTAGGGGAGACACCATCAGGTGCCGACTATGGAAAGAGATCATAGAGGCACCTGATAGGTTTAACCGCAGTGCAATAGAAAACGCTCCGCACCCGATGATTATTGCAGTCACCTCAGTTAAGGTCACAAAACCGTTCGGTTAGTTTACAAAACCTAACTCCACTTCATATACCTGTTACTACCACCATAAAAACAAGTAACATTCTTTTCATACTTCACACGTCAGAATGGATAGAGTTAGGCGCCACTACAGCAACCTATGTGTATCTTAATCCAAATATCGCTGAATCTTCTGCTCTCCTCAATCCGTAAGAACACATTCATATATGTTATATGTTTACATTACACAACTACTACTGCTTTCAAAATTATAACAGATACGTCTTTTTCAGGTCTCACACAGTTGCATCCTCCTCAGTTTCTAGAAGACCTGTTCCAATCATCTCATCATCTGCTGAGAAAAAAACAGTCGCGGACCTCCTTAAATTTGATAGACAGACTGCTGTTGTAAGTAAAAAAAGAAACCTCATGCAACTTTTATACAAAGCTAAATTACAATACAATAGTTTTATAAGGCCTTTTAAAGAATGCATTCCTAACATAGAAACATCTGTATATATCTGCATAATTCTTATCTATTACTCTTACGTTTGATCAGGGTTGTACATTTATTTGTGACACCTCTATTTCGGATTTCATAACACAAGAACCGTGGTTTAAAACTCAATGCTCCTTCACAACTTGCAGCCTAGCAACCTACTAGCGGGATGATTTTTGGACATGTCCCGCGCACTAGAGGATTACAACATGCAAATACATGTACTGCCTTCTTTACCTAATGACAAATATTTCATGTACAACCGTTTCCTTAGCCTTTGCTTTCTTCAGGTACCACATCACAGCCGTCATAGCAGATTCTACAGGCTCGGCTAATGCAACGATCTATGACGACACCAACCAAATAATACTTGGGTCCCCCTGTTGTGACCTGATAACTGCAGAAACCGCCGCTGATCCTAACACCTTACCTGCAACAATACTGGAAACAAAGGGAAATGTTTTTCGTTTGCACCTGAAGGTTCAATTATACACAAAGCTAAGGGTAACAACCTTTAACATCAATCGAGCCGAGCATATAGGTGGTATATCAGGCTCAACAGCAACACAATAGCCCTCTGAGGAAAGGGCCGGTAGTCCAACCACCTCTCTACCCTCATGAAACCCTGTTCCAACAAGGCAATCACACCGACAAACCACAACAACCGGTGTCAAGCGACCTCTTCCTACAGATACAAATTCAAATTTTACTTGACCCCTGTCCAAATTTAGAGGCTGTCTAACAAAATAGCTTACATGTTTCACTATTGATTATTTCAGGGCCTTCGTCAAATGACTCCCCACCTACGGTTTAAACAGTACCTCCTGCACCCCAAACCCAACTGTTTAATGTTTTGTAAACACTACCATCGGATGTTGTTGATCTCATATGTATATATACATCCACCCAATTTTGTTATGTAATATAGTGGGTGTTAAATTCTCCGTACGTCTGAAAATTTTGTTATGCGTTTTGCGTTGGCGTGAAACGAATCCGTGGACATTTACACGACGTTTTGGTCAAAATTTGAGGGTAGATGCCCAATCAAGTTATGCCACCTAATTTTCTTTTTATTTTTTATTTATTTAAACTAACACAACATCACACACCACACCATGCCATGTATACCCCTATCACACCATACAAATGGTGTTATCCAGTCATCGTCCACGTGACGTGATAAACACCACTTTACAACGCCATGTATACCACATGCCCTTATAGTATTTGTATTATGTGTGATCAAATGATAGAATGTATGAGGCGAGGTGTTAAAGCATTCACAACTAATTCTAATTATTGTTCATAACCATAAATTATAAAGAAAATCATTAAAAACGTGTTTAGTTGTGAAAAACACTTCTGTTTTTCAAAATTATTTTTTAAGAAAACAGAAAGCATGATTAAATTACAATTTTTTAGAAAAGTTTTCCCAAAAAACGGAAAACACTATATTCTACATTTTATTGTTTTTTAAATTTTCTATATTCAGTTTTCCATTATATTTATACTTTTCAAACGTTGTTTTCACAATTGAACCCTAATGACTTCACCACTCCACTCTCTCCATCTGTCCTTATAGCGTTAACACAATTTTAGTCGCCGCATCCACCGAGCTCTGACTGTCCCTCCTTTGGCCGGCGCCGACTCGACCTTCATCCTCCGACTGTTCGATCTTCATCCTCCGACTGTTCGACGTTTCAGCTGCCCCTCTTTCGTTCAACAGTTCAACCTTCAAAGTTCTACCATTAATCATTCATCTTTTCAATTTTGAGCGCATTTTCAAAAAAAATCATGTGTTTTCTAGAGATGGAAATTTCCTTCAATTTTCTAAAGTTAGAAATGAAAAACTAGAAAACATTTTCCACAACTAAACGCGCCCTAAAATTTTAGCTCATCTCAATTTCTATACTCTATCCCTATAATTTGATGTAAAAAACAGTGTCATCTATATTTATAAATTACTATTCAACCCTATATCTAGTATTTTATATTATATAAGTGGATGTGAGTGATAAAAAGTTAAATTCTTTTATTTAATAAGTATTATTCAATTAAACAAGGATATATATAGGGAATAAGATGTAGGACACTTTTAAAACATGAATCATAAACTTATAAAATAATATTTTTTTAGTTAAATTGTAGGATAACGATATAGAATGGACTTTAAATACTCTCATGATACTCCTATCCCGACTCCATTATATTGCTAAGATATTATTATTTTATTGTTATACTAGTTTTTAAAACTCGTGCATCGCACGACTGGATTTATAAGAATAATAATAATAATAATAATAATAATAATAATAATAATAATAATAATAATAATAATAACGAGCAAACTGACCGCGCGTTGCTACGGGATATCTATATTGCATTGTTAGTTAATATGACATGTGTGTTTTAAGATATTTTAAATGTATATTTCTAAAGATCTACAATGTATTAAGCTTATGTTTGTGAAGAGTTGTATATGGTTTACATACATCCTTATACGTGGTACACATCTGTCATCAGATCACACATCTGTCATTTGATTGTGTAGGACCGGATTCGATCAGCTTCATATTTGAGACATTAGATGTTTGGAATGTTTTTCTCTTTTTCTTGTCTTTTTATGGGATTTTCCTCCTGGTAAGTTGAAGAAGAATGACCTGAAACAAAATCTTGAAAATATCAAAATTAAGAATAAGAAGACATAACCAATTAGAGAATGTGTTTATCATTTTTAGTATATTCCTTTTGTACATTTCTTTCTCTTTCTTAGTGATTGTAAGCTGAACAGTACATTTCCTTTTGTAAATTTTCCTTATTACAGGCCAAGCCCCTTTCATAATAGCAGTGCTTTCAAGAACTCCCATGCAAACTCAAGTGTTAATTCGAGACCTTTACGCATATTCAAACGCTCTTTTGCACCGCCATCCCCTGCAAAACATATTAGATCTTTGCTTGCTAGAAGACATGGGTCTGTTAAGCCTAATGAGGCTTCAATTCTTGTGTTCATTTTAAGTAAACTGAACCAAACTTTACATAATACATTTCATGATTGTAAATGTAAATCATCATAAAGTGTGTACTCACAACATCCCCAAACAAATAAAAATATAAGTTGGGTAGTCATTTTAAATTTGTGGAACCTGTACAACATTCCCAAGCAAATAAAGGTGTAAGTTGGCTGCACATGATAATAAGTGAAGTGGAATACGGATTTGCATTAGTAGCAATACAGAAGCCATTCCATAAAACTGAAGCAGTGAGATCCCACATAAAAAATTTCTACAAATACAAACAACTACAAATTAAAGCAGAACACACCCAAATACCTTTAGTTAATATACCCAACTCTTTTTACACCCATGTTCTCCATTTCCTTCAATTGTTTTCTTGATTTCTCAACCTTATTATCAGGCCCACTCTTCATGAAGTCGGACTTAATTTCACATTTAATATATGAGACAAATGATCAAATATAGTTTCACATTCCACGTTCAAAATCTCTAAATTTAGTAAATAAAATTAAAAAAAATGATTTGCAACTAATTCATCCAACTATACAAATCTACTGTTGCATTATGAAATTTATCTCTTTAAATAAGAGATTATGGCCAGTTAGCACATTTGTTACCCATTTAGATTTAAACAAATTACATAGGCCATAACTTTAGTTGTATAACAATTTGAATTTCAATGAATATTATTAAATTATACAAAAAACAAGTAGTTGTTAAGACACAATATCCACTATTTATAAGAGAAGGCCCAATGACATCCTCACAAGTGGCATGCTCCTTTATTATAATTTTTTTTTTTTTTTACACGTCGATGTCTTTGCTTCCACTCAATCCACATATCCTTATCCAGAGTGAACTGTTTTCAATTTTGACCACCAACTATTTCTATGCTTTTAATTTTGGTTGCTTCCAATTATACAAAAAACAAGTAGTTGTTAAGACACAATATCCACTATTTATAAGAGAAGGCCCAATGACATCCTCACAAGTGGCATGATCCTTTATTATAATTTTTTTTTTTTTTACACGTCGATGTCTTTGCTTCCACTCAATCCACATATCCTTATCCAGAGTGAACTGTTTTCAATTTTGACCACCAACTATTTCTATGCTTTTAATTTTGGTTGCTTCCAATTTGGTTTTGCACTGTCTTTTGCGTATTAAACACGTTGACTCCCTCCCATACCTGGTAGCCCAACTACTCTGCCATCTCTCCATTTCAATCTCATTCCAGATATAGAGAAAGAGTAGGGAGTGGGAATGGCGATGTCGCCGATCGGGTTTCACCATCATCAACAAAGAGAGATCTATATCTTCTTCCTCCGATTTGGTCTTACCGACACCGGTTGCCTTTGATTTTCAATCGTTGTTGGTTGTTTCGGGAGAAGGTAGCCAGAGGAGGGAGTCGGAGGGTTGTGGTGGTTCGATTTAGAGGCGTGATTAGGGTTTTGCATACATCTTCAACAGCAAAGCAGATGTTGCAGGCGTCGATCATAGCAATTTCACAAACAAGTTTTTATTTCGCCTCTTTCCTCTATTCCCGCTCTCGATTTCTTTAAGCTCATCCTTTGATTTGGTATGTTTGTAGATAATTTTTGTTGGTTTCTCTTGCTTTTTGTCTTTATTTGCTCTTGCATGTGTTAGTTTGTTGTTATACCGAGGTTTTCTGTTGTTATTTGAAGGGATTTTCGTGTATGCGGGCTTCGATATTCTCACAAAGAGGTACAATTAAGTCAAAATCTTTTATGTTTACGGGATTCTGTTGGGGAACTGATGAGGAATCTTCTTATTACATTGGATTTTTGTTGATGCAGGTCCAAGAACCAACGTGTTATGGTTTATCTCTATGTAATTTCATTGACCTTTAAAACTTTTTTCTGCAGAATTACAAGAACCCTAATGACAGGAGTCCATGTTTTCTTAAATTTGTTGCCTGAGGTACGGATTATGCTAAATTTGTAAAATTAATAGGGTTTTAAGATGTTTACATATTACATATAACTAAATCATTATGCACACTTAATTATTCACATCGAATTAGGTAATAACATAATTATGTTATTTGTTGATTAACTTTTTGGTTCAAATCTTATGAACTTATTGGAATATATATTGGTCATTCCCTTTATTTTGTAATTTTAAATGCACAATCATGTTTCTTTTTGCCTTTCCTAGCATGTTCTTATTATTAACTTTAAATTGGGGAGAGTACTCTTTAACCTACTAACAATCAGAGGCTTTCCAAAAAGAGGTACAATTTTTATTCTTGAATTTAAATTTTGCTTTTGGTGTTTCACTTTATTGGAACATACTGGATAAATGCGTCGTATTCAGAGTTTGGGAACTAAAAACTTTATGATCTAACATCTGTGATGATCGGGCTCAATTATTTATGTTGGTTGGGTATGAGTGCCTGTTTTTTACAATCGTATGATGTGGTTGTGATGAACGTATTCAACGATCTGAGCCTTTAGGTATTGTCTACAAAATTTACAGGCAGTGATGAGTTAATCTGAGTCATTTCAAGTTTTATTACTGAGATGTTGAGGCTGTATCAATTTTTTAAAGATCTTCATCTGTATGGGAAATACGATATGTATATGGGTTAATATTGAACTTTTTTTGATCATGTGATTGTTGTTGTTTGTTTGAAGTTTCTTAGATTTTTATCTTGGTCTCCAGGTTTGAGGGTGTACAGTCGACACATCTATAAAATTGATAGTTGATTATATAGACCAAATCATCTATGAGAGGTATGTGATGTTTCACAAAGGCTCGCTCCTTTTGTTTTCTTGATTTTGTGATCGTTTCATAAAGTTGGGTTAGAGGTTTGGGATGAGCTTTACCCGTTGATTTCATATTGTATTCGTTACCCAACCTGGCAAACTAGCACATCTCTTAATTGTGTTGATTAATTTGCTATTAAGTTTTTATAGTAAATGGGTTGCTAATATACGATTTTTTAGGCTATGAAAACCTACAATACACATGTTCTTGGTCATGTATAAATAAATTCATTTTCATAGAAAGATGGCAAATAGGTGATTAGGTGTATAATTGTATTATATGAGGTTGTAAGTAACCCAGGTAGGGCTATTGCATCCTTTGTTTTGTTAGGGATTTTTACGACTAATTTTACAGGGGAGGATCTGTATATGACAAAATTGTTTTAGGAATTGTATGAGAACGTCACTGACAGTAGAAAAAAGAGCATATAATCTCTCTTTTTCTGCGATTGGAAGATAATTATTCTTTTCGTTTTGTTAGCTTTGTTCTAGGTGATATTGCTTCATTATGTCATCCATTTATGTTAATTAGTGTTTGTTTTAGATGGGTTTGTACACATGTAGGTTGTTTTCCATTCCTGTTGTCTATGGTATTTCTTCATACCCTTCGGATGTTGCTTTTTTGTGGGGTCAGGGGCTGCTATTGTGTAAGCTGCTCACACATGTTGATAAGGAGAGCCTGACTTTGTATATTTGGTTATGCTTTGCAGCTTGCAGGCTTAATTAAGAGCTTTACATTGTGAAAGAAACCCTCATGCACAATTGGAAGTTACAGGTCGCATGTAATTTTTTCCTTTGGCATTCACCTTCCTGATTTTTTTTTGTTTTGTTTTTTGCAAATGGTTGGTAACAGGTCCGCATTATGTACAACTGAATCTGATTAAGAACATACTCGCGGAATGTGTGTGATGATTTGTCAAATGTCCAAAATATTTTTTTAACAAAAGAATATGTTTAACTTATGGCATACCAATATTGTATTATAAATAACAATTACCAAGTGTTATGTTGTGATTCATTGTTTGTTCCGCTATAAATATATTTGATTTGTTGTTAGTTCTCAAGTTTAGATGTAATTTATAGAGTGAAGAAACATCACTTGAGTGCGGAAAAATATCACGAGAATTGTTTATTGTAGGTTTGTATTCAATTCAAGCTGTACTCACTTTTTCTTCTATTTTTAATATATTCATCAATTTCTCTATTTTTTCACACAGATACTCTCAATGAATGGAGAGACTAGGGAGAAGTATTTTCAATTAAAAAAAAATTCAACAAAAAATACATACTTGGTTTTCTCTTATTAACCATGATGTACACCTATCCATGATGAAACCTTGGACTCCCTTACAGGTGGTAAAAACTATTGTATCTTCAATATGACTTTCATTTTACCCTCACAGGTGGTAAAAACTATTGCATCTCAAATTAACACGAACACCGTTGCATGTCACTTTTCATAAAAGTTGGATTAACAATGTAACCATGGTCTCCCGCCGCAACGCGCGGGCGGATCACCAACTCGTCTACTATAAATTTGCAACTCTAATTTATCCAACTAAACAAATAGGTGAATACCAATTTAGATTTAAGATCAATATGAAGATATTACCGAAGTTTTTTCCAACAATAAAATGCCAAGCAGTACCATGATTTTATCAAATTCTTTCTCTGTCTCGCAACATCCTTCTCTCCAAGATTCTCAAAATCTTGTTCGATCGCTTTGTCTTTTTGGTGTGACACATTACGTATATAACGTTAAAATCAGAAAGAGCAAATAGGAAGGTAATTGTTATACCACTTGCCAGCAAGAGTCCCTTGACAAAGCAGAATTAAGACAAATCTATTTTAATAAGGAACTCAACAACTAATAAGTTTAAAATAGTGCTCATATAATTGTTATACCACCTGCAAATCTTCCATCCACACAATCCGATCATCCCTTGTCTCTGCCCTCAAATGCAGCCTCTTTGTTCCAGTAAAAATCAAAAATCTCTTGTCATCCGACCTACTTTCACGAACAGATGAAACCTAGAAAATTAGACAAACAGAACAATCAAAAGTCAAAACACATAAGCCATCAGATTCAAACTGTTTATATGTGTGTTGGACGCTTGTTCATCAAGAAAGAATCCAACAAAAATTGCAGAACCATGAGAAATAATTAAACAAAACCCATTACAATTACAAATTGTGATGAAAAACAGGAATCTAGAATCAAGAATTCGTTCGTACCTATTGTTGTTGATTTTGCATCAAGCTCGACCCTAAATTAAAAACAACCCTAAATCAAGAATTCGGCGTTGGGACAGAGAAAGTGATGAGAAAGTGTATGGTTGCTTAGCCATGAGAAGCAATTAAGATGAGCTCGACGAAATACCTTGCAACGAACACAACCAGATATTCTGATAGCGAAGGATATTCGCCGAACATGTTAAAACTCACTCGGGCGATGACGGAAATGGTCCATTTGTGGTGGTGGTGGTTGTTGTTATTGGCCATGTCTTCTGGTAGATGGTGGTGCTCATCAATTAGGGTTTAGATTTGTCGGTAGAGATGAGAGGGAGACATGGGGGAGCGATTAGGGTTGAGGTTTAGGGGAGAGATGAGAGGGAGAGGGCGGAGTGAAAGGGTTGGACTGATGATTGAGGTGAATAAACAATAAAACTATTTAAAAGAAGAAAAAAAAGGGAGGACACGAAACCATAAGTTCGGTTCTCTATTGTATATATATACAATAGTAGTAATAATAATAATATAATTTTTATGAGTAAATTACAATCTATTTGCTCCTTTACTATAATTAGGAGTCTTTTCCTTCATAAAATAAAATATAACAAAAATTGTTTTTAAGTGTGCTCCTTACAAAGTTTTTAATAAAATTGCACCGCATGAATTGACATTAGCTCAAGACTTTATCCTCCTGAGATTCCATGACAGATCTGCTTGTTGATTCCTTCCTCAAACACAACCTATCTATTAAACATATTAGATATATATATGAAATACACGCCATCATATAAATATACTTACTAAACACAACTAAAACATAAAGGACAATCACAAAACATTAACATGATCTGTCAACTAATCTTTAATATCTGCTTTTTGATTAACTTCGTGATGTCTTAGGTTGACCCGCCCGATGTTGCAACTGTCTTATTTCAAATGTTATTTTTTTTACTGATTTACAGTCACAACCTAATCGACGATAGAAGATTCTTTTTACTGATTTATAATTAAGGATTATAAAATGATATTTTAAGATAAGAAGTGATTAAAGTTACGTATAAATAAGTTAACTGAAATAAAGTAGTAAGAAAAAAGTAAAATAAGAAAAAAGTAAAATAAGAAAAACGCAAAAAATGATTTTTGATTTTATAAAATCATCTATTCTAATAAATAAAAAGATTTTCAGCTGAGGTGGCATCACCACAGCCCTTCCCTGAGTCACCGCAATGCCTCACTTTTCACCAATTAAGGGGAAAAAATTAAAATACTCAAGATGTGCAATTTGTAACGCGGGGATCCTCACTGTCGGATCCTTATAACCCGATCCCTCTTCCGTGACTATAATCTCAATTCAAGCATCATTGTCAAACCCTAATTGCCAAAATCTAAAACTTCGACCGCCGCTCTCTCTCAGTTGGGAATTCGATCATCATTGGAGTCTTTCTTTGCGTCCTCGAAGGTATGAAATCGATTAACATGTTTCTCCGTCGATTAACATCCCAAAATATGGTATCTTTTTCAGATTTGTAAGATTTCTCCATCGATTGAAAAGGAACTATTTTTATATGTTCCATTTTACTGATTTTTCTTGTTGTTAATCTGTGTTGTTCTGGTCGGTTTTTGGCTCATCTCTGTTATGGTTGATTTATATTGTTGTGTATCGGTTTTGATTGTATGTTTGTGTGATCATGCAGGTTTGTTACGTTCCAGATGGGCAAGGTATGTTTCGAAGTTTAGGGTTTAGGTTAATCTTGGTTTATTGTAACTCAATTGATTCGTTGGTGTTTTTGTTCATCTACTTAGTCATTGTTGGTTTATTTGAAAGTTGTAGTTGTTCAAATACAAAATATGTTCATTCAAAATTAAACTGTCATGGGTTGGTTAAGTACAGGAGGATACAATCTCAACTCATTAGCAAATCGTTTGGCATTAGAAGCATTTGATTGTGCTACAGCTAGATTATTGAACCAATGGACTAATTTATATATGAATGTTATCCATCTTCTTCAAGTGCTATCAGTGTAGATGTATTTACAAAATGAGAAAAATGCTTTTTAAGTTTAGCCATGATGGCAATAGATTGAGGTAGATAGCAACTAACAGGTCAACGTCTACCATCTTTGATACTGTATAATGTATATTGTTGCCAAACCAGTGGGTGATATTATTGTTTTATGATAAACAGATTTGGAGAATACATATTATTGTTGCCAAAATTCTATGCATGGCTAACTTTATTATCATTTGAAGCAACTATGACTAACAATTAAAGTCATTTTAGTAGTTATGTTGCAATTTTATAAAGGAAGAAAAAGGGTGTTCCTAGCTAATATGCGATTAGGGGAATTGCCTGGTGGCGCATATTTCATTGTGTGAGAACATCTTGGAAACAATGCTTTTGTAAATGAAAATTGGTAAATATTAGGTAGTATAAGTCTTATAAACATGAAGGATGCAAATTGTTTTTGAATGTTTAAATGTTGTACATTTTAGAAAGAAGCCTACTTAACCTGTAGGTAGTATACCCAAAAGTTTAGATAATTTTTTGTTTGTCTTTATATTTATTGATATTCTTAACTTTTTTCATTATTCAAATACCTTTACAATCGAATACATTATGATTGTTTTTATTAGAAAACAATTTTTTAAACCCCAGCCGTGCGATGCACGGGTATAAAAGACTAGTTGTATATATATACAATAGACAAAGTGGCATATGGATTTGTGCCCTCCAAAAAAACAGATTCTATATATATAAATTGTACTCCAGAAAGCTTCCAATGTTAGCCTCCAGTTCAGCCGGTAGAGGTTAACTTTTTAAACCTAGAGCCTCGCGTTCGAATCTGTGCAAGGTTCTTTTTTTTTTCTACTGATTCAAATTTCGATTCTTATTAATAGATCGCCTATCTTTACATTCATCTCTATCCAGGTGTTAATACGTGTACGTATTCTTGTGTCGTAGCCCTCATAGATTGATTCGCTCATCGTCTCCAACATTAATTCATTTTATCGTCTCCAACATGTATCCTCTTTTCTCGCATCCGAATTCAGCCCACTGTTCCTAAGGTTAGGGTTTTTTTATTAGACCAGTTATTATCATATGAATATCGATTCATTCAGATTGAAACTAGGTTATAGTCCATTCATGGTTTCTCATCTCTTACTATTCAGATTGAAACTAGGTTATAGTCCATTAATGGTTTCCCACTGAACATATTATAGGACCTAAAACAAATCTAAACATTGCACTTAGTAACAGTTTATTAGCTTCATCTTATCCCTATGTTTATTATTTTCTTAAGTAACTTTTAATCAGATACTTTTCAATTTTTAAGGGGTTATTCATATAGGAATTAAGATATTATATGGCCTAAACTAAATCTAACATTAGTTTTACTCTATTATGTTTGACTTTATAGTAATTTTATTTAGATAACTGTTTTGTTTTGTTGTAAAGCACAAAACCACTTCTGAGTTTTGGATTAATATAGGTGCTTACATTTATATGTTTGTCTTAGGGTGAATATAGGTTGTTTGAAGTAGGCTGCTAGAGTCATAAAAATGTGTACAGTTGTTTCTTTTTCATGTTTTTTGCCCTTATGTGTTGTTAAAGGTTGTTAATTGGTTGAGAGTGGAGGAAGGGATCTGTACAACATCAGCTTAAATTAACTTTTGGTTCTATATATTAGTTGTCAGAGGGATAAAAAAGTTGGGGAAATGTGATGAGGAGTGGAGGGAATTATCTTTTCACAAAAATCTGTTCATAAAGTTTGAACAGGTGTGTTATACTATAATAGTATGTGCTGCTTTTGTTTTAAAATTCGTTCTTGAACATCCTCCGATAAGAGGTATATATCTTTCCCGGTTGTCGGTTTTCTTTTATTGCGTTTTCCTTTTGCCTAACATATTTTGTGCAGTTATCTAATTATGATTAAATATATGTGTTGTCTAGAATCTTATTTTGTAGATGCAAGAGCAAGAAATGAACTTTAAATGAGTGAACATCCATCGATAAGAGGTATTTTTCTTTCCCGGTTGTCGATTTATCAATTATTGCATTTTCCTTTTCATGTTTGTTTTTTCATAGATATTGCTTGAAAGAGTTGTTTTTGAATGACAATGAAAAAGGTGAGGATTGTTAGATTTAGATGGTTTTTGAAGTTGTTTCACATGTTTTAGTACAATTAAATTGATGCTAATTTGGTGATAGTGTTTGGTTTATTCTTGCTGTCGTACAATTCAGGTGTGTTTCTTATCTATAGGCTGTGTTTCGTACAATCAGTGTGATTTGTGAAAATTTTCAGTTGCAATATAGTTTGAATATCTATAGGCTGTGATATTTTTCTTAATCAAATTTATGTCCTTGCTGTAAAATTGTTATATGCCTTTAGGTATGCCCGATTCTTGACTGAATTCACATCAAATAGTCCATGCACATGATGATAATATCATATTAGTCCCAACTTTCCTGTTCCTATATTTTATAGAGGTTAATGTTACTCTTCTTCAAACAGGTTGTTTAAGGCTTTGACCAAATTTATTTCAATAACTATCTAAGAATTGAACACAAATAGTGATAACTACTTCCTTTTTTTTTAAATAAGCCATAAAACTCCCCTTGGGTATGCTGGAATCTTGGTTGACGTTATCAATTGAGTATTCAAGAAGTTAAGAGTCATCTAATTGATATGTTTGATAGAGGCAGTTGAAGCAGCATGTATATATTTTGATAAATCTTTAATGGAGTTCAGGTTTGATGGTTTGGTTGGTAACTTTTGTTAGTTTTTATTTGAATCTTCAATATTTTCTTATACTTTTAACATATTCTCGGTATTACTCTATATACAGTACTCAGGGGCTTTGACATTTAAATTTTGTTGACATGTAACTTACTATGATGATGACAATTGAGTTTCGTTTTTTTCTTTTTGTGTTGGTAATTCGAGGTTTACCTCACCCACGTTTGGTTTATTCTACTGATTATCATTTTTAGATTATCTGTTGGGTAAACATTTATTAATGGTATAGGTTTTTAAATACTTTACAGTTGGAACCTATAAGCGGCTTGAACAACGTATGTAAATGGGTAGAAGATCTTGGCCAGAAACGTCTTGCTGTTACAAATGCTCCAAGATCAAATCCTGAGTGGCTGATTTCAATGCTTAAACTTCAAGATTTCTTTGAAGTCATCGTTCTAGCTGAGGAATGTGTAAGAGCAAAACCTTTTCTGATCCTTACCTGAAGGCTTTAAATGCACTTAAAGTTTCACCAAATCACACATTTGTGTTTGAGGTAAAGATTTTTAATAGGTGGTAAATGACTTCATAATTTCCTTACATCCAAATGGTAATGGTCATAAGACTCATAACTAAATAAAAGTTTATAAATGATCATAAAAAATCTCTGGATAGTAAATTTGAAAATGGAACATAAGAATTCATTCTTTTCCAGTGAGAAAAAAATGAGACATTACCTAGACGTATTTTTAATTACACACTGAAGTTGAGAGGCGGGTGAGGGGTGCCTGATGTATGAAAAAATAAGACAAATGTATGGCTTATCTTACATACATTTTACTATCAAAGAAAAACAACAAATCAAGGTATGGTTGCATATTGTTGTTCAGATGGTGAAGTTTTTAATTACAAGATGTGTTTTTTTTTTAAATATAATCAATAAATCGCTCAATCTTTTTGTGACCCGACTCATATTTGTCGTGATCAAGCATTGACAGTGGTCTGGATTTGTATGTGGAGAAGATGTATGAATGTTGGGGTCTTGATGGACCTCCCTTGCTATTTCATGATACCCACACTATATTATAAATACAAAGATTTCTATTGAGTGTAGTTTACTATTTTGTTGGTGTAGTTATTTAGTTTTAATAAAATTCTCATCATCAGTTATTTCAAGCTAATTAGAATATCATTATGAGTTTATTATTTGTAGCTTTTCTGTCTATAGGATTGATAGTTAGTTTTTACATTATCCATACTTTACCAAAGTAAACACACTTGCAAATCGTGCATGGCCAGTTCCTTCGGTGTTAACCATTTTACAACTTTAAAACTTATTTCGGACACTTTGGCTATTAAGTATAAACTTAATAGAAAGTTTAACAAAAGTAGGGCTGGAACTCAATTCTGTTACAGAAATAATCTCAAATTGATCACATGTTAGTTTTCATGTTTAAAGCTTAATTATATCTGTGTGAAGAACCATCATTCCAAATTGACAAAATAACTAATCTTTGTGCTTTTTGTTTTCTCTGGCGCAGCAACGAGCAACACTCGATTCGAGGGAAAAACGGTCACCGCTGATAAAATGGTGAAACTAAAGACGAAGTTGAAGCAAGAACAGTGAATAGCTGCTTAAAGTCGTTACCTATCACCTATTGGGAATCCCTTTTAAAGATAGCAGTTATAGGTTTATATTAACAACCATTTGATATAAAATGGTAATCCCTATAGGTGTATGACAACAATGCTTTGTACTTTTGTCCATCGACAGGCACACCAACAATGCTTTGTAATTTTTGGTTGTCACAAATAATATGCTTATTTACATAAAATCTTAGATACCGCAGCAACACGCGGTCGATTTCTAGTTATAACACATTAGATAGTTAGTTAGTTACTTATTTGTTACTATATTTACTATATTGCAAATTATATTATTATGCTATAGTGTTATTAGAATTATTTTATCGTATTATTATTATTTTATTTAGTTACCAAAATATTTTTTTGAATGACGTTTGAAACTATTCCTGTTAACATGTTTGGGAGGATCGCCCTCCCAATTCGAAGTTTTTTCCTGGAAGTTTCAACCTTGTTGACTATGACAACAGTCGCGACTATAAACGGACTCGCGACTATGGCAGGGCGGTACGCTCTGCTCTCTCGCGACCCCTACTCTAATCAAAAGACTAAAGGCCCCTACTGAAGATTCAAAGGGCGAGCACTGAAATGAGAAAGGCTTGTAGACTCGTGACGCTGAACGAGACATTCGAAAACTTTGGGTTAAAACAAGTTTCGGACAAAATTAGTTCAGGTCGATACAAGTCATTTGAAAAAATTGGTTATATGGTATACATATCTTTTTTAATAGCAAGAAATATAACCATTTACCCCCCATATATTATTAACCTATTTCTCCTATACCGTGTCAAGATTTTTATGCATAGTCGTTTGGAAGTCGGGTACCCGCACACGCCCCATGTGCCCTAAGGGGACCCGGTATGGTTGAGAAACCGGGAGCCTGTTCTAAATGGAGCCGCATGGCTCAACCAGCTCACCATACCCTCTCACCCGGTTCCTAGGCCGGCTCCCTCCTTCGCGGTTCTCGTCGGTTTCCAGAAACCCGGCCAAGCCGGTGAGTTGTGACCGTTGCACTAGCCGTTACAACGGCTAGTTTCTATTTTTTTTTTTTACCTTTTTAACACATTATAAATACCACCATATTTAACATATTTTGAACACACATATTTCTTTCTTCTCTACAATCTTTTGAATCTCACATTTTTCTTTCTTCTCCACAATCTTTCACCATGGATAAATCATCCAAGAAAAAACCCGCTCTCACCAAAAAATCACCCGCTCCTCCTAAAAAATTTAAACCAAAGGTACGAAATGCCGGTGAAACCTCCAACGTAAATCCTCCACCACAATCACAATCCGTTCCCTACATACCACAACCGGCTTTTTACACTAATCAACCGCATCATATTGATCAATCCTTTGTTGCACTTCTATCCGGTCGTTACGGGGTTCAAGGGGAGTTTTATCCCCCACGTTCAACACACGTGCAACAATTCTCCTCGTCAAACGCCATGTACCAAAACACGCAATATCGTGATCCAAGGCGTGCAATCGAGTCCGAAACCGAAGAAGAAGAGAATGAAGAAGAAGTTGAAGAGGAAGAAGGTGATGAAGTTGCGGTTAAAGAGGAGGAGATTGAGGTGATGGATGAGGATGTCCAAGTGATTAAGAAATGTAAATTTCACTCGCGAGCAAAAGAGAAAAATTGGACGTCGGAGGAGGAGCTAAATATGAAAAAAGCTTATATCCATTGTACCGAAGATGGGAAAAGGCGGATCAACAAAGTCGCGATTCGTTTTGAGGTAAAGTTCTTGCTCATTTCGACGGATTGATGGGTGAACCTAGTGGGCGAACTAGGGACCAAGTAGCCTCAAAGTGGATGAAGTTGAACACCAAGTTGTCGAACTTCAACGCTCTCTACATCCAAACGGTAAAAAACAACTATTTTTTTTTAATTAACTTGAGATTTATAAATGTACATATCTTGATTAATTTTTTTATTTTTATTTTATTTTTTATAATAAAGTAACATTTGGGCAAGCGGGAGTGCGGATGTCAATATTTTGTTGAAAACCCAAAACTTGTATAAACAAATATACGAGAAAAATGGGTTTTCTCATTTGCCGTGTTGGCTCGAGGTGAAAAACCATCCCAAGTGGGCTTCAGTTCCGGTCGTAGCCGGTGAAATACCGGAACCGGCTAAAAGGACCAAGACGTCCGAGTCGGGGCACTACACAACTTCAAATGAAGTTGGGTCGACTCAATTGCCCGATTTAAATGAGAACTCAACCCCTACATACCCAAAACATAAAGGGAAAAACAAGTCGGGTGAGTCTTCGTCCACCGCAAAGAGTTCGGCTTCGGAAAGGGCGTTGGAGATGATGTCGGATTTTCAAAGAAATTGGATGAAAGAAAGGGAGATGAAGTCAAAGATTCGAGATGAAAGGTTTAGAAAGAAGCAAGCAATGTACGATGAGGTGCAAATTATAATGGCGGCTCAACGTAAAGTGATCGAGAACAAACTAGCACGTGAACAAATATAAAAAAATAAAAGTGATCTCGAGTACTTCATGAAACCGCACGAAGACATTGATCCTCAATTCCTTCTACTTGTGCTTCAACAAAAACGAGAAATAACAGAAGAATATGGATGGGATTGCCCATTTTAAGTCTTTATATAATAAAAAATCTAGTATTGTTTTAAGTTTTCTTTTTGTTTTTTTAAATTCCAAGTATTGCATGGTTTAATTCCTAATATTAAATGTTTTGTTTTTATTAAAAGTTGTTATTTTGTTAAGTTGTTTAAATTAAAAAAACAAAAAAAAAAATCGGTTTGGATTTGAAGCCACACCACCACCATATCATGTGGTGTGGCTCCAAATGGCTTCAAAAACACCTAAAATGAGTTGGCACTATACTATTGATTGATAGACATGGCTTGGGAGAACCACATGCCTACCATACCTATTCCTCTAAGGGCAAGGGGTATACCCGCGCCAAACACCCCTTTGGCGGCGCCAAGTGGCGCTAACACCGCCCCGCCCTCGTGTTATACCGCGGCGCCAACCACCCACGCCAACAATTCCACGGCGTTAAATGGAAGGGGACCGTTGTCCAACGGGCAAAAATTCGAGCGTTGGCTATTTAATTAAAAAAAAAATTAATTCACCCAATTTTTTTACCTTTTCACCTATAAAAACCCCACTTTATTCATATTTTTACACCTTTCACTCTATTATACTCCTTCTTTCTTTAATATTTTAAAAAAAAAAACACCATGAATCCAAACCAACAAAATCAAGATTCCTCAAGCAACACCCCTCCCAACAACCCGAACCTTCAACCGTGGCATATGCCGATGTGGGGGGGCCAACCTAACCCGTTGTTTTTGGGTCAACAACCCTCAAACGTCTACAACCCCAACCCCTCGTTTACCAATTACGCTCAATGGGGGCAAAACCCACCACCTCAAGGCTTCTCATCTCCATTCCAATCGCAACCCGTTTTCTCACCGAATTTCACTTCCGTTCCATCGCACCCGCAAACACCACTTCTAGATCAAGACGATGATATAGAGATCGTCCCCGAAACACAAGTTCCCGATCGTGTTCGAAGAGGCCGAGGGAAGGGGAAAAAACCGATCGAAGGATTCCAAGAGCAAGAAGGACGGGTGCCATGGAATACCGAATATGAGTTACATCTAGTTCGGGCGTATATCGATACATCGGAGGACCCGAAACATGGTATTTTTTAAAAAATAATTTAAATCTAGAATTTTTTTTCTTATATTTTAGAAATCACCAACTAACGTTTCTATTTTTATATTTTCTAAATAGGTAACTCGCAAACAAAAGATGCGTTTTGGGATCGAGTTAGCAAAAAAATCCACACTAGCAAGAAGGCGGCGGCGAGACCCGATGAGATCCCGACATTTCGCAACAACGACAAACTTAGCGGCAAGTGGGGCACCATCAAGAAAAAAGTTGCCAAGTTCCATGGGGTCTTTTTGGGCGTGGAACGAACTCGTCCAAGCGGTGCGAGCAACGTCGATTTGATCAACATCGCCGTTAATCGATACAAAGACGACAACACCAACTCGGCACCTCTTCTTCAACATTATCAAATATTGAAATCGTCTCCAAAGTTCGCTGAGATTGTGGAGGTCACCAACGCTAGCAAGAAGCGTTCCTCGACCGATCGCGATAGTCCCATGGGATCTAACTCAACGGGATGGTGCAACATAAATTTAAACGATGATTCGGTGTTCGAGGACGAAGATGAAACGCAACCTCAAGAACAAGAGGTTTTGCGAAGGCCCGTGGGAAAGAAGAAGTCAATTCGTCTAGAAAATGAGCTCGAAATGGACGAGAAGATGAACGCGCAAATGTCGAGGTTTAACGTGGAACATGAAAAAAGAACCCAAATTCGTGAGAAAAAATTACGTCTTCAACAATTCCGTCTTCTCGGCATGGATACCACGAACTTGACTCCGGAGCAACGAGATATGATTGAGAAAGAAAAGCGAAAAATCATGGCGGAGTTACGTGACGACGAGTAGTTTTTTTTTATTTAAATGAAGTATTTGTAGTAGTTTTTTTTTTGGAATATTTGTAGTTTTTATGTTTTTTAAGAAATCTATTTGTAGTGTTTTTTTTTATTTTAATTATTTAAGCATTTTCTTTAATTTATTTTAATTATTCGAAGGCCATAAAAAAAACAAAAAAAACCGATTTTTAGTCATTAAAATAATTGGAAAGTAAAAAGAAAAAAAAATAAATAAAATAAGTTTAACACCACATGAAGTATCCCCCACCCATGTTAAACTTTCCAATGTGGTGTTAAAGCTGACGTGGCGCCTATATAACGGTGTTAAACCATAACATAACATGGGGTATATCTCATGCCCTAAAAGAAGACCTTTTTACACAAAAATGCAAAATAATATTAAGTACATCAAATCAGAAAATAATAATACCTCAAAGAAAAGTGAAAGCTTGCAATAAAAATAAAAAATAAATTATTAATTAATTAATTCACAAACGTCCATTAAATTCAAATTTTGAATGAAAGATTGCAATTCAAAAGACAAAAGGCATCCCAAAATTATTTCTCAGAAGAACCCAAACCAAAAATATAAAAAAACTGGCATACGACCCCACCCACCACCCCTACCGGTAAATTGAAGTCCAAAAACCTTCCTCTTCTTCTGCAACACAAAAGTGGCTGCTCTCTCTAAAAATGTCAGCTTTCCTCCATAACCAATAGCTTCACGCTTCCTCTTTTCCTTCTCCGTCAGATTCTTACGGGATCACAAAGCTTCCGTTCCGTTGTAAGCTGAAGAACCTGCAACGACCCGTAATTTCGTCACTTCATCTTTGAACCAATCATCGGAAGTGCTGTTTCCAGTTTTCCATCCTTTTCTGATCGTGGATTCGATTGAATTTTTGCGATCGGTGTTTTCCTCTGTTGTTTTGAGCTGGAGTTTGAATTAGTCAATTAGACTTGGACAATACGCGTTTTCAGGTTGTCGGCTTATGGATTTTCGCTCGAGGTTTTGTTGCTTTGAAGGATTCGATCGGTACGTTCCACTCAAATCATTGTTTAATTTGATTATATAAATAAAGCCCTAAGTCTGAACTGGTTGTTTTCGAGGCGGATTTGTCTCGATTTTAACGAATTTCTGTTTAATTAAGGCCTGATTATGCTCGTATAGTCGTATACTGCTTCAATTTCATGTTTTCGTGCTTTTTAGCTAATTGATTGAATCATGGACGATGAATTTTTGAGTTTTGACTTCTATACAATTGTTTTGAGTTTGTAACATTTTGATCGTTTGATGCCAATTTAGAACCTCAGGGAAGTGTTTAGATCGATTGTGAATTTGTGATAGATGTTATTGGATTGCTCCTTGTTGATTTTGAATTAGGTTTTTTTTTCTTTATAAATTTTACAGGAAAAAGAGCAAGAAGAAAGAGTCAACGTGGAGGATATTCTCATTGAAGGAATTGCATTCTGCTACAAACAATTTTAATTATGATAACAAGCTAGGTGAAGGTGGATTTGGAAGTGTTTATTGGGGCCAGCTTTGGGATGGATCTCAGGTAATTAACTAACTAACTAACTAACCAACCAACCCTTTCGTATGAACGATGAACATCAGAAGTTCAGAACATGAAGATCAGGTCCATGTTTTAGTAATTTCAAGAGCTAAATATGTTCAAACTGAATGTGTAGATTGCTGTGAAGAGATTGAAGGTTTATAGCAACAAAGCAGAGATGGAATTTGCTGTTGAAGTTGAAATCCTTGCACGAGTTAGACACAAAAATCTACTCAGCTTACGTGGATATTGCGCAGAAGGTCAAGAACGTTTGATCGTGTATGATTACATGCCTAATCTTAGTTTACTATCACATCTTCATGGTCAACACTCTGCCGAATGTCTTCTTGATTGGAATCGAAGAATGAATATCGCCATTGGATCTGCAGAAGGGATTCTGTAAGCACTTTTAACACCCAAATGACTAATTTAGTAATTTATGCTTCTTGTTGTATATGTTTCTTGATTATATGTATGTATCATCCAGATATCTTCATCACAATGCCACACCACACATAATCCACAGAGATATCAAAGCAAGCAATGTGTTACTGGATGCAGAATTCAAAGCCCAAGTGGCTGATTTTGGGTTTGCAAAGCTAATCCCAGATGGTGCAACTCATGTGACAACTCGAGTCAAGGGCACACTCGGGTATTTAGCCCCAGAATACGCGATGCTAGGAAAGGCATCCGAGAGTTGTGATGTTTACAGTTTTGGGATTCTTTTGCTTGAGTTAGCTAGTGGCAAGAAACCAATTGAGAAAGTAAATGCAGCAACAAGAAGGTCAATTGCAGAGTGGGCCTTACCATTGGCATGTCAAAAAAGGTTTAGTGAAATTGCAGACCCGAAGCTGAAGGGGAGCTATTCGGTTGAAGAATTGAAACGGGTCGTTCTTGTTGGGCTTGTTTGTGCGCGTAATCAAGCGGAGAAAAGACCGACTATTCTTGAAGTGGTTGAGTTGTTAAAGGGGGAGTCAAAGGAGAAGCTTGATGGTTTGGAGAATGATGACATGTTTTGCGCTCCACATGCTGCTGCTGATTATAACGATGGAGTATCGGTTGCCGATGATAGTTCTGATTCTGTTTCAGAGGAGAAAGAAGGAAAACAAGAAATCAAAAATGTGGGGAAATAGAAGTTGAAGGGTTTGTAAAAAAGCTTGAATTTTTATGACCCACTTGTATTTATAAGTGGTTCCAGTGAGTGTGTTCTTTCTTTTTCTTTCCCAGTTAGTGTGTGGAATTGTGGATAGTATTGTGCTATTTGTGAAGTTTTTACCTTTATATAAAAGAAGTCAGGAAATCGGCTGAAAGACTAGCCAGGTCTTTGGTTAGCCTGTGGCTCGAGTCTATGTGTATTGGTTGAGCCTGTGGCTCGAGTCTATGTGTACTGGTTGATTTTGGTTTTGGACTCAAGTTGCTTCTTCTTGGGTCAGACTGGTACTCAGTGTGGCTTTATGTATGCCCTTGCCTGGTTGCCTTCATTGAACTGCTGTGCGGGCCAATATGGCTCCTATCATAACAAGATACGGGTCGTATCTGCCAGTATGACTCGCATCAGTTATGGTAGTATCGGTCTATATGACCCGTATTATTACCAAAAATTTGTCCCAATTATTTGACGTGTCGTATTATTCCTTCAAACCTTAAATATAAATCATTATATGTTAATTCATATAATGACTATAGAACCCAACTCGATGACATTCTGAAATCTTGAATTTTATTGGTGTAACGAGAACGCGTCGAATACATAGAATTGAACAATGAAATGAATTAACATATAACGATTTATAAAAGCTTTGAAGAAATAATGTGTCACGTCAAATTGGCATGGATATCAATGAATAATACGCTCTACTATCAAATAACTGAAGAAAATAAACAAATTTTAGAACTTTTTAACAGATGCAGACCATATGGGCTATGGGTCATATAGGTTGATAGAACCCATAAAGATAAACACGCCATATAAGTTACCCATACTGAAAGTGTACGAGTAACAACGTAAGGTGTATCCCTAAGAAGCCCCCATACTATATAACAACATAAATAAACCAACATATGATATAAGGGCACATGGTGTGGTCTGCGTGAGAACCGGTGTGAGCCCTCTCACGCAGTGGAACACCGCCTTGCGGTGGCGTAAGGCCACACGTGATCATAGTCACGTGAGCATGGTCACGATTGCATTTGAACATTGTTAACATTTTTTACCGTTACAACGGTAAAAAATGGATTAATTTTTTAAACTAAAAAAACACTATATAAACCATTGTATTTCACACAATTTCCACACGTCTTCATCTTCTTACATTAAACTTAAACATCCATCTTCACATTTTATCAACCACATCATCTTCACACATGACATGGCTAGACAGGTGCCACGCCGTTGGGAGACGAATGAGGAAATAGAGTTGGCTCAAGCGTATCTCAACGTGCGCAAAGATACGAGCCTAGTCCAGTCTCCGGACTTTTGGAAACACGTAAGAACACATTTCCACTTGATGGTTGGAGATGGCATGTGTACACAAGACACGACCACATCGAAGTGACACGATTTGAAGATGAAGGTAGACATGGTCAAAACAGTCAATCAGAATGTTGACCTATCGGACTCGATAGATGAAGATATGAGTGAGATGACACCTATACGATATCAACTTTTCTTCACATGAAAGTGACCACAATCCATGCCCTAAACATAATTGATAAATAATGTAACTGATTTATCTAGTAGCTTACTATGAAATTGATTCCTTGAGTCTAGTTGGGAAGAAGTTCACTCAGAGAGAGGAGTCCGGGAGGTCGAAACCACTCTCTAAGTATTCCATGTAGTTATCAAAATCATGTGTGCAAGCGCGAGAGAAGATCAAGATCATTGAAATGAGATATTGGAAACACATGAGAAGGTAGTCTCCCTTTATTAAAAAAAAAATGGAACCAATTTTTGATGATGCTTAGGGCTAACAACTTCTCATAGAGACTTGTTAACACTACACAATACTCAGTTAAATAGTTTGGATTTGAGTTAAACATGTTTTATGTTATAAAGTATCTAAACAGGTTTCACATCGTCTAACTCTTAATGACACGATTAAACACATTTATAATTTTGTTATTTTTTGTAAACTTAAATACATATTATGTATTGTTACTTAAGACTTGTATGTGTTTTTTGCTTCAAATATGTTATGAATTGTTTTTGAATTATATTATATTATAGTTTGTAATTTCCGATAACTCGTAAATTGGTTGATCTTATTGTTTTAAACGAGTCGTGCCGTGTCATTTTACTTAACGTGTAACTAATAATAGTCGTGTTAAACATGTATTTTCGTGTATCATGTTTATAAACAAGTTAGTGCTCATATTTAAAGAAAGTAACATGATAAGTTTAGTATCCATATGATTAGTTTAGTATCCATGTTAATCATACGTGTTTGTTTTAGTCCTAACTACATTGTCTTTTGCCCTTGAAATCATAATACCATATATAACAAATAAAAAGTAACGAGGTCTTGGGTTCAAGTCTCATTTGTAACAAAAAATAAATAAATAGGGGTTACATATTGGGTCAGGAGGTTTTCTCATCTATGATGAGTTTTCTCCTTATAGAATTGAAGATGATCGGGTGGGTGGGTAATACCCTGTTAATGATCCAAATTTACCGTTAAAAAAAATATATAATCGAGTCTAAGTTTAAAATTTAAAATTAATAACCCCAATCCAATTATCCAAAACATCCAGGTGACTCGGCGAGGTTCTCTCTTTTGATACGTCACACCAGTTGTGTAACGTGCTCCCACCTCCCGCTGCCTGCTTTTTTGCCGCTCGGATACCGACTTCTATTTCACTACTCCCAAACGTATACTCTTCTGCAACAAATTCGCTCAAATCTCCTAACTCCATTCCCCGATCGTTTCATGCTTCCGATCATCTCCGCCAAGATCATATAAACTGTATGTTACTTGAATCATTTTTTGTTTGTTGACTTTACAATTCCAGTATTACTACGATCAATTGTATCTTCTTCGTTCGTTCTGTGTGTTCGCTTTTGGAGATTTGATTGCTTGTTTGATTACACTTTCCGTTTGTGTTGAACAGATGAATAGCATCGTATTGACTGTTTGCCCCTATAATTCACAAACAGGATTTGAACGATGATTGTAGGTAGTACATCCGTACATCTATAATCTATTTGATCGCATAGGAACCGTTTTTTCGGTTAGTATCTGTTTTCAGGGTAGTAAGAGTTCTAGTTTGGCTGTATTTTGTCAAGGATTGAAGTTTATTACAGGTTAGGGGATCATAGATTTCTGTATCATATTCTATTATATGCCTCTTCAAACTGTTGCCCTGTTTGTTATTCGTGTGAATTTGTTGAGAGAAACTGAGGTATATAGAGCATAGGAGGTTAACATTTAGGGCTACTCACATATTGATTATGTTAGGGTTGTGACTGTGAAGAAATATATCAATTGCGATCTTTTCATGTTTCCGATTATCTCCGCGAAGATCATATAAACTGTATGTTACTTGAATCACTGTTTGTTGACTTTACAATTCCAGTGTTACTACGATTAATTATATCTTCTTCGTTCTGTGTGTTCGCTTTTGGAGGTGATTATCCATCACCTTAGCTTAAACTGATCCGAGGCTTGATTGCTTGTTTGATTACACTTTCCATTTGTGTTGAAGAACATCGTAATGTAGGGTTTTCTTGTTTTGCTCTACTTTATCAAGGACATAATTTAATCTGTAGGTTTGAAGTTTATTTCAGGTTAGGGGATCTTAGAATTATGTATCATATGGCTTACTCTGTTTAAATTTCTGAAGCTATAATGCCTCTTCAAACTGTGAAGAACAAACCTTTGGATGACTTGTTGCCCTATTTGTAATTGGTGTGAATTTGTTGAGAGAAACTGAGGTATATAGAGCATAGGAGGCTAACATTTAAGGCTAGTCACATATTGATAATGTTAGGGTTGTGATTGTGAACAAATATATGAATTGTGATTCTACATATACCCTTTTTGGGGATTTGTAATGGTTTATTGAAGAAGAAGAAGGATATGATTGTACAGTTACTAACTCAATGTGAACTGGTCTAACTATTCTCGTATGAGCGTGTTTGTTTCAGGGAATTCTGTATTCTGCATACCATATGTTTTAAGTTTCCAAATGTAACTGCTCTCATTGTCTACCTTCAAATGCAGCCTTTTAGTTTAATTAACAGCTGTGTGTCTTTTTGTATACGCAGTTTTAAAAGCAATGGCTGAACACATAGGAAAAGTGCCACAGCCACCTTCTTTTGACTATATGCTATATGAAGGTGATCCTGAACATCTTCGAACTGTTGTAGCCACACCAAATCTACCAGATCCTCAAATAAGTCCTTCTTTATTGAAACTTAAGCATAGGATTGGACATGGACCGTTTGGGGATGTCTGGTTGGCTACACATCATCAATCATCACATGATTATGATGAGTATCATGAAGTGGCCATTAAGATGTTACATCCCATAAAAGAAGAAGATATACCAAAGTTTATGGTTAAGTTCGAGGATTTATTCCATAAATTCCGTAAACTCCCAAGTGTTTGTTGGTTGCATGGTATCTCGGTCATATCTGGAAAGGTGGCAACTTATATTTCAATGAAAACATAATTTTGTGACATGTATATACTTAGTATTGATACATGACTAATTCACGAAATCTGTTACTTTCAGACATCTCCACATATTTGCATTATCATTAAGTTTTATGAGGGGTCAGTTGGTGATCGAATGGCTAAGCTTAAAGGAGGAAAACTTTCACTGCCTGATGTATTGAGGTGATTTTCAATGGGTTCATAAAGTAACAGATAAGAATATAAGACGATTAATGGTTGATATATTGCAGGTATGGAGTGGGGTTAGCTAAAGGAATTCATGAAGTGCATAAGCTAGACATCTTGGTGCTGAATATAAAGCCAACAAATCTTCTTCTTGATGAACATGATCAAGTGGTTCTTGGAGATTTTGGGATACCATTTCTTCTTCTGGGGGTCCAGTTGCCTGATCCAGACATGTCTCTTAAACTTGGATCACCCAATTACATGGCTCCAGAACAATGGGAGCCAGAAATCAGAGGTCCGATTAGTGTTGAGACTGATAGTTGGGGATTTGGGTGCTGCATTTTGGAGATGTTGACAGGTGTACAGCCGTGGTTTGGTAAATCTGTTGGTGAGATATACAATTCTGTTGTGGTTAAGAAAGAAAAACCACTGCTTCCAAATGGTCTACCTCCTGCTGTTGAAAATGTTCTTAATGGCTGTTTTGAGTATGATCTTCGTAACAGACCGCTTATTGCAGATATTCTGCATGCATTTGAAAGGTAGGCTTTGGCTCAATGTATTTCCTTGTTTAATTGTTTGTTTGTGTTGGTGTGTATATAAATTCTGCTTTACATAATGGGTCAATTTGTGTTATTTTTACCTTAAACTAGCCAAGTTAACCAATTTAGCTAAGCGGGAAACAGGTCGAACAGATTGAAAACCCCTCAAACTCTTTTTTGATGCATACAACCTCCTCAGTCCTTTTATTCAAAGGGCTAAATTCTATTGTAGTAATCTGTTTTTCAAAGTATAAACAAGACATTAAACATTAATTAAAAAACTGGGCAAAATGTATTTGTGGGTCAACCCGACCCATTTCAATCCGTAAAAGGATATCTCGTTACAATCTAAGTCAGTTGATCTAACCTGTTCAACCAGCCTGTCTTACCACCTCTACTTACGATGTGTACAACTATACAATATGTTTGTTGGTTAACATATTCATTATAAGAAAGTGAACCTGAGATTGAAATTGTACTTGCAGTTCACGTGATGCTGTTTTTAATGATGGAGAGTGGATTGGTCTAGGAAGCAGAATATCAGCAGACAGAAGACTTGGAGGTAGCAGCTACTCCACATGGTTTCTTACAAAAGATCATCTGCAAGTAGGGGATATTGTTCGATCTCGAAAAATACCAAAGAATTGCAAAAATATGGCTGTACCTGAAGGAACTGTAGTCGGTTTGGAAAAAGACACTGATCGAGACGGGTTTGTTCTAGTTCGAGTCCAAGGAATCCACAACCCGTTAAGGGTCAGCATCACCACTCTAGAACGGGTCACTTCTGGGTTAGCCGCTGGTGACTGGGTGCACTTACTAGATTCAAACAGAAACAGAAACCACTCGGATATAGGCATTCTACACTCAATAGACCGTGATGGAACCGTTAGTGTTGGTTTTATAGGACTAGAAACTTTATGGAAAGGACACTGTTCTCAGCTCCAAATGGCAGACCCGTTTTTCGTTGGTCAGTTTGTGAAACTAAAGGCAAATGTGTTCACACCTCGGTTTCCATGGGTACATAAACGAGAAGGAATATGGGCCACTGGTAAGATTACACAATTACTTCCAAATGGGTGTCTTATTGTGCAATTTCCTGGGAAATTTGTTCTCAAAGGCGAATGCGATTCATATTTAGCTGATCCAGCTGAAGTTGAGCATGTTTCATTTGATACATGCCCAACTTTGGTGGATAAGTATCAGCATGTTGAAGATCATCACTGGGCTGTGAGGCCACTTATGATTGCCTTTGGTGTGCTCACAGCTATGAAGTTTGGTTTCGTTGTGGGTCATAGTGTGAGTGCTAGACTGAAGAAAGGTGGTGCTGTGAATCGGGCACAAGGTGGTGGTGGCGGTCATGGTCAAGACGGACAGAATGGTGGCGGCAAGTCGAAGTGGCTACCAACACCTGTTGCAAATATGCTCGCAAGAGACAGTACTGTGACTGCTGTTATCGCCAGATAGTCGAATGGATGTCTGTGTTTGATGTAGGAAACTGATGCTGGTTGGGGACTTGGAAGTTGTTTCTATTGTAAATATATGCAACTTGTTCTTTTTTAATCAAGGTTATAACATATGCATCTTATTTAAGCATCTGTCCGAAACTATTCATTGGGTCGGAATAAGGTCGAAACAAAAAGATGATGATTTTAGTCCGAGTATAACAGGTTATATAAAAACCAAAATGGAATTAGGAAATCTAAAGATCAATCTGAATCAGTTGCTAACCCTTTTCAATTTGAATTTCTAATTTGATTTTGGTTCCTTTTAGATTTCGAACTTCACCTGTATGATTTGAATAATAAACACCCTAGCTAAATTTGCTGCGTTCTTCACTTTTGCTTAGTTGAAACATAAGTCGCCTAGACGTGTAATTAAGATGATAAAACTAATGTGTAAGAAACTAACACGCAATAGAAATAGAAAGACGATGCAATATCTAGAAAAACAAAATATACATCATCACGCGTAATTACGATGATAAAACTAATGTGTAAGAAACTAACACGTAATAGAAAATAGAAAGACGATGCAATATTTAGAAAAGCAAAATATACATCATAAAGGCTTCACGGGGGAAAATTATTGTCACATGACTACTATTACAACCGAAAATGCTTTCAAGATTTTTATTAATAACTAGATTTCGAGGACTCATGGGTTACCAATTTACCATAAGGGCCGTAAAAGAGAAAACATGTCTTAACGTGATAAAGATAGAAAAAAACAACTAAAAAAACAGTTAAATCACTCTTACGTTTTTTTATTAAAAACACCGTAGCTACTATAAAAAAACAGAACGAAACATTTTAGCGTGCTATTAAAAGTTTAAAACTATTTAATTAAAACTATTTATCGAGTTTATATTTGGAAATATCTGGTAATGTAACGCTTTTGGTGTAAAAGAAGAAAGGTAATAAAGTACAGGGATCCAACGTGTCATTTCGTCAAAAGTGCAATTTTAAAACCTTTTTTCCTCCTATTGAACAAAACACGCGCTCTTCCAATGCGTAGTATTCCCATTCCCACCCATAAAACCACCCCCCTTTCCTTCCTTCCTCCTCCACCAAGATAACCAAAAAATAATTGCTATCATCTCATCTGCTCCCCCAACACCACCCAAAACCCTAACCCTAAATCGCCCCAAATTTCCATTTCACATGTATTGGCGGAACTTCCTGAAACCCCTCTGATCGGATCGAATCCAATCGAATCGATTCCTGCTTTTTAGCGGCGGCAGATTTGTGTTAGATTTGAACAAACAATGTCTGCGATTGTGTGCGGGAAGAGATCGTTCTTTGAAGACCTGCAAACGTCGCCAAATTCCGCGTCTCCTCCGGCTTCGAAGAAACTCCGTTGCTTTACTTCCACTTCTCCGGTTCGGTTCTCATCGTTCGCTAATTCTCCGTCGTCGCCGTCGCTCGTCGATAGGTTACGATCGGTTTTTCCTAATATGGACAAGAAGGTAGGGTTTCTTAATCTCTCGCAATCGCTTATCTATCTATGTGGTTCAATGATTTAGTATCAGTTAAAATCCTTAGGTCGATTTGGATTGAAATTATGATTGTTTTAGATCCATACGGATTGTGTGGTCATTTATATATATGAGATTTTAGCATAAGTTTTAGTGTCTTTTGATCACTGATAGTTAGGTTAGAACCCTAGATTCACCTGTTGTATAATTTAGTTCTATCGAATTTAAACCAGGATTAACCAGTTAACCATGTGGTTGAATCAATCTAGTCTTTTGATGATAGATCATTTGCAAGTATCAGTTTAACTTTTTTTTTTGTGAATTTGTCACTTATTACATTTTCTTATGTCAAGCTTACACATTACTGTTATTCTATGTTAAACTATATTCTAATTGGAAAAGACATGACTTTATTTTTAGCTTTTGGAAGAAGCACTAGAAAAGAGTGGAAATGATTTAGATTCCGCCATTAAGAGTCTCACCGAGCTTTCTCTTGGATATGCACAGTCAAACACAATAATTGACAAAGGTAATTTCTTTGATATTGTTGTATCAATTTCAAATTTTAGGGCTATGTCTTTTTTTTAAAAAAAATCTTGTTTTTGTTTATCTAATAGACAAAGTTCTTTGATTAATGAAAGTGTAGGCCTGGCTCCTTCCAGTGAAGATGTTCCTTTAGAAAACCCATCGGGTAGTGAAAACATCCCAAGAAATGGTGCAGAGTGGGTAGAACTGTTTGTCACAGAAATGACAAGTGCCACCAGCATTGATGACGCCAGACTCCGTGCCGTTCGGGTACTTGAAAGTTTGGAGAAATCGATAACTGAACGTGCTGCTGGTGATGCAGCAGAAGCCCTTCACAAGGCAAGCCCCTCACATTGATGATCTTTTTTAAAAAGCTTGTTTTTGTTTATCTCACTGTTTGCATCTATCTTATTAGGTTTTACCATTGATTTCAGGAAAATATAGTTTTCAAGGAACAAATTGAAGTTATTCTAAGGGAGAATGCAATACTGAAACGTGCTGTAGCCATTCAACACGAACGCCAAAAAGAATATGATGAGAGGACTGTAGAGGTGCAGCAGTTGAAACAGTTATTATCCCAGTATCAAGAGCAGCTAAGGACACTCGAGGTCAGCCCTTAGAACTTATATGACTATAGATAATAGTTTATAACCTGTTCAAATGCGTAGAGATTAATGCTAGTTTATGTTTGCAGGTGAATAACTATGCATTGACAATGCATTTGAAACAAGCTCAGGGAAACAACTCCATTCCTGGACGATTCCATCCTGATATCTTCTAAAAAGAGGTGAAGTTTGGGTGGCATGGTGGACAGATGGATTTGGGTTGTAATTGTTTGTGTCAAGAGATCTACATTTGCCAGATTAATGGCAAGTAGATTATATGTTCTAAACGCGGACTATTGGTTGATTTAAGGTGTAAGACCTCAGTTTAATATTTGGAATTTTTGAAATGAAACTTGTGCTTGTTTAGTAATTTCATATTTAGCCTGCCCTGATGCTACTAGTCAATTTTCTGAATGCTGGTTGACCTGTCAGTTATTTGAGCCAAAACAAAGTGGGTGTTAACATGACCTTTAGCAGTTAAGACAGTTTTTGGATAAGTTTGAAATCCTAACCTTTTTTTTTATCATACTGTCACGTCCCGTTTAAATTCAAGTTTTAAGTATCGGGATTTTAGAAAATTCCGGACATCTCTATATTTTTCTTCCTTTGTAGAATTTAGAAATCTCAATAAAAATATCATAGATATAAGTATGGAGAATTCTAGATAATACTTGCATAATTATCTAGATATTTAAATAGAATTCTCTAGATTAGAGAATGATCTAGAATAATCATGAATGGGGTATGCACTAGTATAAATAGGTGAAGAGTAGTCATTTGCAAACCACCTCACAAGTAGTGATCAAAGCTTCCTTTGTACAAGCACTCTCTCTTGTAATATAAAAGCGTTCTTTCTTGAAAACAATCTTGTCACCCATTTCCTAATCGTTCTAATCAACGTTCTTAAGTTGGTTAAAGTTGATCTTAGTAGGGAAACTAAGAGTCGCACGTGAGTTGGAGGTTACTCCGTGACAGTTGGTATCAGAGCAACATCGATTCATTGGGATGGTGACTGATTCGGACAAGGTTGTACACACAAACATTGGTGGAGGAGATGAAACCCGTGGTCAGGATATCACTAATCATCATGGAAGCAAGAAAGGTCGAGGTGTATCCAAGGATAGGACCTTGGAAAAACACGTCACTGATGTGGAGACCGCAATGGTCGGAATAGGGACTCAAGTCGACCTGTGTTTCCAACGTTTGGATACGTCGGAAGTAGATTTTGTCGAACTACATAAAGGGTAAAATTTGTTGTCGAGTTGCTACGTGGTGAGGTCAAACTTATGATCAGTGACGCAATTATGGGAACAAGTGTTATAAAATTAGGGTTTGGGTCGGATAACATGTTGTAATGGGAACAAGTGTTATAAAATTAGGTACCTCTAATGGTCAAATTATGGTATGCAAATTATGGTATCTCTAATGGTTAAATTATGGTATACAAATTATGGTATCCCTAAGGCCTCTCCCAATGGTGGTGTCACCATCTCTTCACCACTATGTCACAATGTGACACCATTAGCACCATGGTGTCACCCATTAAATATCCCCAAAAGTTTCACCCCTATGACTTAGTTGTGACTTACACAAAATTAAAAAAAAATATATTAAAAATGGTAGCCCACATGATATATTGCAAGTATAATTTTAAAAAATGAAGTGGTGAAGAGGTGGTGAAGAAGTGGTGAAGAGGTGTTATTGGTAGTAATATGTCATAGGATGGATAAAGGAGGAAAAGATGACGTGGTAGTGGTGAAGAGGTGGTGACTTAGTCACCATTGGGAGAGACCTAATGGTCAAATTATGGTATGCAAATTATGGTTGAGAATTGATCTTCATCAGTGTTGGGAATTGATTTTCATCAAATGCACCCCCATAAATATCTTGAAGGAGATGAAATCGTCCATTGAAGAGATTACGCTTGGAAGACAGATTGGAGAGTTAGAGGAGGCATGATGAACGATTGGAGATTGAGAGGAGGAGCGGTGTTGTCGTGAACGGTTGAATGTGAATTAGGGCTAAAAAAACTGGAGTTAAAGGGATGCCACGTCAGAATCGTTTAAACGATTTAAAAAATTCCAACGAGGATGCCATGTCACCAAGTTTTTAACGGTGTTACTAATCCGTTAGAAAATGCTTACTAGAAGAAACATGTTTTAAAGTTAGGAGTGTTATTCGTTAGTTGGGATTATTATCTACCAATTATGAATAGCTTGGATTATTTAAAACCAATTTCCTTATAGTAATATAACTAGAGATCGACCGTGCGTTGCTGCGGTATTTGAGGTTGAATAATAATTTTAATTTTATGACTTTTGTATATTAAAATATAATAGAGATCAACCGTGCATTGCTACGGTCGTACAGATTTTCTGTATAGATTGGTAATAAAAATGAGTAAACCGAACATTCTCAATGCCTATCAGTTTTAGTCCACATCTGTTGCCATAAGAAAGCAACCAGTTCCAGTAAGAAAAGCTGTCATTGTAGCATCACAAACGAAAACCTGATCCTAGTACAAGAGATTCTTCACAATGTAGTTGCAGGAGTTCAGCTAAAGTCTTTCTCTCAACAGAGGATGAAGAAGCAAAAATCATACGATCAAATGTAGGATGGCATGTACAACTGCTGATGCTTCAAAGATGTAGAGCAAAATAAATTTTAATGAATGAGATTTCTTGTTTTATAAAGAAGATGCTGGTAATTATTAAGAATAGAAACCCATTTAACAAAGACGACACCTGATTTCTAAGCTGATAGACATGTTACTAAACTATGATGGAGTCTATGATGGATGGTCCCTGTGGACGGCTTTGGTGTAGTTCTTCTTGTATGAAAGACAGAACGTATTCTAAACATTTCCCAGAAGATTATGAACCCATGACCTACTTTGATAATAACGGCTATACTACTTTGTTTGATATCTACAATTATTCTGCACTGACCTCGAATCCTAAAATTAAATTTGCTTTTACCATTAAATAATCAAAAGTGTATATGTATACAAATGTTCATTCATATATATTGGCATATGTATTTATAAGGACTTCAATTTTGAGTCTCTATTGTGCAGTACCCCTGTCTATACCGTAATTTTATTACCTCATAAATAATGAGGCTAAAGATTTTACTTGATTTCTAGTAAAACAACGGGAAATGTTTAGAAACAGAAATTGTCTATTGTACCTATATAGAATAGTTGTATTGCAATGTCATGTACATTTAGAAAAAGATTCGTATACAATGCGTTCAATGGTTTGTTTTTTAATTAAAATTATACATGACCATAAAAAAGGATCATGGTAACGATCTATCCGAAATAAAAAAAAATTGAAATAAAAAGGCTAACATGTTTAAAAGTAAACATTATTATTAACAGTTAATATTAAATAATTCTTAATAACACTTAATATGTATGAAAAGAAACTGAGGAAAAAAAAGTAAATACAAGGATTCGAACTTGAGCCCAAGCCACCAAATTCAAAAGTGTTAGCCACCAAACCAAATTAATGTTCATTTAACATTTTGTGAAATCTATTAATATATATTAAACCATATGAGGTGTTGAAAAAGACAAAATGACACAAAACCATAAGTTTGCTTTCTCTATTGTATATATACAATAATAATAATAATATATTAATATAATAAGATCTACGATTACAAGAAACCCTTAGAACAATCCTATAATAAATAAGAAAATTAACGTTATTAAATCTTAACTTTCCTATGGAATAATAATTCATCTTTTAACCTTGGCAACTGGCAGTCCAACGTTGTCACCTATTTTTTTGTAACGGTCCCTCCGTTAAAAAAAATCAATGCCATTAACTTTGTGCTGATGTGACATTTTTTTAAATTATCCAATCATCATCCTAGTCACCATATCACCACCACTACCATCACCCACCTCCTCCTCCGACGACACCGGCACCACTTCACCGCCACCACCACCACCGGAATCCATGGCTCTCGCCGTAATCCATGACTGGGTTGACCTGAGGCCTGATTCAACACAAAATAGTCCCGGTTCACCTCTATAGTCCTTCTAGTCCATATCCAAACCCTCATCCACCATCACAATTCTCAGTCAAGAATCCGTTGACCGTTGTCAAAGTGTTCGTTGTTTGTTGTGAGCAAAGTGTGAAAAAAGATAAAAGCATCATATCGTGACCAGGCGTACGATGTATTTTAGCACGCAACGTGAAGTTGTTTTTCGGATTCATGCTTTTGGTGTACGAGTTTGCAGAAGATTCCTTTGTTCTTCCAACGTCATCATTATCTTCACCGTTGCTTCAGCAATCTTAATCAGACCAAGAAAAACTTTAAACATGTCTCCCATTGAAGCGAATATGAAACTTGGGAGCAAAATGTGGGTGGATTTTGAGCAGAAATAGGAAAACTCGTAGGCTTTGTTTTTGGTGAAGAAGATGAATGACAGTGCGAGCGTGATGTCATATTCGTTGGCGATTGCGGAGAAGAGTTCTCGAACGAATGGTGTTTGTGTGGGTATATTCTTTCAACTCTTCGATTGGAATCGAAGGTTCTCGAAGAAGAAACTCTTCTCCAAGCGATTGCTTCCACCAGGTGGTGGTGGTGGTGGAGTTGGAGGTAGTGGTGGTGGTGGTGGGGTGGTGTTGTGGTGACTAGGATAATGATTGGATAAATTAAAAAATATAAAAAAGGCCACATCACTAGCTACGTCAGCACAAAGTTAACGGTGGTAACTTTTTTTAACGAAGGGACCATTAGAAACATATATATGACAACGTTAGACTGCCAGTTGCCAATGTCAAAAGATGGATTATTATTTGTCAATAGGCAAAAGATATGATTAAATAATGCGAATTTTTCTAATAAATATAATTAATAACCCTTTAACTAAAATAGAAATAAACCCTAAATAAATTATGTAGCATAGACGAATTGATGAACAAAGACCGACGAGATCTATAGCAATCTATAGTGTTTTGGCCATGCTCGAAGTATTATTGACATGGGTGTAGGTAAAGGGACGATGGTGGATTAAGGGCCTACTTGAGAATTCTTTTTTAAAACGGACTCGATCATTGAATTTTTCAGTCCTTACTCAGTTTTAGTATTTTAAATTGTGGGTCTCTGGTAAAATCTTATTTGTATCCGGTAATAACTTATCAAACACCAAAACAAAGACTAATCAGATCTTATTAGGACTTGTCAACCAAAATGATTAATATTTCTAACAAAAGACTAAACTCATATAATTAAGACAAAATTACATATTTTGTCCTTTAACTTTGTCTGATTTTCAATTTTTGTCCTTTATCTTTTTTTGTTACATTCTCTATCCTTTAATTTTTTTTTGTCGTTCACCTTTTGTCCTTGTTAACCAGAATTCGTTAAAATCCACCATTAAGTCCAGGGTATTTTTGTCTTTTTACTTTTTAGGGTATTTTTTATAGTTAAATAAAGATAGGGGTGTATTATATAAATATGTCATTTCTTTTCCTTCTTCACCTATCGATTAACGTTCCCACCATTGTTCTCATTCTAACACCTGAAATGAACTCCGCCTCCACCTCCGCCTCCGCCGCCGGCTTCAGACCACCTCCACCCACTTTTGGCTGAAAGATCCCTCATCCACTTCACTGTCGCTACGATGCAATCTTCCCAATTATTATAGTTCCTCAATTGTCGGAAAAAAACAAATCAACTCCACTGATGTATAGCTTCAAGAACCTAACCCGATTCGCCTCCCCGTCAACCCACCGCGCCACCACCACCGCCAAATTCACCCCCACCCTCTTCCCTCTGCAACACCTCTGGCGATGCGGCTGCTCCGCCGACCCCCGGGCTCGTGACGGTTTCCATTCTGCAGGGGTTCTGCTACTGTTTTTCACTTTGACAACTCCGCCGGCGTATTTCGTCAACGGTGGCAGTTGAAGAACCCGCCTAAGGTTCCGCCGATGTCAAAAATCATGACACTGGCGAAGCAATTTCCACCGCCGCAATCTCCGGCAGCCATCTCCGACGATCCAACTGGCGGCCTTTCTTCCTCCCTCTCACATGAGCACCTGTCGGAAACCGCCATGATAGATGGATTAATTTCATAAAATCTAAAGCCTAGGTTTCGATCATATACACACACAAAAAGGATAAATTGATTGAATGAAAGAAACAAATTGAATTAGGGGGAACAAATTAAATGGATATTGAAGATGAATTATAGAGTATTTACATGCGGTGAATGAATTTATGGAACAAAAATCAGGTCAAAGGAATGAAAAACGGGGCTCCTCCTCGTTTTGTCGTCCCGCCGGAGATGGGGACAGCAGCAGTCGCTGTTGTCTCTCGTTCTTTTAAGTTATGGTTAGGGTGGGGGTGTGGGTGGTAAAAGAGAAAGAAAATAGATAATTACAGAACCACCCCTCTCTCTTTATTTAACTACAAAGAATACCTCAAAAAGTAAAAAGACAAAAATACTCTTGACTTAACGGTGGATTTTAACGAATTCTGTTAAAAATGACAAAAGGTGAACAAAAAAAAAGTTAAAGGACAGAGAATGTAACAAAAAAAAGATAAATGATAAAAATTGAAAATCAGGCAAAGTTAAATGACAAAATATATAATTTTGTCTATAAGGCTATGTGTACTCATAAAGCCCTTCATGGGGCATTATATGACATGTGGATGCTGACTCAGCAAAGGGGCTTTATAATGCAAAGTGGTGTAGTCATAACCCCCATAACCCCCTTTCTAATTTATTGCCCAATTAATATTGAGCCAATCAGAAAAATATAAAATTAATGGAACCAATGAAGGAGAACATGGTGGACGTTATGCTCCTCACGCCCATGGATCAACTTTTTTAACATAACGCCCAGGGGGTGAGAATGAGTGTTATAAGGGGCTTTATGTTAGCAATTTGGTGACATAACGCCCTATTACACATAGCCTAAGTAAACTTATAAAATTAAAACCACTAACTTAACAACATACAGGTTTTGAAACTAGTGTGATTTAGCCTGAATTGATTAGACGTTTATACCCGTTGGATGATACATAGCCACATCTTTTCTTCTTCTTCTTCTACATTTCTACCCACCATCTTCCATTTCCTGCAAATTAACCCAAAATCCCCCTCCTTCAACCACCATCTTTCAAATCAAATGAACCCAATCATCCACCAACACTTCCCCTTCTTCCTCCTCTTCTAACTCCACCAACCAGCAACTTCAACAATGGCCACATCTTTCGCACTCCTCCCTTCCTCCCCCCTCACCTTCATTCGCGACCCCTCACCTTCTCCATCATCCAATTCCTCCTTCTTCGGCGGCGGAACACTCGTCTTCACTCGCACCACCAATAACAACAAGAGTAGTAATTCCGTCTCGTTCTCTTCGTCGTCTTCACAGTTCAATAAGAAGTTGTGCGGCAAACGATGTGGAGGATTCGTCGTGTTCGCGGCGGCGGATTATTACTCCACTCTCGGAGTCCCCAAGTCTGCCACCGGTAAAGACATTAAAGCCGCCTACCGGAAATTAGCTCGTCAGGTATATGTTAGGGTTTCTGTTGTTATTAATTAGGGGAATTGATTTGATCTGTGCATTGTTTTCATGTGCTAATTCTGGAATTGATTGAGATCAGTTTATAGGCTTCAGGTTAACTAATTAAGATTCATGTGAACAAATCATATCTCAATTGAATAGTATTATAATGTGTGTACTTGAAGAAGATTCAAGCACTCTATCACTTTTCTTAATTACAGTTGATGTGTTTTAACATTTATGTATGGTTGATCACTTGTTTTATTGTTTACTTGTTTACAATTGATGTCATCACTCATCAATGTGTTTAGAAATCAACACAATTTTATAGCTTCACCACCATTAAGACGCCCTAAGAAAATGCATTCTAGTGCCCTTGGTAATATATTTGATAGAGAGAAGATATAAAGATGGCACCATTCCACAGATATGATTGAAAACCTAATAGAAGTAGCGATTAGAATCATCAAGTTGATACCAAAAGTTTAAAAGTTAAAAGCTAATAACAGTTCACAGAAAATAAATGACTTTTATTGTTCATCATCACCAACTTATTGGTTAGAACCTAAATAAATAAATAAAAGTTAAAGAAGTTACAAAAAGAAAAGATCTTGCGTCCTCCCTCGATTGCACCTGGCCGAAGGCATGCGCCTCGGTTGTGCTTCCACTGCATCAGAACACTATGGTAAATCTGAATTTGAAAATATTCATCTAATCTTATTTTAACAAGGATCTGCTATTCATTTTGTGATGTCAGCCAAACCATTCTGTTGTCGAGTCTTTAGTACAGTCCTAAGTCTTGGAATTCTGCAGGCCTCGTAAAACCTGTTAACTATGTAGTCACAGGACTCCAATGCATTGTTATCTTATGTATGTATAAATGTACTTTTCATTCTGAATCTGCTGAGATGTCACTGTTGTTGCTTACACTTTAACCTCTACAATACTCATGATGTGCAAATATTTCTGTTCCTTCTAGTATCATCCAGATGTCAATAAACAACCTGGAGCTACTGAAAAGTTTAAGGAGATCAGTGCTGCCTATGAGGTATGTTTAGGGCACAACCTTTTGCATTCCAGTTTTTCTTTATTTCACACTTTTTTGTATGTTGTTCACTCAATAAAATTTTGATTGTTCTATTTGTCGTTTCATAAAATAAATCGTGTTACAGAGTTTTACAATTCCTTCAATGCTGAAGTGTGAGATTGTCAGGTTCTGTCAGATGACAAGAAAAGAGCCATGTATGATCGGTATGGTGAAGATGGAGTTAAAAGCACAGTAGGTGGACAATCTGGTGCTTATGCGGTACTACCCATAATTAGCTTTTTATTTCTTTTTTCTTTTTCAGATGGAAAAAATGTAGCATAAATCCTTCTATTTTGCTGATTATTCTTTTATATTGTCATAGACGAATCCGTTTGATCTCTTTGAGACCTTCTTTGGAACTAGTATGGGAGGATTTGCTGGCGGTGACTCTACTGGATTCGGAGGACGTCGTGCCACTACTGTTATTAAAGGCGAAGATATACGGTGAGTTTATATATTGGTATTAATTGTTTATTTATAAGGCTAAGAAAACGGGTTGACAAAATTGATGTATTCGCAGATATGACATGACATTAGAATTTGCAGCAGCAATATCTGGGACTGAAAAGGAATTTGAATTATCTCATCTTGAAACATGTGATGCATGCACTGGAACGGGAGCAAAAGTGGGGTCCAAAATGAGAATATGTTCAACGTGTGGTGGCAGAGGTCAAGTTATGAGAACAGAGCAAACACCTTTTGGTATGTTCTCACAGGTAATTGAGGAGTTTTACTAAATGGTCACTTTTCATTAAAAAATTTAATCTGGAGAACATGATTTATATGCAGTGGCTCACGATTGGTTGATATGTAGGTTTCTGTATGCCCTAATTGTAATGGAAATGGTGAGATGATATCTGAATTCTGCCGAAAGTGCTCTGGTGAAGGGCGTATTCGCGTGAAGAAAGATATTAGAGTCAAAATTCCTCCCGGAGTCAGCAAAGGAAGCATCCTTAGAGTTACTGGTGAAGGTGATGCTGGTCCAAAAGGGTATGTTTCCTATGAGCTTTCTTAGGAGATATAACTAAATATAACTGTGTATGTATCTGTGATTACTGTTTAGTAGAAGGTAGCTTAAGCCTTAATGCCACATCTTGTCACTAGTAAGGTAACAAGGTTAATTCCCCGTGTGTTGCAACCTGGTGAAGTTCAGTCTACCACTTCCATCAAACACGTCGTATTAGTAAGAAAAGTATCAATTGGGCTCGCCTCTTTTATAGAACCTTTTGATGGTGATTCAGGAAAAAAAAGCAACTCTACCAAACAAATGACCAAATTTGGAGTAATAGACAAATATACATGAACATTAATTTTTTATGTTGCAAAATTAGAAAACGTATAGAATCTGTAGATAGAGAGGAATGATGATCATCTTAAGGAAAAGAAAATCACATAAACTAACAAATCTTGGACTAGTTTTGTTAATTCTAGCTAGCTTAAATCAAATAGGTTGGCAGGCTTGACATTTAAGTGCTAAAACAACTCAAAACCACGCAACACCAACTCATGGATATTAAAGGACAGCAACAAAACCTTCACGGAGGCCAGCTCAAAGACTAGATCCATCTAACAATGACACCTAATTAGTAATCCACAACCAATGACTTCAACTAATAAACACTATTATACAGAGATGGGAAAACCAAGTCCAGTACATCATCGACAAATATACAAAGGCTTGGCAGAGTGGCAGGAATACATGTTAGTTGTATATATTAGTTAATTTAGTTTATGGCTAATGGGCTCAACATAGTTTCATACTTGTATAACTTGTGGCAGGAATACATGTTAGTTGTATATATTAGTTAATTTAGTTTATGGCTAATGGGCTCAACATAGTTTCATACTTGTATAACTTGTATATTTAGGAGATCACCTTTTATTCATATTTAAGAGATTTTTTCCCAACCTTTTTTCAGCACGTCACTAAGATAATATGGTGTTGATCAATATGTTCAGAAAATGATTTTTATTTTCAAGAAAGAATGAAACATATCAGAGTTTTCATCTATAAACAAACAAACAAACAAACATACCTAGCAATATCCCACTCAATAGTAGGATATGGGGAGGGTGATATGAGGACACACCTTACCGCTATCCCAAGAGTGTCATTGTATGAACGAAATGAGTAGAAGTGTAGAGAATATGCTGGTATTGCCTAGTCTTTGGATATATAATGAAATGAGTAGAAGTGTAGAGAATATGTGGGTATTTCATGGTCTTTTGGATATATCAAGGAGATACTATGATACTTCTATTATAATCCACTTTGGTTTGTTTGACGATTTATAATAAGGGTAGATTCAACCTTCACAACATGTCTTGGCTGTCTATTAAATAATATGACATTTGCTAAACTTTTTCATAATTCAACATTTTGTATGTATTTCTTTCCTTTTGACCAGAGGTCCTCCTGGAGATCTTTACGTCTACCTCAATGTTGAAGAAATTCCAGAGATCCAAAGAGACGGAATTAATCTACTTTCGTCCATCTCAATTTCTTATCTAGATGCTATATTGGGGACTGTTGCCAAGGTAATAAATTTTGTTTTTTTTATTGCCAATTAGTATTACTTGTATAAAATATGCATGTAACTTTTGTTTATATATTTGTCGATCTAATCCAATGGCATTGTAACAGGTGAAGACAGTTGAGGGGATGACTGAACTTCAAATCCCTGCAGGCACTCAACCAGGTGATATTCTTGTTTTGGCAAGGAAAGGTGCTCCAAAATTGAACAGACCTTCCATTCGTGGGGATCATTTATTCACCGTTAAAGTTACTATACCAAAACGAATCAGGTATGCTTTTTAATAAATAATTTTCTGTCAAAGTTACAAACTGTAGTTAGGTCATGTGATCAATAATATTATATGCTCCTACTCTAATCACTCATATTTTCATTGTGCTGATGTTGGTTGGAGTAGTGGCCAAGAACGTGAGCTTCTTGAAGAACTTGCTTCTCTCAATAATCCTGCATCAACCCGGTCACGCTCTCGCCCTAATGCCCAACAAACTGGTATGTTTTGTTTAATGTTGATAATCACATTTCCATTTCCCCAAAAGTTTTTTTTAACCTTTATGGGGGGTGGGCCCGGTGTTAAGTGTTTTGAGTCCGCGTTTATATCCATTGGTTTCCCGCCTTCATCCCCTTTGAAAGCCACATGCTCAAGAGTGTTGACGGTGTCTCACGAGTATTCCAGGAACGGATTTTCACGGTTACCAAAAATTAAACAAAATAGTTTATTTTCATTTTGGGTATGCCGATTCAAGACAATCATATATATCATAAACATTCAAACAAACTACACAACACGTAAAAAAGACGGTTAATTTTTAGCATTTAAGGATTCCTATGATTCTGGGAATTAAAGGTTCTTAGTGTTGTGCAGCTAAAACAACAGAAACTCAAGTCAAACCAGTTGCTGAGGAAAGTAACAGTTCTGAAGATCAAGATGACCCGTTGAAGAAGCTAACAGATTTTGCCGGGTATTTTTCTATTCCCTTTCCCTCCCAATTTACCTGCTCTTACCCACAAAGTTCTTTTGTTTAATGATTTTAGACTCCCAAAAAGTGGTGATTTGAATCTTTATCTGATGTTAATACGCCTCTTTGAAACTGCAGGTCTGTCGTAAAAGGAGCTGTAGATTGGTTCAAAGACAACTTCTAGATGCTCTTTTGAGCTGATGAGCATATCTTAATACATCCGTCCATATTACATAGCAGCCAAAGATTTTCTCCCCCTTTCAAATGGTTGCCAAAACTTAGTACATCTTCCTCGGATTCTGTCGAAGAAATGGAAATTGAAAAACCTCGTGAAGAATTATTCACTTATTTAGGAATCAAATCTTCAAGTTTTGGTGGAAACTTAGATTACGGTCGATTCATGTATTTTAAAACACTCATACTCCACAAGAATTCCTAGCTTTGCACCTACGATTGCTAGTTCATTGGTCGTGACAAATATGGTGAGTTACCTGAATGGGCATTTGAGATTTGATTTAGATTTTATTAAGATTGAAATAATGTTCATGAACAGCAGTGTTAATACCTTGATTTCTTTTAACTCTTCAAAGCCCCATTATCTCAGGATTGTTATGCTATCATATGTTCTTATTTATGAGTAGCTTTAGTTATGGCATGCAACATTTTTTATCCATTTTTTCATTGTTTTTCTCATAATGGGAAATTCTGGTGCACTAGACTCCTGCATGCACTGGTGGGAGGCGTCGGGTCATTCGGGCCTGACGTATGGATCCGTACTATGCATTTACGCAAGAGGCTTATTAGACTCGAATTGGTGACCTCCAGATCATATAGCAAACAACCTTATTGTTACTCAAAGATTCATCCATTTGCTCAAAGCTCTATAAAGTCACCCTATTTATACAGTTGAGAAGAAACATCCATTGTCTGTATGTATAAGGTTCAACAAAAAAGAAGCAAACGCCTAGAGGTAACAAAATTAGCAAATCACGAAAATGAAGGATCAATCAAACTTGTTTATCGAAATCGACATCTACCGTATTCTTTTTTAAAGTATTTATCTGATAGCTAAACACATTTTTTAGTGTCACTCAAACCACCAACAAATGACACAAGATCAAATTTACATTCTTTTTTTTAAAGTATCTATCTGACAGCTAAACACATTTTTTAATGTCACTCAATCCACCAACAAATGACACAAGATCAAATTTGGGTGACAGAATGAAAAAGTAAGACTATACGTGGTGAGTGTAAAACTCCTCTTATAGCGTCTCTTTCATGTCATAACACTATTACGCAAGGGCGCTATAGCACCCCGAACTTGTTTTCGTGTTATGTTTATAGCGCCTTGCTGGGTTAGTTGTGATTTGTCCAATTTTGAATCCCTTTTCTTTTATTTGAGAAGGAATTTATAGAAGTTTTTTTTTTATAAAAATAAAAGTAAAATATGAGGCGTTATAAGACGTTATGTATTATGCACTTTTAAGCTATAAAGCCCATTTCTAACTGGACCGCCACATACCGTTAATTAAAAGGCGACGGAAAGGTGGTCAACCGACCCCTAGCGATTGCGGTTCCCGGTTTAACCGTCTGATCCGGCCACAAAAACATTAACACCATCTACTTCTACGGAACAGAACTTTATGCTCACTTACTAACCTATTACATTACATATAGTCTAATCTTCTTATAAGATGTGTGGATTATATATATGTAACAATCAAAATGATGATTGATTATTAATTTGAAACAACAAAGTGGTGGAGTGGTGGTGTTAATGTTGATTAATTAACACGGCTTTGTTTGATTAAAATTAAAAGAGCTACAATAACAGGAGTAGAAATCATAATTAGGGCTTGTATGATGTTCGGCCGTGTTATCTCCGGCACAAGGATGCTGCCGTATTTTATCGCAGCTGCACCTGCAACCGATCCGCCTCCGAGCTTCAACAGAAAGCTCACATCATCATCCTGTTTATTTATTTATTTATCAAAGCAATCAATCAATCAATCAATCCAACTGAAAACGTATCGAAGAAGACAGATTTCATGAATAAGCTTCGATTAGAACCTGACCTGAGACGCGGGATCATCTACTGCTTTCGAATTTGAATTTGAATTTGCTTCGTCTTTTGTGGATCTGGAAGCGGCGACGGCAAAGCGCCTACCGCCGGAAGCCGGTGATGGCGCCGCCGTGACACGGGCGGCGAACGACTTGCTCGGGTTCGCAACGTGCTGTGTGGTGGTAACCGTCGCCAACAACCGTACAAGGGGTGCTTGGATCGCTGACGTCATGACTGGTGAGACGTTCGCTTTATCCCTTACCTTTTATGTCTTCTCGTTAGTTTATCTGGTAAATGAGTGGTCTATCATCTATGTGTACCTAAATTGAAGGCTCAAATCTCAATATTTAATGGTAAAAAGGGAAATGTTATTTTCTTACATTGTTTAATTTTTTAGAGTAGGTGATACTTTTTTATTCTACTTTTAAATCAACTTTTGATCAATAAAAGACTTGAATTTTTGCCACGAATTTTTGTAGTGATAAATGGTTTTCATGGGGGGATTCAAGTGAAAAATGGATAGACCGAGAAGAAGAGGTCTCCTTTCCACGAACTTTAAATCCTGACCGAAGTTCACGTTTTTGCTCAACAGTTAAAGAAATGGTTCTGTCAAAACTCACGGCCATGACTAAGCACTCATGGTCGTGACTTTATTTCTTCATTGTTTTACTAGTCGTTCTCGAAAAAAACTTGATTTTCATGCTCGTATCAACGATGAAAACCGGCCCTTTACTTGATCTTATTTCAATCTGCAAATCGATGGACCAACTTAAGCAAATCCACCTGCAAGCTTTCGTCAGAGGCGTAAGCCTAGACTCTTTCTTATGTTTCAAACTTATCATCTTCTGTTGCACTCAAAATCCGGGCAATGTTGATTATGCACGCCAAGTGTTCGACAAAACTCCTGAACCAAAAGTTTTCATTTGGAACATGATGATCAAAGGCTACTCTCACACTAGCCGTGCCGAATGTGCCGTCTCTATGTATGTCGAAATGTTGAGGAGGGATATGAAGCCTGATAATTACACGTTTCCGTTTCTGCTAAAGGGGTTTACAAAACGGGTCGGGTTGGAATGTGGGAAGGGGATACATTGTCATGTATGCAAGTTCGGGTTTGCTTGTAATCCATCTGTCGAAACGTCATTGATACACATGTATGTGTTGTGTGAGATTATGAATGATGCTAGAGTGGTTTTTGATACATGTTTGAAAAGCAATACCATCATTTGGAATTGGAATATCATGATTGCAGGCTACAATAGAAGCAGACTGTTTCATGAATCAAGAAAGCTTTTTTATGAAATGGAGAAGAGAAGAATCATGCCTACTTGTGTCACTCTTGTTTCAATGCTATCAGTTTACTCAAAGTTAAAGGACACCAACGGTTGCAAGCACGTTCATGGATACATCCTGGATGGAAAAATCGAACCGAATTTGGTGTTAAATAATGCTTTAGTTGATGCCTATGCAGCCTGTGGGGAAATGGATGCGGCATTGGCGGTCTTCAAGAACATGAAAACGACAGATGTTATTTCTTGGACTGTAATATTGTCAGGGTTTGTTAATCTGGGGAAACTTGACCTGGCTCGGGAGTTCTTTGACCAAATGCCTGTGAAAGATTCCGTTTCGTGGACTGCAATGATCGACGGGTATGTGAAGCAAAACAAGTTCAAGGAGGCTTTGATGCTTTTCAAGAATATGCAAGATGCAAAAGTAAAACCTGATGAGTTCACCATGGTTAGCATTCTTACAGCCTGTGCCAACATGGGTGCACTCGAGTTGGGTGAGTGGGTTAAGGTTTGTATCGACAAAAACAAGATCAAAAACGACGTTTTCGTGGGAAATGCACTTATAGACATGTATTTTAAATGTGGGGAAGTGGGTAAGGCAGTGGATGTTTTCAAGAAAATGCCCAAAAGAGATAAATTCACTTGGACTGCTATCATTGTTGGTTATGCTATTAATGGATTTGGAAATGAAGCTATTAACATGTTCAATGAGATGCTAAATGGATCAATAAAACCTGATCAAGTTTGTTACCTAGGTGTTCTATGTGCGTGTACTCACGCGGGTATGGTGGATGAAGGCCGAAAGTTTTTTGCTGAGATGTCCATCCGCCATGGAATCGAGCCCGAGGTTGAACATTATGGGTGCATGGTTGATATTCTGGGCCGGGCCGGGCTTCTAGCCCAAGCTTATGATCTCATAAACAGCATGCCGATTAGACCAAATTCGGTTGTTTGGCGTGCTCTTCTTGGTGCTTGTGGAATTCATAAAGATGTAGATTTGGCTGAAATAGCAGCCAAGAAACTTGTTGAATTAGAGCCAGAGAATGGTGGAGTTTATGTATTGTTATGTAACATATATGCAGCCTGCAATAGATGGGATGATTTACATGAATTAAGAACTATAATGAGGATTAGGGGGGTAACAAAAATCCCCGGGTCGAGTTGTATAGAGATTTATGGCACGGTTTACGAGTTCGTGGCACGAGATAGATCGCACTTTCGATCTGATGAGATATATTCGACTGTGGAGATGATAACAGAAGATCTGAGAGTTTTTGGGTATGCTCCTGAGGCATTTCTTGACATAGGAGACTAGGAAACAAATATTGAATGTTGATGTATAATTTAATAAAAGTTATTAGTAATTTATATATATATATATATATATATATTTATCGCGTTTTCTTGTGTCATAGAAAAGTTTATGGATACCCTTTATTAACATCAATTTTTTCATCAAATATCATCAACATTGTACTTGCAAAGATTTAAACTTTTATCATTTTATATGAAAGGACAATCATCATGCTACTAGACTACAAAGTCATAAGCAATTAGTAGATATGATTTGGGAGCACATTAGCTCATGAGAAAGATGATAACCATATAATTTAACTCTTTCGGGTTTTCTTCTACAAAACGGGTCGGGTCAAGACATAAATTCATATGATTTTCGTACAAATTCAAGTAGCACTTTCGATATGTTTAGCTTGAATTTAAAACTTACCATGTGTTAGTCTTTTTTGTTTGTTTAATGTATATTTATTTATTTTAATGTTTGTTTCTGCTTGTTTTTATGTAAATATGATTTGATGAAAATAAAATACCGGTAAGAACGGGGAGAAGGTAGGCATCATGTATCTATCTAATCCGTTGTCGTCATGATTGATTATAGTGATAGGGGCACATGCATGGTTTGGATATCAAATATCACTTTTCCATATTAGGCCGCCAGTATTAATGGGCGTCATAATGTTATAATGTTATATGCCTCTCATAAAGTCTAGCTATAGCGTTCGGGCATACCGTTTTCTCGAGACGTTATGGGTTTTAAATCTCTCCATAGCGTTGTCTTCATCACGTCTCCCTCTATATTTTCTTGAAATACGAGGGTGTTATGACTACACATTTTGATGATTTAAATATTATGGAACCCTCAAGAAGCTTTATGACCATGGATAGCCTTAGTATTCTTTAATTAGTTTTATTTATATTCCATTGATGTTTGTGTATTATTATACATAATTAAATACTATATGGAATAGAAATATGGTTAGAAAGATAAATATTTTTGCGTGAAGGGTATTTGATAAATCATAGCGCGGGACCACCAACTTCTATGAGTTTGACCCATCAGTTATAGAGAGTTTTGGAAAACCAGGCTTAAACACGAGGCGACATGAAAGATCTTCCAAGAGCATTCCACATGTGTAACACCCTAACATTCAAAGGTATATTTTAACACGTGTGGAATTATGGACCCAGTTTTAAAAAAAGAAATTTCGGCATGATTCGTCTTAAAAGTGTAACCACCTTACGGAATAACCCCTGTTTAAAATCAGGGAAAAAGACCAAACTAGCCACTTTGACCACACTTGTCCCCAAAATGACCTTTGACTTTTTTTCTCCTTAAAATAGCCACTGATACACGGTCGCCGACGACCATAGAGCTTCTAGACGACCGTGGAGGTTTTCGAGGCGACCCTATATTTTTTTTTAATTCGAGACGACCATGGAGGTTCTCGAGGCGACCGTGGTGGTTCTCGAGACGACCGTAGAGGTTCTCGAGACGACCGTAGATGTTCTCGAGACGACCGTAAAGGTTCTCGAGACGACCGTAGAGGTTCTCGAGACGACCGTGGAGGTTCTCGAGACGACCGTGGAGGTTCTCGAGACGACCGTAGAGGTTCTCGAGACGACCGTAGAGGTTCTCGAGACGACCATAAAGGTTCTCGAGACGACCGTAGAGGTTCTCGAGACGACCGTGGAGGTTCTCGAGACGACCGTGGAGGTTCTCGAGACGACCGTGGTTGTCAGAAAAGGACAGTCGTGGTCAGAAATATGGTGACGTGGCACATCCTGATTGGCTCAGAAGCCACGGTCGTGCGATCCTAGTCTATGGTCGCCGACGACTCTTGATGGGGGCTATTTTGAGTCAAACTTTATCAAGTGGCTATTTTGAGAACAATTATGGTCAAAATGGCTAGTTTGGTCTTTTTCCCTTAAAATCACTTTTCATATGACCATATAAAATATAACTACTTACACATTGGGTTTTATTTCAATGCATATAGTTGTATCAACGAAAACAATAACAGACCCAGTAACAATTCATTTTCAAACTCATAACATATTTAAATTAAGTTAGTCGTTAATACGTACGAGACTTGTTTGCGTGATCCAACACGTGATCCATTCCACATTGCATACGAGCTATACCTACAAGGCTACAATCCACCCAACAATTTATTATTAGCATATATCTAAAAAAGTAATTCCAAGCCATGATATATAAACGGGTAAAATTTAGTTAATTTACCAAGGATTTTACCAACCCGACATTTGCAATCCACCACCCATTTGAACTAGTAAAAGTGTAAATACCAACACCTCGTTCTACACAAGCATGCAATATCACCCAACTATCTCACATATTACATCTTAGACATTAACTCTTTAATCATAAATGAGATTGTTAAATCTCAATAACCACCACAACCACCTTTATTTATACAAGCATATGATGTCACCCAACTATTTCACATATTACATGTTACACATTCACCCTTTAACCATAAATGAGATTGTTAAATTGAATAACCATCATTTTGGGTCTTACATCCCTTTAGGCTTTAGCCTTTTTCCACCTTCTCGGTGGTTTGTATATATAAAATGTCGGCTGTTAAAAACAAAAAAAGGAGAACTAAGCGTCACCGCCATGACTAAGGACAAGTCCTTATACAACATATGAAGAATTGAATCTTACCACCATGTATTAGTATTAATCCACCTTTTTAATCACCATATTAGAACCATATTAATTAGAAGATATTTCTATCATTTAACCACTTTAAATATACACCTCACATATCATGTCTATACTTTATACTTTTTTAGGTGTTCTCCAATAATAAACCCTCCTCCCTAAATAAACATAAACATGGAGATGCATCTGAGTATGCATATGCATGCCCAAACATAATTATTATAAAAATAATAGAATAATCGTATAAGTCGTATTGTGTTTGGCTACTAGTTAGCTTGTTCAGATCCCCGGACCAACTTATCATTTGGATGGTTCCAATTATAGAAGTCAAAAGGTTTTGTAATTTTGAGATACTTCAACTCAAATTAATTAATACATAAATATTTTAATCAAAATTAATTAAACTCAAAATGTACCTTAAGCACGTTGGATTAATTCAACGCATGTTCAATAGGCTGGATACAAGCTAAAATTGAGTAAACATATTAACAAAAGTGTGTGTTTTTTTTTTTTTTTTGTAACAATCTATCATAATTCTACTTTTAAACTAAAAAAACTTCCAAAACGAGTCAAAATATAACATCTTCCACTAACTCTAGAGGTTTAACAAAGAATCACAACATTAACACTTTTGTTAAACCTCTAGAGTTAGTGGAAGATACTATATTTTAACTCATTTTGAGAAGTTTTTTTAGTTTAAAAGTAGAAGTATGATAGATTGTTGTTAAAAAACACTTATGTTAATATATTAAGGTGATCATGGATCAAGTATTGGAGCCATCAAGACCGGAGACCGACATAGATTAGATCTTGCATGGGAGCGAAATCAAATAAGATGAAAAAAAAACCAAGAATTAAAGAACGAACCGACTTTGTAGGTTTTGGAATAGTCTTGTGCTGGGCCGCAAGACGCCTGATGTGTTGCAAACACATCCCTAATTCCTAAGTCTTTTGTTATGTTTTTGAGTCAAAGTGAGTCAATTTGTGTTTGTTTTATATTGTTTTGTTTTAGTTTGAGTCTTATGTGTTTGTCTAGTGTTTTGAGTCATTTTGTAGGTACTTGGTTAATTCCCGTGGCAACAATGGTAGTTGGCTAAGAGCAGAGATGGAAAGAGAGATTTTGAAAGAGAAATGTTGAACAGAAGGCAGCAGGCGTATCGCCTACTGGTGATGGAGATGCAAGCGATACGCTTGAGGAGTGTAGGTCAACGAAGTCAAAGTCGGTTAAAACCCGACTATTTTGTCGCTTTCGGGCCCGGCGCGTATCGCCTACAAAGGGTAGACCTCCAAGCGATACGCTTGGAGGGTGTTTTTCCGGAAACTCAGCCAGTTTGATATAAGTTCGAGTTTTAGGGTTCCATTCGGGGATTACGACTTCTAGACGGCAAGAGAGTTTTCCAGAGGCGATTTCAGAGACTGTGAGAGGCTGGGATCAAGAGGGATCGACCGGGGACTTCAAACTTTCATTAATTTCACACTCGGTTCCACCTTTATCTTTTGTTCTCTTGTTTGCACTTATTCAAAACTATGTTTACTGTTGAGATCTCAGAGTTTATTTGTGTTCTTGCTGTGACCATGGTGGTTGGCTAAGTAATTCGCCACCACCTAAACCATTATGACAATTGTTTAACGTTTATGACTTCAATTCGGTTTCTAGCTATTTGATTAGGAGTTTAGGTTTAGGTGGTGTCCCTTTCGCATCTCATTTTCTCCGAAGTTTCCTGCTTTTGTCTATTAGTTTTAGTTGAGTTAGTTATTTAATTCCTAAATTCCAAAAACCCAAATTCAATTATTTAAATTTTCAATTCTTAGGTCTAAGTTTAGTTTTGTCTATAGAGTGTCTCTAGGGTTCGATATCCCCGGTATTACCTTAGCTTAGCTACAATCCGACATGTACACTTGCCTTAGGGTTCGGTTTAGTTAGGTATTTTCGTAAAATTAGGTGTGTCTAGGTCTAGGTTTTAATAGTATTTTTAGAGTCGTTCCGAACACATCAACGCCAATATCTAAGGTGGTCATAAGTCAAGGACTGGACTGATCCAACATGTGACTAAAACCGAATGGAGTGAAAACAAGGGCCGAGAACCGGATCAATTTGGTGTGTTTTGGGTCAGGGCCTGTACGAGTCGGTTCATTGGGTTTTCTTTCGAGTAAACCCGCAAGATGCTCAACCCTAGTTACATTTTGGGTTTTTGTTGTCCTCATCAGTGTACGTACCTAATTAATTGATTTTTATGACTGTCGATAAACCATGCGTATATAACTGTAATGAAGTTATAAATTGTTAATCACACCAACATAATAGTGGTTCGGTCTCATGATAGAACTTTTAGTTAATAATAATTAAATCATCAAGGAGTTCTGAATTTTATGGTGGAATGTATCGTCATTAACATCCATTGTGTATCTCAGTCTTCTCTTCTATATTTGAATCATATTCGAACCAGCTAATTGTACAGGCGGAAAAGACAAAATACTTTTTACATCTCAAAACGCAGAGTTTTGGCCAAAACGCAGAGTTTTGAGATGAATACCGACAAATGTACAGCCCTAATTACTGATTGATCAATGATTATGTCGTGATTATGTCGTTAACTACGCAGCGTTTTGGATAAAACGCAGCGTTAGAATGTCTTGTTTTGGATAAAACGCAGCGTTAGAATGTCTGATATCATTAATTAAGGCCAAAACGCAGAGTTTTGGCCAAAACGCAGAGTTTTGGGATGTTTTAATAGCATGACCTTATTTTTATAGCACTTTCCATATCTCTTTTATAAATCATAAAAATGATAATTTTCACATTTCTTCCTTTACTCCCCTTTTAGCTATATATTAACATGTTCGCTTCCCTAAATACCCCCTTTTTAGCTATATATTAACATGTTCACTTCTCTAAGTTTTCCTATAAGGTGTAATATGAGAAAAATGTTAGGTCACATTCTTCACTTTTGTTGTGAGAATACGACCTTTTAGGTAGTCTATAAATATAAATATATGTATATTTTTAATATCTTTTATAAATCATAAAAATTATAATTTTCACATTCCTTCCTTCACTCCCCTTTTAGCTATACATTAACCATTAACATGTTCGCTTCCCTAAGTTTTTTCACAAGGCGTAATATGAGAATAATGTCATGTCACACCCTTTACTCTTATTGAGCCTAACCGGGTTCAATTGTAACCGGTTTTTCCGGTTAGGCTCGAGCTGGGCTATTTTTTCTTTCTTTTTTTTAATAAAAAAAACACAACCAAACTTGTAAAAAACATAAAAAAACACTTCATATTTTATTGCACAACTTAAACCATAGCATAACAAAACATCAAACACAACCATAAAATGAGTTTAAAACTCAAAAGTCAAAACATCAAAGAAAAACATGAAAAAAACTAATTTATTTTGTTATTCGTTGCATACTTGTGTTGCATTCGTCGCGTACTCGTTTAGTCGTTTCGTTCTACTTTCCCGAACTAGAAGAACCCGACCTCAAGTAGTAATCTCATCCCGCTTCCACATCGGTCATTCCCTCGGTTAATCCACTCGCAACCTCATCTTCGTACAACTCCGCTTCATATTCTAGCTCGTCTTCTAGTGGAGAAACGTTTTGAATCCTTTCCACACTTTCCAAGTGATCTCTAAAGCATATAGACATCTCAACCGAGGCCGAATTTAGCCTTGTCCTCCTCACCAATATCACCCTACCACTCACAGAAAAAGCCGATTCCAAAGCTACCGTGGAAGCTTGGACCGTTAGTAAATCTCGGGCCATGACGGAAAGCACGGGAAAGCTATCTTCCTTTGCTTTCCACCAAGCCAACAAGTCAAAGTTTTTAAAACCTTGAATCCCAATACCCGATAGAAAATCGGCCCCCCCCCATACCTTCCGAGTTCGCTACTCGGAGTATTACCCCTTTGCCTTTTAACATTGTTGTTTGAAAACATGTTGTACAAGTCCGTAGACTGGTCCATGCTACCACTACTTGAAACCGCATCCAAATGTTGTGTTTGTTGTCCCATACTTTCATGAATCGTTGACGTTTTAACCAAATTTAGCAACATACACATCAAACAAGTTTGAAAGATCTTGGTTAAACTTATTTTTCATATTTATAGCAACGTTTGGTTCGCCGGTATACAAATCCAAAGAAAAACATATATTTTCAAGTAAAGATTCGGTCCTACCCACATTTATGCAAGGGTTTAAGGCGACGACACAAGTAATAACCGCCGGTATTTCTCGAAAATATTTGATAAATTTTTCTTTCATTGGTTTACCATTTCGAGAAAAGGTGATGGCATATATGAATACTCGTTTAATTGTTTACACATCACATACAATTAGTTTAGAACCAAAGAACTAGTTGGGTAATAAACTCCCGATAGTAAGGTTGTTGACGTTTTGAAAACATTGTGACAACTCGGTCAATCCATATTCATTTAAATCCGACCCGATTCCGGAATTCTATTTTAATTATTTTTATTTCCATTAAACCAGAAAACTTAAGCAAACCAAACATATATAGTGTTTGTGGGGAATAACAATTATACACACGAGTAAATAAATGTAAGGTTTCACGAAAGTTTGAGGTTAAAATACGAAATAAAGAAAATCCGATCTTTGACGCAAAATTCGGTGTTAACCAGAAGTCTAGAAAATTATAAAAATATGATATTTCATATCCCAAAGTTAGAAATTATATAAAAGTAATTTTTATAATTTTTGGGGTTAAAAGTGTCAATTTATCAAAGTTCAGGGACCAAAACTGCATAATATGAAACTTCAGGGACTAAAAGTGTAAATCTGCCAAAATCACTTTGGGTCGGTACGCCCCAAATGTCTAACTTCTGGACGGTACGCCCCAAAACGTGCAGACGTGTTTCTAGGCTGTCTTCGTGTTGCAGCCTCGTTTTTCACTCCAAAACGTGTCAATTCGGCGGATTAGTCACCCAACAACGTGTCTTCACTAGTTTGCGACCCTGATAGCATATATACCAACTCCCATTGCTCAAAATCAGTCATTAATTTCATAGATCAATCACTCAAAAACCCTCTTTTTGGTCCGAAACTTCATCACTCAAATTCGTGCAATCCAGGAGCTGTTGGAAGCTCGTTTTCTCCAGTTTTACATTATTTGGTACGTAGAACAAAAGCCCTCTATCAATTTCAGTTCATATACTCGTTTGATTTATGTTCTAGAAATGCATAAAATCTAGGGTTCTTGAGTATATTTGGCTTAATTCGACCAATCTGTAATGAATTAGCTTCTGATTTTTGGTATGGGACTACAAAATAACATAACTTAAGAAACCCCTAAGTCAATTTCATGATTTGAGAACGTTTGGTATTTATTTAAAAAAAACGAGCTAAATTTGGATTTTCTTGACATTGTTTTATCAAAATTGGGCATTTGGTGTTAAATTGAAACTTCATATTTTAAAGCATTACATAATTTATCATCATAAACAAAAGCCCTACGTTTATTTCTCACTATAAACAAGTTTGACATTTATTTGAAAATATGAGAAAATAGGGATTTTGGTAAAAATACTTATTTACATAAAATCATGACTAAAATTTTAGCCATGGACATGTAACATAATGATATATGATACACATGTATTTTATTTAAAACCTTTAACATTAATAAATATATATATATATATACATATATGAGTTTTATTATATATATACATATATATTATTTATAAGAATATATATATGCCAATCAAAACTATAAACAATTATAAGTTATATTTTATAAAATATTATTTTACAAAATTACTTAGAACATGTGCGGACCGAAAGGGTGAACGCCTGTACACTGGGTTTTCTGGCATAGGTAAGGGTGTCGCATAAATCCCAACTGGGACCTGGCGCACTTACCTGGGGATTCTCGGAGTGAGCGTTTGCTTATAGGAAAGCGCGTCTTCATATTATCACTAATCACTTTTTTGTTAAATAAACAAGAACGCTATTCAAGAACCCCATGAACTCAGAACATTAGTCATTTGGATTCCTTGTATTCAAATAGCCTACTCATTTCATTAGGATAATCTCAAGGCCTGTCACATTTCACTTTTCGGTGCTATCTCTCGTTATCAGTATTACTCATCAGGTGAGTACTCATACCCCCTTTTATTACTGTGGGTTATTATGCGATATAAACTCTTGTTATTATTAGAAGGGTGATTCCTTCAATCAAATGATGACTAGAGTAGTGAGTATTAATAACCACTTTCTCATTTTAGGGTGCAACATGTATATCATATATCTAAATCCTAAATCTTTATTTCTTATTCGAAATCACTGCGATTCTATGATATTATGTGTGTTCTTTATTATGTGTATCTATGTCTAATATCTAAAGTGTGGGAATCGTAAATCTTAAACACTACTAGAAAAAGGGTCTTTCTTGACGCGCGAACGATGACACGCGGTGATTAATGACGCGCAAAAACACGTGTCATAAAAAAACTGTCAAGAAATGTAAAATCCTATGGGTAGATGACGCGCATTTATGAGCGTCATAAAATATCTGTCATAAATAAAAATAAAAAATACGGAGTACGCTTAAAAATTGTGCGTCATCTTCAACTGTCGTCTTTTGTTTTTCATTTTCCGCCTATAATTTGCCCTAAAATTTCATTTAGCCGCCATATACTCTCTCCTCATTTCTCTACGCTAAGTTTTTGCCCTAATCTCTTGCTTCCCAGAAATCGACTCTCTCCTCACCTCCAGAACCATCCACGGTGACGACGACTTAATCCCCCAAACACTCTCTCTGCTTCCCAGAAATTGTCTCTCTCCTCACCTTCAACTGGCGACGAAGAGGAAGAGAATGCGGTGTTAACTCTGAAACTTCACAGCTACGATTTCTGCACCCCAAACTTCATGTTTTTGTTCCAGATCTCCGATTTGATATCATCGCCATTGGATTCAACATACTCAAGTATCTGACTTCTGCAGTGGAACTAGGGTTCGTATCTATTGGATTTTGTTGCAAAGGGGGATCAGAACCAGATATATGGATGAAGTAGGAGAGCGGTGGAAATGTACTGGAGGTCGAAGATGAATGACTTCTGCGAGCTTGGCTGAGATGTTGATGATGATCGTTGCTGTGATTTTAATTTTCATACTTATCGCCTCGTCAGGATTAATCATTCACCGCATCCTAATCACCAGGTAATAATAGTTCGTGTATTAATTTTTTGTTGTTGATTGTTCTCTCGTGACTAAGTTTTAGTGGTTATTATCAAAATAGGCATGTAGTTCATGAACCCTAGTTTGAAATGTATGAACTCTAAATTGAAACTCATAAAACCTAGATTTTCTGATAGTAGAATTGGTAACTGAACAAAGAGTATGGTTTGTTTATTCTACAGACAATTGGTGTGATGAACCGGGATGATAAAGTCGAACTCAGGGCTTTTATGACGGGGCATTATTTTAACAGTGGCTTCATCGTCTCTGGTGTTTCCTTCGGTTTCACTGAATCATCACATGCCTTTCGATGCTAATGATTCATTTTTTTTAAAGAGCTCATCTTCTATTTGTTTTCGAGGTCTTAAACATGTATTTCTGCGTCTTAATTTGGATAAAACTATGGTTTCTATGAGCATATCTGTTGGATCCACCACTGCAATTGATGATGCATTGTTTTTCATCTACAAGCCTACAACTGCCTTCCTCTTCCTTGGGCAGGTCAGATTTGCGAATTGAAAGAAGTTTTTTTTAGTTTCATTTTGTTCAATTAGATTGTGATTATAGAAAGTTGTCAAAAAAGTATATGAAATTACTGTTAGCTTGTAAGGTTGAAGCAGTTAGTAAAATTCCTATATCGAATTAGATGCTTTTGCTTAGTTTCATTGTGCAAGTGAGATGTATTTACAGTAAATTGTTAACATAATATGTATAATTATTGTTCTGATTCATTGTTAATGCTTTCAACTATCAGATGAACTTGTAAGGTTGAATAAGTTAGTTAATTTCTATGTCGAATTAGATGTATTTGCAATTGAGATGTGATTACAGAAAAGTGTTAACAGAATATGTATATGAAATTATTGTTCCTAATTCATTGCAAATGCTGTTATCTATCAAATGAACTTGCAAACTTGAATCACTTACTAAATTTCTAAATCGAATTAGATCTCTTTGCTTAGCTTCAGAATGTAATTGAGATGTAATTACAGAAAATTGATAAAACAATGTATGAAGTTACTGTTCTGATCCATTGTAAATGCTGCTAGCTATCGGATGAAATTACAAGCTTGAACTAATTAGTAAATTTCTGTATCGAATTAGATTTCCTTTTATTAGTTTCATAGTCGTTTTTGTTTCAGGGTGCACAAGCAGTTGGAATGGGGCAGGAGGCTCACAAGGTGCCTGCGGCATGAAGGTTTTCTTGGACGTTTGCATTCTAAATTAGGGCCAAATAACTAGTGTTAACGATTCAATAACCGATTTATCTTTGCATGAAGGTTTGACATCTGACGTTTGCATGAACGGGCCAAAAGAAAAGTTGGATTCTGCTGTTTTAAGCCAGGTAAGTTTCCACTGTGTTTCCTCTTTCTTGCTTGTATTACGTGTTTATAAGACAATGAACCAGTATGTAGATATATCAGTAATCTGATATGGTAAATTTAGAGGAAAAGATAACGGAAAGTTTTGAATTTATAGCCAGGAGTTAGTACTCTTGACTCCTGGCCATATCATTGCCTTTTATTTCATATAAGGAACGCATCGCCAGATCGTGTTACTGTTAGCTATTTTAAGAGGTTTTCTATCACGATTCAGGGAAGCCAAGTCGATGTCCAGGAAAAGTGTACGCAGCAATGCGGAGATGTTTGAGTTTCATGCTGAGATACTAGGTGAAGGTGATGATACCAAGCTTGAGATCTAGGTTTGTATGTGCTATATTTTTGCTTCATTTTATGCATTGTCTTGAGTTATGAAATCTAAATGACTTTGGTTTTTCAATGGCATGAAGATTAATCTAGACAAAGAAAACAAGATTCTTTCTATTCGTGACAGAGGTGTGAATACACGACTTGAACAAGATGAAAACGAAGAGGTTCACCGCTATTATGGTTACGTTAAAGTATGTTTTTTCAAGTCATAAATGTCTTACTAAAATGAAACTTTGCTTTCAGTGGGTAGGCATGGTGAACCCGGAGCTTCTTGATTACTTTAGGTCGTATGAAGCAGTGAAAGCTTGTCATTCTTACTGGTACAACTATACTACTACATAGTAATGTAAGTTTTAGTATTCTTTTAAAGTATATTGTGGGAGTTTTTTAACCGTTTAACCCACTTGATTTACTTTTATGGGTTAGTTTTTTATCCTACCTGTTTGAACTGTTAAGGTAGAGCATGCAAGTCAACCCTTTCAGAATTAATGGACCAAGAGCCCAAGATTTCCATTCCACCTGTATTTATTGTAAAGATTCCAAAACAACTTCTAATTTATATTACAAAAATGTCACATGTTCATTTTCATGTTAAAAGTTTGAGTCTAGGATTTATAAATAAAACAGTTGCAGCACAATTGGTTTAAACCTATCATCTCTGATTGAATTGCGCGTGTTCGAGTCCCTTGATTGCCTTTTTTTTTGTTTCCGTTCTTTTTTATTTTTTTGGAGGTAGGTTTAATATGGTATTTTGCAGTGTTGTAAAAGCCCAGTTGATTTAAACTTATCACCTTTACATACAGTTATTTAGCACACTTCTAAGTTTTGGTTAGCTCCAAAACAAACCCTTTATTTTAGCAGATAATAAAATTTAAAGTACACCTAGCTAGTGGTTAGCAAGTTACAAAGTCTATAATAAGGAAAAAAAGAAACATACAGTATCAAACAACACTCATCCTTCTTAAGATCGCAAAAACAAGAGCACCAAGCACTAAGTTTGGTTTTGTTTAGATGGTAACCACTAACCAAATAACCAGTAGCCCATAGCAGAGTGATCTTACTCCTGATTTTATGGTTTTGTTGTTGGTGCAAGGGATATAATGGTAGTGAAGATCAAGGGTTTAACAACAGGGTGGCTTCCAATGAACTGAATATGGGGGCAGAACTGGCATATATCCAGTCTAGGTATGTTCACAACATTCATCCCTTTTGCAATGCTACATGGTCAATGTAATTGAACTGCATGTATACATGTTTGTGCTTCATTAATCGTGATATATTAGCTATGGATTTGAACTTCATCATGTTGTGTTTTGTGGCCCTGTTTAATAGGAAGAACCAAGAAACTTTACGATTTTTATTTATGTATTAAAATTGCTCCTAATTTGCATATTTGGGCAAAAAAATTATTGTAATTAAAATCTTGAGTAAATTGCCATTTTTGTCCCTGTGGTTTGCTTAAAATTGCCAATTCAGTCCAATAGTTTAAAAATTACCAATTTCATCCCTGTGGTTTGTAAAAATTGCCAATTCAGTCCAAAACCAGCAATTTCTTTGGATTGAATTGGCATTTTTTTGCAAAACCACAAGGACGAAGTTGGTAATTTTTTATAATATTTTGGATTGAATTGGCAATTTTTTCAAACCACAAGGATGAAATTGACAAATTTTAAACTATTGGACTGAATTGACAATTTTGAGCAAACCACAGGGATGAAAATAGCAATTTACTCTAAAATCTTTTAAAGCAAACTTTTTCTTTGTTATTTCTTGCAGGTTGTGCTTCCATGAGCAAATTAAAAAAGTTACCAAGTATGTACAAGAACTTATGGAACATAAGTAAGTCAGAAACTAATTAAAAAAGCAGGTAAAAACATTACGATTATCTAATGTTGTGATTGGGTGGTTTTCTAATTTTGTGGTCATGATATATTTTTCTTTTGCTGTTGTTGTTTTAACTTAGTCAGAGCCATTCTATAACCCAACTGGGTCGAGTTCAATTTGATGTTTTGGCTTGAAATTTTAAGACAAATGTTAGATTTGAGCACATAATAAACTAAAATTTGTTATTGTTTTCTTAAAATATTCAACTTTTCTGCGCAGTAATGTAGTTCTGTAGTTGTGACTGATGTTGGCTGTTTTTTTAACTTAAGTTCTTTTGTGTTTATGGAACTCAGCAAAAAGAACTCGAAAAGTTATACATTTGTGTTAGTTTAATTCAAATGCATGCTTAAAGTTTAATTCAACTCTTACTGATTTTATTCACAAATAGGTACAACAACTGGTTGGAAAAACTAGCTGATATAACTTATAAGAATGGATATTAGGCTTGAGTAAAAATTAACCACCGGGTAATAGATGATGAAAAAATTCAGGTGTATATCTTTGAGTTCAATTGTATTTTAATAATCATGACAGGAAAACGAGGTTGCAAGGTTTCTTGTGAAAATAGTCTAGGAACTTGGTTACAAAACGCCAGTTGGAACAGCAGCTTATATGGTGAGAGTGGCATCTCTGATGCAGGATAACCATGCTGTTCAAATTGGTAGATTATCTTCTTTGACCTCGGAAACTTGTTTTTGACATGGACATAAAACTGAATATGTATATTGTTAATGAATGACAACCACAATACAGTTAACATTGGATTTAATTTGAATTTGTTACTGGACATAATGAATGCAAGTTTTTCCCTTCTTGCTTCTGTTGTTTTTCCTTTCCTGCTTTTGACCATCCTTTTTCCATTTTGTAGATGGGCTTGATAATGCAAGTATTGAGATGGAAGAAGCTAAGGTTACATGAAGTTAGTGCAATGTAAACTAATGTTAACTTTGTAATGTTTGCTCTATATATGAAATGTATTATTTTGCTACAAGTGTATTGTATTTTGATTAGGTGGTTAATTGTCATTAATGTGGAAATTAGTGAATCTACAAAAATATTTTTTTTTAATTTTTTTAATTCATGACGCGCATATATGCGTGTCATAAGCATATTTATGACGGGGGCTTCCTTGACACGCTTTTTATGACACACTTTGCGCGTCATAAAATGCGCGTCATTGTTCGAGCGTCAAGAAGCAGATGACGCGCATTTTGCGCGTCAAGAGGATTCTTGACCCTGCCTTCCTTGACGCTTTTTTGCGCGTCATCTGGGCCCTTTCTTGACGCGCAAAAAGCGTCAAGAAAGGCCATTTTGTAGTAGTGAAATCATGAATGGTTAGTCTTTATTCTTTTGTGTACCATTAACCATCGTGTCGTGGTAACAATGATAGATACATATCTATTGGTTGACAACCCACCTAGGATATTGAGACATAATCCTGTCTTCAAATAGGTGATTGCTCCCTTATTGTCTAGGTTTGGTTACACAACATCTATATCTATGAGTGGTGAATGGATAGTCTTTATTCTTTTGGATAGTCTTTATTCTTTAGTGTAGTCTTTTATAATATATCATATGAATAAATACTTAATGGCATAAATCATTGACTTTACATATATACATAACTCTATGATTACTCACCAACTACTTTTGTAGCTGACACTCTCTATTTTATACATGTTGCAGGATGACTACTTGGATTATTTGACTGATCACGATAGGATTACGGACCTAGATAAAGACACTAAATCAATGCTTGATGTTTATATTTAAATTATTGTACGAATATTTGTTTATATATGAAAATGGCATGTTTAAGTATTTGGTAACTATTACTAGTTGTCATGTGCATCTGGACAGTCGTCTTGCCCTGACATATTCCGCCGTCGGTTGGGGTGTGACAAACATGTAGCAACTTTGTTAATTTTTCAATAAGAGCCCATTGATCATGAGAAAATGGTACAAGTTTAGAATGTCTTGAACAAAGATCGTTATGATATGACTTTAAACTTTCCTTTTGTTGGATTACCTTCTCAAACATGTTACAAGTCGAGTTCCATCTAGTAGGTACATCCCAATTGGGACCTAAACAAATGGTATTCGCGTGTTCACAATATTTTCTATAGGCACTATATCCGACATCAATTTTCTAAAAACTTGGATTACGTCGTCAACCATAGCTAAACCATCTTGCACACATAAGTTGATTATGTGTGCAACACAACGACTATGAAAAAACTTACCATCACAAATTGGTTTAAATTTTAGTTTGAGTTGTTGTATGGCACGCGTGTTGTTCGACGCATTATCAAAAGAGAAAGAAAACAAATTTTCATTTAAAGAATAAACCCGAATAACTTTGTCGATTTTACGAAATATATCTTGACCCTTGTGAGGAAAATTAAGTTGTTCAAACATATTGTGCTCTTCGTTATTTGCCAATCACCCGGGTTCACCCAATGAGCGGTCACACAAATGAAAGATTCGGGTGAACCCTGTGGAGTCGACCAACAATCGCTAGTTAAGTTAACACAACATTATAATTGTGCAAATCCTTCAATTAATTGAGTTTTTGCCATTTTCCATAATTTTAAATAATCACGTCTAAGGGTCGTGCGACTTATTTGGGTATAACGAGGCTAGAGATTCATTTGTATGAGACGTTTCAAGTGTTCGTTGTCAAAGTGATTGAACGGCAAACTTTGTTTAATCACGAAACTCGCCATTGCTTCTTGTAACAATCATGAATTTTTAAATTAATAAAGGATTTTGAGTTATCATTTAAATTGTGTTATTTATTAATATAATTAAATTAATTCCTCTAAAAACTTAGTGAATAAATGTTATTAAATTACGAGTTTTAAATTTAATATACATTATACAAACTTAATTATTTTATTTAATGTGTTAACAAATTAAAGAGGTGATTTTTATTAAATTTTATGTTACAGTACAAGTACAGTACGTTCTTTTGAGGTATTAAAGAAAAAGAGAAAAACACATACTTGTTATTAAATGAGTTGTTATATAAATAAATACATGGTTTAACAATTTTATATGTAGCTTTTTTAAAATATTAGTAACTTTATATTTTTCATAAAGTTTTCATATCTTTAAAGAAGCAAATTTGACAAACAAAAGGTTTAAATAAATGGTTAAATTTTAATAAAGGTTTTTTTATATCTATAAAAGTTCATAAAAACTCCATTCTTTCATTATTATTTAGCCATAACCATCCCAAACCATGATTAAATCATCATAATAATCTCAAAACCAACTTTAAACGCGCTTTAATTGTCATTTAACGGGAATCAATTTAGACATTAAACCCGAATTAACAAGCTTTCATCATGTTTTGGCACTATAAATAGTTCCTCAATCCTCCACAACCTTTTATGCACTTAATCCCATCGAAAACACTCAAAAAATTCGCTTTACTTTCATGTTTGCTCTCTGATGCCGTCAAAGCCCCGGCGGCCTCCCGTTTCTCCGCTTTTCATCATCGATTAGGTAAGTCCCTCACACAATTTCGTTCGGTTTTCATCACTGAGTAAAAGCCCAATGATTTCTTGTAGCATTTATACACACACAATCATTTTCATGGATTTAGAACTAGGGTTTCGATACACAAATTTGGGGAAGAAGATGACTGCTTATAACATGCTAAAATAATGTCACTCGGATATGGAACCTATAAACACGATTTGGCTTAGTGGTCTTCAACACGTTTGGTGTGTGAGAGGTCATGGGTTTGACTCGGTCTCACCACGTTTTCTTGTTTTATTTTATCATTCCATCATATTTGTATAATTAACCAATTTTCAACCCCATTAATTTTCCAATATATATATATATATATATATATATATATATATATATATATATATATAAACAAAATTTATAAATGTTCTAAACTCCTATAAATTGTATAAATCCACCATCTTTCAAATCTCATAAATTTATAAAAATCTCTACAAAAAGTTTAGAACAAATAAATACTTAAGAATTATAAATATTTTTATAATAAACTTATTCAATTAATTACTTATTAATTTAAGTAATTGTTTAGTAATATATTTTATTTAGACACTTATTTATTAAATAAATCACTTAGTTATTTAATTAAATGTTTAAATATTAATTAAATTGTTAGTCTTTTATTCATTTATTCACTTAATATTTAGTGAGTAACTTATTTATTTAGTCACTTAAATTATTTGTTTATTTATTTATTTATTAGTATCATTTAGTTATTCAAATCATAAATTAAATCTATTTCTTTACGTATTATCTAGTTGATTATTTATTAAATTAACGAGTCAAATATTTATATGTGTATTTAATTATTTTTCTTTTAAGCCTCATGATCAACTACTTATTATTAAATATAACAATAAAATTTGATGGTGAATAGTTATCTTTTTAGTCTTTGCAATTTGACCATAAAGTTTTCTTTTATTTTACTTTTGGTCTTTTACAAATTACAACTTTGGTCCCTGTTGTTGAGATCTTAACACCTGTCGCTGTCTTTTTTGTTGAGATCTTAACACCTGTCGCTGCCTTTATGCTACGTGTTATTGCTTCTTCTAGGTATAAAAGAGGGTCCATTGAGGTTTACGGCTCCTCTTTCTTCTTTCCGTCTCCGTTCATAGGGTTTTGCGATTGTTGGTGTGTGTACGGTGGCTTAGTTTGTCACAGTTGTCTATCATAGTCGACCACCTCCATCTCCGGCCGGTGGGTTGCCGCCGTTGTGCGGTTCCTTTGGCGCCGGTGTTTTAGATTTCATGTTTGGAGATGAGCTTTCTTTTATGGGTATTTGATTTCTCCATTTTAACCCGGGAGTCTGAGATGTTTATTGGATCTATACTTTTATGCTTCTGTTTGGACTTTATTAGAGGCTGATGCTGTTTTGTTCGATTTTTGCTGCTTCGATATGAATTTGGTCTTCTGGGTGTTTGATTTGTGCATTCTAACCTTTTGGCTACCTTGGTTTTCTTACGTCTGCATTCATTTGATTTGCCTTTTGGTTGTGGGTGTTTGATTATATTTGTGCTCTGCCTGATGTTTATTTGATTGCGAGTTATTAGTCTTATGGCTGTTCTTTTTTTTTTGTTGATGCATTGCTTTGATCTGGATTATATTTGATCGGTGTTTGATTGTTTCGGCCTGTGATGTTTTTCTAAAAATCGGGTTCATTTGAAGACATGGCTTTGTCTTGGCGAGGCAACCTAATGTTACAGCCAGACGTGTCGTCTTTTTTTTGGCTTCCGATTGATGGTCTCATGCTTCTTCTCTCTTCTTCTCTTTACATACTGTTTGGGTATTTGATTATGTTCTTCTTCATCTGATGCTTAATCAATCACGGTTACCTGGCCTACTTTGCTGATGCATTGCTTAAATATGGATTTTACATGATAACACATAATAAATTGATTTTCTTTGAGAGGAGTTTACTGTTACTGGCTATGTCCACTGGTGTAATGGAAGCTCATTGTAATGTCTGATGGTGTAATGCTAGCTAATCGTTCGCGTGTTTGTTTTTTGGACTCCTCACAGATTCGTCTAACTACTCGCAAATTACTGTGTATTGGTTTAGGGTCTTAGTAAGGATAATAGTAAGGATAAGAGGCTACGATGATTTCTTAAATTCAGCAAGTATGTGATGGGTTTGGAAGGCTCTTTTGGCTAGGCAATAAAGCTTTGCAGCCAGAGTAACCCTCATTCACAATGACTTCATACAGTTATCTGAGCCTCCTGTATTATTTTTACTATTTTGGTCTTCTTCCAAAATTTTGACTGGCCGAAATGGCGTTTATGATCCATGCTTACCTTTTTTTGTCAGCAACCTCAGCTTTGCACATTGAGACTTAGACAAAACATTGACAGGTTTTTCGATTGGTTTTTTATTCGTTATTTTCTAATGTTTTGTTTCATCATCGTGAGAAATTTTTACCTGGCGATTGTTTAGGGTTTTATGTATGTTGCGATTGTACGTTGCTAAATCATTCATTTGGTTCTTTTGTTCGTTTATATGACTTGATTTCATGTGTTTGATTCTTAACTATAGTGTTTTTGTTTGATTTAGGTATTGTCTTTCAACTCAAGGTGTTCAAGGTTTCTTAATTGAGGATTCGTCATCGTAAGTGTTTTTTCTCTTCATTTGGATTCATTGCTATACCTGGTTGATACCAAAAATAATTATGTGGTTAGATTATGGTTTAAAAGATTGAATATTTCATAGATAGACCTACATTTCAAGTAATGTCAAGTTGTTTTAGAAGTTTTGTTTTCATCGCACTTTTGGTCTTTTAATTATATGTTTTACAAGTTCTACTTTCCTTTGATAGTTGTTTCAGTTACCAGAGGCAAAGTTATATCTTTTAAAAGTTTTATTTTGTCAAACGCTCCAAACCCAAAACGGTGTGCGCACTATGCATGTGTTCGTTTAGGCTTACCAATGGACTATTAAATGACTTACACAACCCTTCAGTTTGTATTTTTGGTTTGCTTTTTATGTTCTTTTGTTTGCTTGACTTTTGGTTTATGTTAATTGAGATACGCCATGTCTCTTTGCCATTATTTAATTGAAATTGTTTTCATGTTCAATCAGTATTAGCTCATAGTTAGATTGTTGTTTAATTTCAAGTTATTGATTAATGGCAACATGTATGTGCTTCAACATGCTAACATCCTCTGACTTTTTTGTTTTATTTTTAAAGAGTTCCAAGTCTATTGTTTTCAGATGTTCATTATGCGTTGTAGGATAACTAACTTCTTTTGAAATATCCCCCAGAGTAATTGAAATTCTACTTTCCTTTGATAGATGTCTACATAACAGCTTTTATTTTTTAAAAACACATAAACAACTCACAAAACTTCCAAGAGATAGTGAACAGGTACACAAACATTAACATTAACACCTGGCTTGGAGCTGGGAGCAGCTGCATGTTCTTGGCAACTGTTTTTGAAATTTGGTTATTTTGCTGTTGCTATCGGGTTACTTAAACTGTAAAAATAATTACAGTCTTCAGCTTACCTTTATTATCTCTTCATTGGTATGAACTTCTGCTGGTAGGAGCTGTTGAGAGAATCATCACTTAGCTAGGAACTCCTTTTCAAGAGTAAGAAATTAATATTATATACCTCAGCGAAGAAAGATAATTGATCAACTATATTTAAATCTTCAAGTCCTTGGCTACCTAGGCACTCATCTCTTAATGATCTATACCAACAGTATCACTCATCTTTTGTTTCATTTGCATTGTGCTTTTTGTAAATTGTGTCATCAATATTAGAAATATGTGGGCATTTGAAATTACTTCCTTCAAAATTGTTTGTTAAAAAAGAGAAGTTAAGAAGAAAAAAAACCAAAGCTAGATGAAGGTACATATCTACTGATGCAATGAAGATTAGGTGCAGAACACACACACAAAAAAATCTTTTTGAAAGCTGTCAGAAACACATAGTTAATATGTTTGGTAGTATAAATGTGTTTGGTTAGCAACTAATAAAACTTATCCATGTAAATAACTGTTTTTTAGTCCTATATACTAATTATCTACACCCTTTATTATAACTCCATTACTATTACATAAAGAAACTGGTGGCCCGCCGGAACGCGCGGACGGGTCACCATCTATTGAACTAAATTACTTATATTACCTTATATATCAATTATGATCATTGATTAAGTTACCCGATTCTATAATAGTTGGATTTTGTTGTTTTCAAATACTTTTCATCTTGGTATGATAGTTCAGTTCTCCTTTAGATCATTTATAACAGCAATTCTTATTAAAAGCAATGCCTCCATAGGCACAACTCCATATTTACCAACCACTAACCAAACATTTAAAACCTACAGGTATAACATAAGCAACTGGAAATCTTTTGCAAAGCAACACCACATTCAGGTTGACCAGAAAAATCGTATCCATTATGATCTCAGCCTCACAACTCTCATCATATCTAAAGAAGAATAATAAAAGTTGCAGCTGTTATCATCAGCAGGGTCTAGACCTGCATATTTTGGAAATCTTTTGTAACAAGCACTCTACTTTTCTTAAATGTATTTTGGTAGGCATGTAAACAATACCTAAACCTACATCACTCTACTACTACAAATTTAGCAATCATTGAACGTATGTCGCTTACTAAGCCCCGCAGCAACGCGCGGAGGAGGTACCCATCTTGTTAGCTATAATTTGATTTCTTAATTATTAGGCATTGATTTAATTGATTAATTACGTAGTCAAATAATTTAAGTTAATCATTTATTGTTAAACCTAAGGATATAAACACAATCAACTTATGCAATAACTCATCTTCCCTAAATCATAAAGACTATTGAAACCCTAGGCATCTAGAAATCCCTTGTAGTCGTTCTCATAGCTTTAGATTAATCAAATTTCATCATTCGTTTAGAAATTTCTCGAACCTGAATCTTCCTCGTCAAGCCAAGCTAGTAATCAAGTACTTAAGGTGAGCTCACAGCCTCCTTTTCTTTAAATTTTCAAACTATTTTGGGGTGGAAAACACGCGTAAACTTTATTCATCATTATTACTCTATTTCAAGCAACCATATACTTCATCATACTTTTTATTATGGTTCATGGTGAAACTTTATTCATTCAATAAATCTATTATCACTACCCAAGGTCAAGCACTGTTACATAGATTTACTTATATTTATACGTGTTATAACGTATAAACAAATACTTTGTCATGCTATTCATTAGATGCTATTGTGTAACTAGTATGTTATTTGGTCCCAACGCTGAGATTCCTTTGAGAGGAATTGAACACGCGGACAAACTTGTATGCTATTTGGTCCCAACGCTGAGATTCCTTTAAGAAGAATTGAACACGCGGACAATATTCTATGCTATTTGGTCCCAAAGCTGAGATTTCTTGCGAGGAATTGAACACGCGGACAAACATTCATGCTATTTATTTGTCTCATGTTATTTAATCGTTTCATGCTAATTATTGGTTTAGTTATTTAACATATATGACTTTGCAAACCCTATCAAACATTTTTTTTTACCTATAATTGTTTTACTACTTAAACCTATGACTCACCAACTATGCATATAGTTGACCCTTTTTACGTATTTTTCAGGAAATGGTTATCGAGCATAAGTGTTGATTATAACTAGGAGCTTGTGGACCTAGATAGAATTTGTGTTATAATTTAAGTAATGTGCCTTGTAATAGACGTTTAAGTTTTGAGTTATTACTAAAATTTGGTATTCCTTTTATATCCTTGTGCTTCTATACTCTTTTCATGACACCTCGATGTTTCCGCCATCGGTTGGGGTGTTACACTTCTCGAGTTCGCTCAAGATCATAAGTGAACATTTCACCTTCAATTGTCATCGTCGCTTGACCCGCTGCTAGTCACGCCTTGAGAACATTACAATGAGGATGTTCGATGTGTAACCACAAAGTTGTGTTCGCTTTTTCACCCATCAACTTGTCACACAACTTGCAACGTGCTTTGTTCGGACCCACCATCATCCGACACAAATCAAAATGTTGCCAAATTTCACGATGTGACATTCTGGCCCTTCGGGTGGGACCCGAGCTTTAGAAACGGATAAAAACTAATAAAACTGGCAAACCCGGAGTCGTGTATATAGACATAGTATGTCAATTAAGGTATTAGAAGAGTCTAGTAGCCTTAAAACACTTCACAAACATCACACAAGTCGGAGTCTTGAAACATTGGTGAAAAACTAAATGCAAACTGATACGTGATTTGTTTGTATGATCGTAAATCGTTATGTGGAAAGTTGATACTTGATTTTATTGGATTTGATGTGATAAAAATGATGGTGAATTGAAAATGGAGAAAACGTTGAAAATCGTGACCAAAAAACGCAAAAAAACGGACAAAACGGGATGCAGTCAACAAAAGTCAATAGGGCTGCCAGACGGAGGCTATAGGCGTATCGCCTAGAGCATATGGTACTTGTAAACGATACGCCTACAACCTAGTTTCCAGCAACACCTTAATTTTCCACTATTTAAGCACCATTAGCCACCGCTTCTTCATTCCAACACCTCCATACGTCATTTCAGTCCCCTCTACGTCTCTTATCACCTTCATACTCATTCATCACCAAGATTTAAGCTTTCCTTCAAGATTCTAGCCCCGATTGCATCCTTTATCACCCTACATCATTCGGTATGTGATTTTTCATGTTTTGCTTGTGTTTAAGTTGTCAAGATCCAAGCTTTTTGATGGATCTAGGTCTGATCTATGATTGTTTGATGATATCTAGTATAGATCTAGTGATTTGGATAGAGAAGAAAGCATCTTTTGATATATAAAATATGGATTTTATGCATGATATTGTGATATGAGCAAGATCTATGGTTTTTTACGGAAAAATCATGCATGCATGTGGATAAAGGTTGTTAGGTTGATGATTTGTGCTAGATCTATGTTGTAATGACTTGATAATGATAGATCTAGGGTTGATGATGTATACAGTTGTTGACTTTGCGTGAGATCTAGGATAAAAACATGATTTCGGTTGCCATACATGCAAGATCTTGAATAAAGGCACATGATTGGTGTTAGATATATGTGAGTATGTAATCTAGGTTATTGGTTGCATGATGATGTATAAAGTTGTGAACTTGATGATCAAATGCATGCCGATTATTTTAAAAAAATTATTTACGTGAAAATATGATGAAAATGACTTATTAGGGCAAGATAGCTTTCATGCATGTGGTTAGGAATCTATGACATAGTTTGAAATGTGTCAAATGATGATCTATATGATCTGCATGCGATGATGATGTTGTGTAGACATGGAATTAGCCTACATGTGATAAATATATATTTATCGGTAAATAAATAAATTGGGAAAACGCATGACTATGAGCATGAGGTTACTTGGCTATGTGTTTGCATGTCATAAGTCAAATTGATTATGAGTTATACGATTGTACAAGTCCTAAGTCTCCTACCTCAGTAGGAATGACAAGACTTTGTACGATCGCTCCGTCGATCGTACATCGTATACGAGGGATAATGTCGTAAGTCATTGTGACGCATTATGTTTATCATGATACAATGTGTTGTATGTGTCATACGTGATAGGTTATGTATAGAAAATCTAAATTCAATCACCAATGTGTATTCGAGTCTACTTGTCTGTTGTCCGCGCGTTGTCGGGACGGTTGGTCAAACTTAGTCAACACTCACACGATTGTGTGTCATAGCTGGAGTCTAGGATGATTCGCCTACTTTATCCAAGCGTTTACTTTTTGGAATCAATTTCACCCTAAGGTGAGTTCATGGCTCCACTTTTACTTGTTTCACTTTTGGGGGAGAAGACATGCGGTAAAGTTTACGTTTTCATAAACACTCTTTAATTAATATACTGTGTTGTGACCATAGCGTGTTTAAATTTGCCAATCATAAAGTGCTTCTACATCGTGCAATGAATATCGGTTTGATAACGGGGAAATATTTAGTAGATCTACTGGGTTTGACAAGCCCTGCCTCGGCTAGTCGCTCTAGCCCCACTTGCCTTCTAGGGAGTGGAGACGGGTATCATATTGTCCTAAGGTTTCACTCATTGCTCGGCAAAGGCATGAGGGGGAAGGCAGTTTCATACAGTTAAGTAATAGGTATAGGGCGCTATTATGTTATAATATGCATGGACTAGCTATCCAAGTGTATATTAATTGCTTCGGGATCGGTATCCCGCTTTTGGATTAGGTCTGGTTGAGACTAATCGGGTAACTTACAGTTCTGATAAATGATTATTCAACTGTTTCATTTAAACTCTGTGAACTCAACAACCTAGTGTTGACGCATTTTAGCATGTTTCTTCTCAGGTCCTTAGGAGCACGCTAAGGAGCACGTTTAAGGAAATCATGGTTCATTCATAATTCTGCATGTTTGTTTAAACATTCAACTATTGACTGATGTGTGCGCGTTAAACTTTTGAAACTTAATTATGTTTGTTTTACGCTTCCTCAAACGTCGAGAACCTTGTTAAAACTTTTGGATTGTAAAATTTGGGTTTTCAAAGATTCAAACTTGCATGTAGTATGTTCAGTGTGTCTGATGACTCGGATCCTAGCATGTCACGCCTCCAATTACGGAGATACACCCCAAGCGGATTTTGGGGGTGTGACACACGATTTTGGTTCGTTGCAATGACTTTACTAAAAACGTTTTCGGGAAGTTCATTCTCCATGTTCACCAAAGCTTGAGCACTTGAACCCGCCATTTGAGACTTGAGAAATGTGAGAGATTTTTTAGAGTTTTTGAGATTTGAGAGAGTAAGACTTGTGGGGGATTCAACCAAAACAACTCCCAAGTATTTATAGGTGTTTATGGGGTGAAATCTAGCAAAAAACTCCCAAAAAAAACGGCTAAAAAAGCCTTAAACGGTAAAAAAACCGCATTATAGTCGTTACATAACGTTCAGATACCGGGTTGGGTCCTAACCGGTTTTTCCAACCGGTTTCTCAAATCGGTTGGGGGATCGAGGGGTCTAACCGTTTTCTAACCGGCGGTTAGGGTTGTAACCGGTCCGATTACGGCTCCAACCGGTTTCTATTGTAACCGATGCCGGTTTTTTTTTTGTTGTAATCGGTTCTACAACCGGACGGATTGTGCACCTCTACTTTTAAGTGGTCTATAGACTATAAATATAAGTGTTTATTACATTTAAATAATCTCAAGTTTATTAATTAGTTAGGAATAATCTCAACTCACGAAATGTTTATTAACGAGCCCAGGTTTTAATCTATTATCTAGTGGATGTAATTTATCCTGAATATTTTACCAAACTCAAACCTAAGCACTCGAAACATAGTGATGTGTTGTGATGTGTTAGGATTATTCTCGGATATCTAATGAAACTTGGGATTATTTAAATTCAATAAACCAAATATAAGTATATATTACTTTTAATAAAGTGTTTAGTATTGAAATTTTTATTTAAGTGGCTACACTTTGTAAGATTTGATCCCATAACCTTTTAGTTAGAAGTCATCAATTTCCATCAAATTATCCCTTTGGTACTTTAATATTCAAATTGAGTTATAAAATAGTTATAGTTTATTAAAATTATAATCATGTGAACTCTTACTTACAAATCAATTAAGCTAACCTTTTTTATTATATTTATTTTGAATATTTTAAAATTTTAGAAAGTACAACATTATGACTATGAAAATAAGAAATATGAAGATGTGTGTGAAGTTTATAAAAAATATAAATCTTCTTATTCTAATGATTTATTTAAATCTAATAAATTTTAATAAGATTTTAATTATAACTTGTCTTAAAATATAATTTATATTGTTTAAATCTTTATTATTTTTAAAATATTCAATATTTCTTATTTCACAAATAGTTCATGGTGGAGAGATCACAAGAAAACTAATATTATTGTGAAAACTAAAAAACAAGTATATTTTATATGGGGAGGGACTGAAATTGTAATTAGACTATTATGTTATCTAAAAAAACAAGGAGGGGCTAATTTGGAATTTTGAAAAGGCTAACCTAATCCCCAATTCACACAAAACGCGGAGATCAACAAAACGACAGGAGACGAAGAAAAAAACCCTAGCGTATCTCCGATGGTGTCGCCGGTAGCGTCTCCTACGGCGTCACCTGTCGCATCTCCGACGACGCTCCGAGTTCCACACCGATCGACGCTCCCTTAGCTTCCCCACCTGCTTCGAGTTCCACATTGATCGACGCATCTCCGACGATCACTCCGAGTTCCACACCGATCGATGCCTCCAGATTCACCAGGTTAGTTTCCTTTCTTTCTTTTCTATTTCGTTCCTTCTTACTGATTCACCAGTTAATGTTGTCCAGGTTAACCAAAAGTTAGGGTTAACACACTTTATTTTTCCTCTCGATGTGTATCATACTTTGTTTCATAATGATGCATAATGCATTAATGTGTATTATACTCGTATGTTCTAACATCTGAATGATGCACGGTGCATAAGTAAAAGTCTTGTGATTATGGTTTGTTTGTAATGCACAATGCATCATTATGTAAACTGGTATTATATTTTGTTTATTATGATGCATAGTGCATTAATGTGTATTAGACTTGTATTTCCTAAAATTTGAATGATGCACAGTGAATCGTAAAAGTCTTTTGATTATGGTTTGCTTGTAATACACAATGCATCAGTATGTAAACTTGTGTCATACTTTGCTTCATAATTATGCATAGTGCATTAATGTGTATTATACATGTATTTCCTAACATCTGAATGATGCACAGTGCATCGGGAAAATTTTTGTGATTATGGTTTGCTTGTAATGCATAATGCATCATTATGTAATCTGGTATCATACTTTGTGTATAATGATGCATGGTGAATTGTTTTTTATTATACATGTAATGCACAATGCATTAGTATATAAACTGGTAATTTATAAACAAGTTGGGTTGTATTGCAATATGCATTATTGTTTTATTTTATATTATAATATTGTTGCATTGTGCACCATTATTGAAAAAACTGTTTTTGTTTACATGTATGTATCAGGAATGCCTTGATATATTGGAGCAGGCATTCGTGGTGGTGGAAACGAACAAGGAGACAACTGAAAAGTGACGGAAAAGTTGAAGGACAAGAGGGTAATGTTGAAGGGCAAGAGGGTAACGTTTGAAACATAGAGATTGTAGTGATGGTTTTGGGGTTATGTAATCATCAATGAATCTATGTTAGAAGTAAAATGTTTGTCAGGATGCTTTTCCTTTTTTTTATTAAGCATTTGATGCACAATGCAATAGTATCAAGTGAATGCAATATTAACAGTTTTAATTGCAATTGTTTTCGTTTTCATATTGAGCTGAAACATGTTTTTTCCAAATTAATTTTAGATGAATACTTGTTTGATAGTAAAGCATGTAAATCCGGGACATGTATATGATTGAGATGCCATACAAGTTGCAACATGAATACTTTTTTGAACTGTTAAAAAACGACACTGAATATTTATAAGTTAATGTTGTGAAGACACGTGATTGGTTTTTAAGATTATAAGTTAATGAGAAACGACATTAGAGGTATATAAATTAATCTTGCAAAGGTGCATGATTGGTTTATAAGATTAATAGTTAATGTTGCATGATGTATAGGAAAAAAACAAAAGAGCAAACAACTGCATAAATACAAAATTGTTATGATGCACAATGCATTAAAACATGTTAAATGGTTATTCAAAACACACAAACAAAAAAAATAGACAAATTATAATAATGAAAATCCCCAAAATGCATAAAATTCACTGAGACAACAATATAAATCTGTATAGTACACATATATTGAAAATAAAAAAGAAATGTATAATTCGGTACACTTATTTCTACAAAACCGTATAGGACATAATCTGTCGTATTGGGAAGGATTTTTAGCCTAATGCACGCAGGACAATTTGGTAGTTTCACACGCCTGGATCTCTTTCTCGATCAGTTTAAACTCGATATGAACATCGGGTTTCCAACATTTAGACCCGTTGGGAGACATGAAGACACGATTATACACACTACCTGTTGAAAAAAAAAACTAAATGTAACGAACAATAAGAAAGGAACAGAAACTATTATATGATAACATTAAAAAATGCAGAATGTAACAGAAAGAAATTTGCTTGTAATATTGCACAATGCAACAGTCTCATAAAAATATTTCAGCACATGTTTACATGTAAAAACAGGTCTACATCAACATACATAAAAGAAACACTTATTTATTAGTAGAATCAACAGCTGATGTTATCACTTATCAGGAATGCAAATATCGAACGGTAATGTTGCATCGATGCAACAGTCTCATAAAAAATATTTCAGTACATGTTTACATGTAAAAACAGGTCTACATCAGAATACATAAAACAAACAGTTACTTACTAGTAGAATCAACAGCTGATGTTGTCACTTATCAGGAATGCAAATATCACATGGTAATGTTGCATCGATGCATTAGTACACATAAACATGATTATAACTAAAACACATAAATGAATCCTACCTAATTGAAAAATACACCTCACCAACTCCAAAAACCAAACTGAAATCAGGTACCACATTATGTTTAGTAATTTTAAACTTAATTTGTTACCAATTGCAATGTTCCCCCTTCACATATAGGACTCCAGACATGAAATTTAACACATGTTGTAGCAGAAGAATGCTGAATGCAATATATAAATGTATAGTTCTAGATAAGCAGTTATCGCCTAATAAAGGTTCGCAAATAGATTAAACTAATACAAGTATTAACATTGAACTTAAAAACATAAAAATGTACCTGCTTGAGAAATTCTTCATGCCAATTGTCAAGTGTATCAAACGATCGCATCACATTTACATCATACACTAGAACACAACAATCTGCTCCATGATAAAACGCAACACCGAGGCTTTGAAACCTCTCCTGGCCAGCAGTGTCCCATATCTTGCAAATAAAATTTCACAATCAATCAGTTACCAATATCAAACCCTAAAACCACTTCTTGCATATGAAGTTTTACAACCAACCAGTTACCAAAATCTAATTCCAAAACCATCAACATAAATCACAAAATACAGAAAAAAAAGAAAGAAAAAAAAGAACTCACTTGTAAATTGACAAGCCTGTCATCTATTTGCAATTCTTTGGTCACAAAATTAGCTCCAATTGTAGCTTTATATTGTTGACTGAATTTCTTATGTACATATCTTAAAAGCAGTTAACAGATCACAATAACCAACAGAAGATGAAAGTGTATGATTATTGTCACACCCCCAAATTAACCACTAACGGAGTTTATACCGTTAAGGGGTGCGACCAGACCAGGACCACAACCATTAGTTACAAATACTAAACGAATCAGAGTTAGTCCAAAGATATATCATAAAAACAATCTCAAGTTACGCAGCAGAACAAAATATCGCCTTAGCACTAACCACGTGCTTTACAAATCAGTGTATTAAATTCCCAATTAGTTTAATTAAAATAAAAGTCTTCATGTGCCATGTCAACCCGCTCCGGATACTCCTTAGCGATCTGCAAAAGTTTAAACCACGCAAGTGTCAACCTAACGGTTGGTGAGTTCACAGTGGGCTTGTCATGCAGTGGCCCGGTCTCATAAATCATAATCGTGTAAACGTATTCTTACGTACAATTTATTTGTGAAAAGCAATGCTTGTGATAACCAAAATCATAGTATTGAGGTTTAGTAAAAGTATTGTCCGTAACCTACGTTATCGGGTATGTACTAGTCTTGTATAGTTAAAGTGCTCAACCGATATCGCGGGTAGCTAATCTGTTGTTCCATGCACTAAGGAAGTTTGTACCAAAGCTGACCATAAATTATTGTAGTGGCCGTGCCATCAGTTCTGCGGACCTACGTCATCGCGGTTTTGCCTCCCCCGTGTCCTCTCGGGATCACGGTCAGATAGGCTGATATTGTACCTCCGTGCACTCCCCGTGCCACGGGGCGGAGTTTGTCAAACTCCAGTAGATCTACCCAACATCCCCTCGCTTTACAATTAATGGTACAATTTAGTTGAGGACTTTTAAGTTTTCAAGGCATCCTTAGAAATCATGTGATATCATGTGGTTTAGACTTTAACCTACACTAGCCATATTAAAACGGTTTTCCGGATTCTCATGAATCTCAAAAGTGTTTTCAGTTTCGTTTCAGAAAAAGTCGTTTAAGTATTTCACAAGTGCTTCCCATAAAGCACTTCAAGTTCATCAAGTGGGTGCCGAGCACTCCAAGTTTTCAAGTTCATCAGGGAGGTGCATAGCACTCTCGGGTTTGTCAGCATTGTTTTACTTTTAGTTATTCGGTGTGACCCAAACGGGTTCACGGTAATTGGGTTAGTGACACTCACCTTGGGTTGCACTGCTACACTTGCTATATAATCCAAGTTTGCTTAACGAAGACCTATGAACACGTTTAGGTCTTAAGTATTAGTTTTCTGTCTAATCTTTACTTAACGTCACTATGGCCCATAACATAGCACGTTGGAACTATGACTCGACATACAGACACACGACACCGATGGTTGATCATAAACAAGGGTTCACATATTACAGAAATCATAGCATGTTTCATCATAGCATAATCATGTAAGTCATGGCATAACATTCAAGCAAATTGCACAAGTTTGGATTCTGGTCTCAGTTTCGCTAGCAGTTTCGCTAGCAGTTTCGCTAGTCAGTTTCGCTGTGTGCACGGGCAGCACTTTCGCTAGGCAATACCCGATGACACAGTTTCGCTAGGATAGTTTCGCTCGAAACTGTTGGCACAGTTTCGCTAGCCTAGTTTCGCCCGAAACTGGTTTGAACTTTCGTTCAGGGAATTTCGCTCGGTAGTTTCGTTCGAGCAGGTCTGGTCAGTTTCGCGGGCGACACTATAGTTTCGCCGGCACAGTTTCGCTGGAGGGAGATCTATACAGTTTCGCTGTATAGTTTCGCCCAAAGAACATGTCAGTTTCGCTGGTCGCGAAAAACTTACGGATCATCCTAAAAATCAATCTAACAGTCCCCATACTTCATGTAATTCAGTATATAGCATGCATAGTCAATTACCAACATCATAGAAGCAGTTTAGACACCTTATTCATGTATTTTCATCATCAAATCACCAAAATACATTTAAAACCCTAAAATGACCTAAATAGCATAAATCTTCATTATGGGTGGATTTCACACGTAAAGTTACCAACTTTATGGTAGATCTAGCATTCCTAAGTATTCTTACAAAAGATCTAACGATTACACAGAGATCTAGGCATGCTTTATGAAGAAAATACATAGATAACACATAGAAATGGTTCATGGGACTCACGGTTGATTCTAGAATCGATGGATGAGATGAGATGATGGTCTTGAGGCTGAGGTCTTGGTGTTTTGTTGTGTTTTCTCGTCTGACCAAAATTCCAGAAGTGTGTGTGTGTGTTTTGGAGAGTATGGTGCAACAAATGAGGCAACTAGGGTTTTATGGGTTTTATATCAGAAGCTAGTTTCGCTGGCTAGTTTCGCTGGCCAGGCGAAACTGGCTCTTGTCACGTGTTAATCGATTGGCTTAGCTGGCTACCGGGCGACACTACAATTTCGCCCAGTAGTTTCGCTGGAAGCCAAAAAGGCAAATTTTACACTAAATCATGCGTTTAAATCACATTGCACATAATAACAATAAATAAACAAACACATAACACATATGGACGGGTTCGGTGATCAACCAAAGGTCGTGGACGTATTCGGCCTAGTTATGCATTAGTTACTAAGTTAACACTTATAACATAACTAACGGAGATCGTCTAACGGAAGTTAACCTTGAAATTCTCGGATGTCACATCATCCCCTTGTAATTGGAATTTTCGTCCCGAAAATTATTCTTGCGTCGTAGCGTTCGCAGCCTCAGCTGTCGTCGCTGGGGAAAGAAAGCAAAAGTTTTAGGGTCGTCACATCCTCCTCCTGTTAAAGGAATTTTGGTCCCCAAAATTAAATCATACCTTGAGTTTCTGTGGACGTTTGCTCGAACAGGTGAGGATACTTTTTCTTCATTTGATCCTCTCGTTCCCAAGTATATTCAGGTCCACAAATAATATTAGTTTTCATATGATCCTTTCCCATAGTTCATGACATGTAATAGAAATTTTTTTATAAAAATTATTATTTATAATAATTTAAATTTATTAATCCAAATAATATGGGTTCTAATCTAGTGATTATTAGTGATTATTATATGTTATTATTCATGTCTCTTATTTTGTATTTTTATTTTATTCATATTTCCAATGATAAGCTACTTTTTTTTTGGCATTTGTATTTTTCTCGTTGTATATATTATAATAAAAGTTACATAATTATTAATAAAAATCTTTTTAATAAAAGTTCTAAAGAAAATAAATAAAAAATACAAGAAAATAATACGAAAAAAAAAGATAAAGTTTGATGCGACTTTAACAAAAGTAATTTTATACTTAGGATGGGCGGTATGGGTCGTATGGATCGGTAAACCCATTCGGCAAACACACAAAAATTAGCAAACTCTTTGGCATCCCACACCCCCTATTTCGGCAACAAAAAATCGGGAACCAATCCCCTCTTTTTCAGCATATTTTTGCTGAAGCTTTTTTGAATGTTGGGTGAGTATTGTGTGGTCCCCACTTCACAAAACAATTTAATTTTTAGCCTATAGAATTTCTACAACCATACCCTTTAGAAAACAACAGTTTCTACAAAAAGAAAATTCTTTCTCCTCCCAATGGTTAAAAACTTTATAGAATTCTCCTCTTCTACAACCATACCGCCCACTCTTAAAACATTATTACCTTTAAATTTAAACATTATTTTTTATCATCCTATATTTTCTTTTTGTTATTTTATGCAAGTAGATATTAAATGATGATAAGTGTTAACATAATAGTTAATATATTAAATGAATCTCCTGCATTAACCTAATAATGAGTTTATCTTTTTTTTAAACCGCGATTTTAGATAACTTACTGATACATTACACCACTTATTCGATTATCTCCACTCCCGAGGTGGTAAAGGTTGACACATCCCTTATGAAGAAGCTCGTATATTAGCCTTGCATTCAACCAGAACACTAGTTCAAAGGGAAACTGGCAGACTATTATTGTAAAAAATGGAAGTCTTTGTTATTGTTAATTGGAAGTTTTTGTTTGGTTTATGAATATAATAATAACATTTTATGTTAAATTAGTGACTCCATAATTAGATCAATAAAATTTAAACATCTAAGTAGCTACAAATTTAAACGTCCCAAAGAGATAGCTTGATGGTAAAGTAGTGGCTCCCCAACTACGTAATGTGAGTTTAAATCCTACTACAAAGTACTGTTGGTTCAGGCCCCTCAAATATACACATAACACACACTCACGTATATGTATATATTAAAAATGGAAGCTCTCAAATATGAAGGTTTTGTTTGTAGATAAACTGTGAAGGAAGAGATAAAAGTTGTAGGGAAAAAGATACTTTAATAAACTATTTTAGATGGCTATATATAGTCTTACACAAGAAAGAAACGTGAGACTTTAACCACCACAAAACAACTAATCCTAAAGACTAGGTACACTCATTGACCCACTCCTCTAAACAAGTAATTCCACCTACGTACATATGCATGAAATCCGGTCAAACCTCTATCAATTCTTTCTTTTATTTAAAGCATGTAGAAAATAACTAAGTGAACCAAAAACCCAAATCTTGATGACCCATTTTACCAACCCGTGACCCGTAAATAAACCCGATTAATCCAACAAGTACAAGTGATATGATTTTAGCCATTAAAAAAAACTACAAATGTAAACACATGAATATAATGTTGGAATTTTAGGAGAAAAACTAGTGGAAAATGAGTTTTTTCACTAAGTGTGAAAATGAGTTTTTCACCAACTTTGGACTAAAATAAAATACAGATAACATAGGTTGTTGCTTCTGTATTTAATGGGTTTGTGTAGTACGTTGTGAGGGCTTTCCAACGCATCAAACCACGTCTAAATCCGAGCTCGTATGAATGAGATATCGATGCTCAAAGTTGAGGTCTCGCAACATGTGAAGCTGCGAAAATTAGAGAGGAAAATGCTAAGTATAGCATGCTAACTCATCCCACATTGGTTGGGGAATGAAACCAAAAGTGGTTTATAAGGTGGGAAATTACCAACTATTGTTTCATTTAGTAGGACACATCCCTTGGACCCTAAGGGGTGCGAAGCACCCCTAACTGGGTGTATGAGGTGCAATGTGGCGCTTTGATGGCGCACTTTGCACTTCGCACGCTCGCATCGCCGCGAGCCTCAAGTCCAAGCGGACCTGTGTGGTCTGGGCAGAGAGGTTCAAGCGGAAGTGAGTTGAACCGGAATCGAGTTCAACGTGAACAGTGGTTCCGGTTGAAGTTCAAGCGGAACTGAATTGAACCGGAAATTCTTCCGGTTGAAGTTGGGACGGACCAGAAGATCAGTTCTTCCGGAAAACAGTTGTAACGCGGAGTCCTCCGGATTAACAGCTGGAAACGCGTTTTTGAGCTAATTAAGGTAATTCCGCGTTAATTAGAAATCAATTTGCATTAAAGACGTTTAATGCAAAGTTTGACTACGAATTAACTTTTGTGTGCTCAACAAGCCAATCCCACCACTATAAATACAACCTCATTAGTTGAGGCTAAACACACCAGAATTCACAGAATTCTTCCTCTCTCTAAAATTCTCTCTTCTTCTCCTTCTTCCATTATTCATCCTGTTCATCAGGTTCTTCGAGAACTCAAAGGTATTTTCAAGCTTAGAGTTATCCCGGCCGTACAATACGGTTTAGGCGATTGTACCCTAGGAAACAAAACGGTTCTTCGGTAGACCCGGAATTTGTTTTAAGGGACCCGGGTTTTGACCCGAATCCTTCGCCAAAGGTTCCTTGGAACCTTTCTCGTTTTTCTTAACTAATATCAAAAGTTTTTCCTCAAATCATTTTCTTTGACTTTCAAAATTTTTTCATATTTCTCTGTCATTAATTTCCTTCATTCAAATTAATATAACTTCATTTCACTTGTATTGTAATTTCAATTTATTTCATTTTCTTGTAATCTTTTATTCATTTCTTGTACTGTAGTTAATTTCATTTCCCTGTAATTGTTGATAGGAGTAGAATCTCTTTCATTGTATTGTAATAGATTAGAGTTATTTTGTTTGTTGTAATCGTACCATAAAATAAAAGTATTTATTTTAATTAAATTTGCGAACGCTTTTCCTACAAACTTAAAACAAATTTTTAAAACACCATTCGTTTTATAAAAACTTCATTGCCTCGAGTCTCAAAGTTGGACTTAGATTGCTCGAGGTGATCTAGTGTTTTAAAAATAAATATTTTTTTTAACTCGTTTTGACTCAAAGTTGGACTTAGAGTTAAACGAGTTGTCGGTTACGACAAAACTTTAACATCCATTTGTTGGGCGTTAATTTTTCTTTTATAACCTTAACATCCATTAGTTGGACGTTATAATCTAAAACCATCTAACCTCCATAAGTTGGAAGTTATATATAAAAACTTTAATACACTCTAATCCATCCATTTGTTGGACTTTAATCTCGTCAAAACGTACGCGTTTAGAGATTAAAACTCTTTTCTACTCCTCGAAAACCATCCATTAGTTGGAGGTTTTTTCTTACGCTTTAAACGTGCGCGTTTAAATAATAATTCTGAATATTAACTTGTGTAGTCTTCTATTTCAGAAAAATGACTAACACGACCGAAAAGCCTAAGGAAACACCATCGGTTGGTACTTCCACTGGCATAACGGCCAGCACCATCGCCAGTCATGCCGAAAAACCCGAGAAGTTCTCGGGTTTGCACTTCAAAAGGTGGCAACAGAAGATGTTGTTCTACCTAACCACCTTAAACCTTGCGAGGTGTCTCACTGAGTCCGCTCCCCAACTCGGTGAAGGGGAAGCCATTGCTGAAACCGTTAGTGCGGTTGACGCTTGGAAACATTCGGACTACTTATGCCGTAACTATGTGTTGAACGGCCTAGTGGACTCACTGTATAATGTCTACTCGGTGTTTAAGACTTCCAAAGAATTATGGGAGTCTTTAGACAAGAAGTACAGAACGGAGGATGCTGGCACGAAGAAATTCGTGGTAGGCCGTTTCTTGGACTACAAAATGGTTGATAATAAAACCGTGATGAGTCAAGTCCAAGAACTTCAAATTATACTACATGAGGTCCACGCAGAGGGTATGTCCCTTTGCGAGACATTTCAAGTGGCGGCTATGATTGAAAAGCTTCCGCCTTCGTGGCTTGAGTTTAAGAATTATCTTAAACACAAAAGAAAGGCGATGACCGTTGAGGATCTCATTGTCCGTATTCGTATCGAGGAGGACAATAAGATGGCTCAAAAAGCCACCACCATGCAACCTTCGGCTAAGGTGAATATGGTGGAAGTTGGTCAGTCTTCCAAGGGAAGCAAGCACAATGGTGGGGCCAAAGCCAAAGGAAAAGCGGTGGAGCACTTGGCACCGAAGAAAGGGGTTGTGAAAAAGAAGCCCAGAAGTTCTCAGGAAAGTGCTACAACTGTGGGGGGCATGGTCATCGGGCGGATCAGTGCCTGAAGCCACAACGTGAGCGCGCTCACATGATGGAAGACGACATGCCACTGGTGGCCATGATCACGGAGGCGTCTGCCTTCATTTCTGAAGTCAACATTGTGGGGGAGAACCCTGGCTGGTATGTTGACACTGGTGCCACCCGCCACGTGTGCGGAGACAAGTCCCTCTTTAGTACGTTTAAAGAGGCGAAGGGGACCGATAAGCTTTATATGGGGAATAAAGCTACTGCCGACATCATGGGTGAAGACAATGTGGTCTTGAAGTTCACTTCAGAGAAGGAGCTTACGTTGAGCAACGTTCTGTACGTTCCAGAAATCAGGAAGAATCTTGTTTCTGGATGGGTGCTCAACAAGTTTGGATTTCGCATTGTGATCGAGTCTGATAAGGTCGTGTTGACCAAAAACGGCATGTTTGTAGGCAAGGGCTATGCCCAAAACTCTATGTTTAAATTGTCTACCATGGTTATTAATAAAATGGCGAAAGCCTCCTCTTCTACTTATATGATTGAGTTTTACGATTCAAATATGTGGCATGGTAGATTAGGACACGTCAATTTTAATTCAATTCGCCGTTTAATGAATTTAAAATGTTTGCCAAATTTTAAAATAGACTCGAAATCAAAATGCGAAACGTGTATCGAATTCAAACTTACAAGACAACCATTTAAATCGGTTGAACGAATAACCGAACCCCTAGACTTAATTCACACTGATGTGTGTGACTTGAAAGTCGTCCCCACGCGTGGCGGACACAAGTACTTCATCACGTTTATTGATGATAGTACAAGATATTGCTATGTATACTTACTTAAGAGTAAGGATGAAGCAATAAACAAGTTTGTCTTGTTTAAGAACTTGGTTGAGAATAAATTCACCAAGAAAATCAAGGTTTTTCGGAGTGATAGAGGAGGTGAATATGTTTCACCGTTTGCGGACTTATGTGCACAAAGTGGAATTGTCCATGAGACCACCGCACCTTATTCTCCACAATCCAATGGCATTGCGGAACGAAAGAACTGTACATTGAAAGAGATGATGAATGCCATGTTGAATAGTTCTGGGATGAGCCTAGACATGTGGGGGGAAGCCATCTTGACGGCTAACTATCTTTTGAATAAGATACCCCGCAAAGATAAGGATAAGACTCCTTATGAATTGTGGACGGGCAAAATGCCATCCTACAAATACCTCAAAGTGTGGGGGTGCCTAGCTAAGGTATTAGATCCTTTGCCTAAGGTGCAAAGGTTAGGACCCAAAACCGTGGACTGTGTGTTCATTGGATACGCAGAAAACAGTAGTGCATATCGGTTTCTTGTCCATGACTCGAAAAATCCCGATATACTCGAAGACACTATCATGGAATCAAGGAATGCTTCATTCTTTGAAAACGTATTCCCGTGTTTGTCACAAGAACGCGCGAGTTCATCGACACCATTAGTTGGCGACGACACTCATGAAGAACCATTTGTTGGTGACGAGGTTTATGAACAACCATATGTTGGTAATAAGGTTCATAAACGGCCCGCATCTGATGAGGGTGAGCTTAGACGAAGCAAGCGAAAAAGGGTTGGAAAATCCTTTGGACCTGACTTCACGGCTTACATGGTGGAGGGTGATCCCAATACCTACCACGAGGCGGTAACCTCTCCAGATGGACCTCAATGGAAAGAAGCCATCAAGTGTGAGATAGAGTCTATCTTGCAGAACCACACCTGGGAGCTTGTCGATCTTCCTAAGGGTGGCAAACCACTTGGATATAGGTGGATATTCAAGAAGAAGTTGAAAGTTGATGGCTCCATTGACAAGTATAAGGCGAGGCTAGTGATCAAAGGATACAGACAAAAAGAGGGTCTAGATTACTTTGATACTTACTCACCTGTTACTCGCATAACCTCGATAAGGTTGGTGCTTGCTATAGCAGCTTTACGAAATTTGGAGGTTCACCAAATGGATGTAAAGACCGCGTTTCTAAACGGTGATTTAGAAGAAGAGATCTACATGGAACAACCTGAGGGTTTTACCGCTCCTGGCCAAGAAGGCAAGGTGTGTAGACTCGTCAAGTCTTTGTATGGCTTGAAGCAAGCTCCGAAACAATGGCACCAGAAGTTTGACCGTGTCATGCTTGACAACGGATTCAAAATAAATGAGTGCGACAAGTGTGTCTATGCGAAGGACACACCTAGAGGTTATGTGATTCTATGTCTTTATGTAGATGACATGCTTATCGTTGGGAGTGATGATAAGATGGTCAAAGCTACTAAAGACATGTTGAAAGCGAGATTTGACATGAAAGACATGGGGCTCGCAGATGTGATACTCGGTGTAAAAATCATCAGAACCCCAAATGGTATTGTCTTGAGTCAATCTCACTATGTGGACAAAATCCTTGAGAAGTTCAACGCAGGAGATAAGAGTGTGTCTCAAACTCCGGTTGATACTACCCTTCATCTTGCTAAGAATAGAGGAAAAGGGGTTGCCCAGTTGGAGTACTCAAGGGTGATTGGGAGTCTCATGTATCTTATGACATGTACCAGACCAGATTTGGCTTATGCTGTGAGCAGACTAAGCCGGTACACGAGTAATCCGTGCGCGGTACATTGGAAAGCAATGACTCGTTTGCTAAGGTACTTAAGATACACGAGAGACTATGGACTGCATTATACCCGAGATCCAGCAGTCATCGAAGGATACTGCGATGCGAATTGGATTTCGGATATAAAGGATTCCAAATCAACAAGCGGGTATGTGTTCACGCTTGGTGGCACGGCTATTGCTTGGAAATCGGCTAAGCAAACTGTTAAAGCGCGATCCACAATGGAATCTGAGTTCATCGCCTTGGATAAATCTGGTGAAGAGGCGGAATGGCTACGTCAATTTGTGGAAGAAATTCCAAGGTGGCCTATGCCAACGACGGCTATTTGCATACATTGTGACAGTAAATCGGCAATTGGGCGCGCCCAATCCATGATGTACAATGGCAAATCAAGGCACATTAGACGTAGACATAATACGGTACGACAACTAATCTCTAGCGGAGTTATCTCAATTGACTATGTGAAGTCAAAAGATAACACTGCGGATCCGTTTACAAAAGGCTTAAGCAAAGAGTTAGTTTTGAAGTCGTCAAGGGGAATGGGACTAAAGCCCATTGGGTTGAAAGCTGATGCGAAGGAAAACCTAACCTATGAAAATGGAGATCCCATGCTCTAGGTTCAAAAGGATAACCTAATCGCATTGGCTAAGGTCACTGTGGGGGAGAACCCTAAAATCTTAAAGGGAGTTGTGTACTTCCTAGTCCATTCCTATCACCAAACAGTGAAGTGTGTGAGGTTAAGCATACGATGGTCAATGACTTTGTGTAAGTCATAGATGATTTTGAGTAAATCATAATACCAATGCTTTTAATGATTATGGTAATCACCTATGCAAGAGAGAAGTGTGGTCGCTTCGAATGGATTTGTTGGGCATAAATCCTAGAGCTCTAGCAGAACCAGGCAAGTGTTCCAGGACCATGATTGGACACGACAATGAGGGCTAACCAAGTTAGGGAAAGTGTTGTGTGGGTATAATAACGGTTACACAAACGGTCGATTGGTTCAAAGACATCGTGTCTATCAAACACCAGTAACCCAAGTATACTTCACAAAGGAAGGTTCAAAGGGGACACCTACCTATCCTGCAATACTGGACTGCCGAAATTGCCTTTGATTCTTGAAGGACAGTTCGATACCCATTCATGTGGGGGATTGTTGGAATTTTGGGAGAAAAACTAGTGGAAAATGGGTTTTTTCACTAAGTGTGAAAATGAGTTTTTAACCAACTTTGGACTAAAATAAAACACAGATAACATAGGTTGTTGCTTCTGTATTTAATGGGTTTGTGTAGTACGTTGTGAGGGCTTTCCAACGCATCAAACCACGTCCAAATCCGAGCTCGTATGAATGAGATATCGATGCTCAAAGTTGAGGTCTCGTAACATGTGAAGCTGCGAAAATTAGAGAGGAAAATGCTAAGTATAGCATGCTAACTCATCCCACATTGGTTGGGGAATGAAACCAAAAGTGGTTTATAAGGTGGGAACCTTACCAACTATTGTTTCCTTTAGTAGGACATATCCCTTGGACCCTAAGGGGTGCGAAGCACCCCTAACTCGCACTCGCACTCGCACATGCGCGCGCGCGTGGCGTGTGCGTATGAGGCGCAATGTGGCGTTTGATGGCGCACTTTGCACTTCGCATCGCCGCGAGCCGCTTGAGAGCCGCCTTATTGTTTTTGGGTTCAACCGGAAGGTGTTCCGGTTGAAGTCCAAGCGGACCTGTGTGGTCTGGGCAGAGAGGTTCAAGCGGAAGTGAGTTGAACCGGAAACAGGTTCAAGCGGAATCGAGTTCAACCTGAACAGTGGTTCCGGTTGAAGTTCAAGCGGAACTGAATTGAACCGGAAATTCTTCCGGTTGAAGTTGGGACGGACCAGAAGATCAGTTCTTCCGGAAAACAGCTGTAACGCGGAGTCCTCCGGATTAACAGCTGGAAACGCGTTTTTGAGCTAATTAAGGTAATTCCGCGTTAATTAGAAATCAATTTGCATTAAAGACGTTTAATGCAAAGTTTGACTACGAATTAACTTTTGTGTGCTCAACAAGCTAATCCCACCACTATAAATACAACCTCATTAGTTGAGGCTAAACACACCAGAATTCACAGAATTCTTCCTCTCTCTAAAATTCTCTCTTCTTCTCCTTCTTCCATTATTCATCCTGTTCATCAGGTTCTTCGAGAACTCAAAGGTATTTTCAAGCTTAGAGTTATCCCGGCCGTACAATACGGTTTAGGCGATTGTACCCTGGGAAACAAAACGGTTCTTCGGTAGACCCGGAATTTGTTTTAAGGGACCCGGGTTTTGACCCGAATCCTTTGTCAAAGGTTCCTTGGAACCTTTCTCGTTTTTCTTAACTAATATCAAAAGTTTTTCTTCAAATCATTTTCTTTGACTTTCAAAATTTTTCCATATTTCTCTGTCATTAATTTCCTTCATTCAAATTAATATAACTTCATTTCACTTGTATTGTAATTTCAATTTATTTCATTTCCTTGTAATCTTTTATTCATTTCTTGTACTGTAGTTCATTTCATTTCCCTGTAATTGTTGATAGGAGTAGAATCTCTTTCATTGTATTGTAATAGATTAGAGTTATTTTGTTGGTTTGTAATCGTACCATAAAATAAAAGTATTTATTTTAATTAAATTTGCGAACGCTTTTCCTACATATAAAAAGAAATTCAAATAAAACAATAATAGGAATTAGAAAATAATTTTGCAAAATTTATTATTATTAACTTTTCTTATCGATAAATATATCATTTGTTCATTTCAGATTTTTTTAATTAAAACTAAAAAATTATATTATTTAGATAAAAATTTTAATATCTTAAATCAACAAAGAACTATATAAAAATTAGTAATTTTTGTTTTCATACATATTTCATAAGTTACAATTTGCAAATTATTTATACGTAAATAGATTCAAATTTATAAACATCTATTACAAGCAATTTAAAAAGCTCTTATTAGTAATCATTAAATGTCTATAAAGAGAAAACTTGATAGTAAAGTGCTGACTCACAAACTAAAAGGTAATAGGTTTAAATTTTATAAAGTGTAAGTATCATTGATAAGGAAAAATAGAACAGAGACACAAACCGAAATGAAGTGGAAGGAGAAGATTAGACATAATTTATTAGATTTGTACATTTTTAAAGATAATATTGATTATATGACACTATGAATTTTTAAAGAGTATCAGATTTGTTTTGTGCTTTGGCTTTTCTTTCTATTTGTAGTAGGTTAAAAACTTAACCACTCCATTCATATATTATCATGTGCAACAATTTTTTAAAGAAAATTAAACATAAATGATTTCAAAGTTGGGTGGCCTCAATGTTTGGTTGTAGTTTGAACTCTCTTAGGTTTCATACTTTCATATTGTTCTTTTGTCCCTATTTATTCACCACATGCAAGTGGCCCGCACAAGCCCAATCAGGCAATTAAGGTGTGTTTTATATAAATAAAAAAAACTAAATTTTACTATATGCGCGTTATATGCGCGTTGTATTATAACGTGTGTATATAAAACAGTTGTATTTTTATAACGTAATATAAAAAGAGAAAATGAAATACAACAATATTAAAATTTGAAGTCCAATTGAATTTAATAGTATAAACAATTAAATACCTAAAGATAACAATGTAAAACTAAGATTAAAACCAATTAAACACTTTTAAAAATGATGAAATTTGAAACCAATGAAATGCTTAAAATGATTTTAAAAGAATGAAAAAAATATTAATAAAGGTGTTGCTTTAAGTATTACACGAGCACACAAAACAACTTAAACGGTTAAACTATTGAGTTTATGACTTAAAAACTATGTTACAAGGACTTACATATTACACCACCAGCTTGTATGCTAAATTCGTTAAAACTGAAAATAAATAAAATTTATGTTACACGATTTAGTTGTAACACTATCAACTCATTTGCTAAACTCGTAGCATTGAAATATAAAACTAAAAAGCAAAACAAAAAATAATAATAAAGACAAAAGAAAAAAAAAGTCACAAAATGACAAAATTACAACTTGTATTTTATATAGGAAAATTGGATTTTAATAATATGAGTTTTAACTCATTGGCGAATAATAATACGAGTTTCAATGTTGGCGGATAATAATACCAATTAATTAGGTGGGTGTCAATAATGAAATGCCGTTAGTTGAACCCTAACGGTGTTATTACCAATTTGAAACTCGTATTATTATTCGCCAATGAGTTAAAACTCATATTATTAAAATCCAATTTTCCTTATATATAATAGTACCACGTCAGCAAGATTCTAACACCGTTAGTTAAAAACTAACGGTGTATCATTCTAGACACCCACCTTATTAATTGGTATTATTATCCGCCAACATTGAAACTCGTATTATTATTCGCCAATGAGTTAAAACTCATATTATTAAAATCCAATTTTTCTTTTATATATAGAGGTTAATTAGATTTCCTATCCGTGCGTTGTCGCGAAAAATAACATAGTATATAAAATAGCTGCATTGCTAAAACGCAACACATAGAGTATAAAAATACAAAAGACCACATAACGACATTAAAATTAGAAGTCAAACTTCAAAGTATCAAATCTAAAACATAAATATTATTTTACACGAATCCACTCGTTACTACACTAATTCTTGTAGTATGTATTGTGTCCACGTATAAAAGAACACAAAAGAATAGTGGATGCCCCCAACTATAGTCTATATAGCTTTTGTTGTTTTTTATTTTTGCTTTCTTTAAAAACCGCTTCTTAATAAATACGAACAATATTTTTAACAACCGAAAGTAAGTACATAGTCATCTGTTTTCATTTGTTTCAGTTTTTAATTTAATTTAATACTGTTAGAAATAAATAACCCTTTTATCCTACGATATACATATTTCTTAATGCATCCAAAATCCCTAATTTTTATACATAAAAAACAAATATAAAGTAACGTCCCAAAAAAAATCAACCACCGTGTAGAAAAACTCTGAAATCAGTCCGCTTTTCAACAACCGACGTCGTTTCCGCTAATCTCGCGCAAATCAATCTCTCTCTCTCTCTCTGTCTGTCTGTTTGTTAATTGTCTAATTATGAGTGAGAAGCAGACGACAGCAAATCGGATTCCAGTTGGAGAGATTAATGACTAATCTCCGAAGTTGCTTAGAAAACCCCCCAATTTCTTTATCATCAAAGCTGGCAAAACCTTTCATTTCTTTATTATCCGGTGAAAAGGGAGTCGAGTATCTTGGAAACCAGTAAAGATTCGTCTGAAGTTTCTATTTTTTAGTAATCTTTCAAATCTTGATACAAAGATAAAGATCGAATAGGAAAGTGCAAATCTTGAGTTCCTCCATAGTGCACTGTATTTACCGGTAAATATTTATATTTTTATCCATCTACTAAACTCCAAGAGAAGAGTGGGTCAGCGCTTAGATCATTTGTTCATTTTTTTTTGTGCGCACACAACCTGTTCGACTAAATGTCTATGAGAGATCACACAGTAAAAACGGAAATTTTGCATTCAAAGATTTGGGTTTGAAGACACTGGTTGGAGCTGATGATGATGATGGGTTTCAAGTAATCAGGTCAAATCTTGAAGAAAAAGAAGCAAGAAACCCCTTGGATATTGTGTGTGTGTTTTTATGTTATTTGGTTGTAAGGAGTGTATCATCTGTGGTTGCAAATTGGGTAGGTGAAACATGTCAACCGAGGATGACAAAGAAGAATCAAGATCTTTGGCTTTGACTCCAACATGGTCTGTGGCTACTGTTTTGACCATCTTTGTTGTTGTTTCTTTGCTTGTGGAGAGATCAATTCATCGTTTAAGCAATGTAAGTGTTCCTCACCAGATGTAATTTAATTTGTGATTTAGGGTGCCTTTATGGATTATAGAAACATTTGTGCCTGATTCTATTTTCTTGATTCCATATATTCTGTTGTAACTCTTTAGGCCTTGGTTTTTCTACTTTGAGCACCAAGATGAAAATAAACCCATTTATTGTAGCTCAAATAATTACATATGAGATGATGTTATGTAATCATACTAGAAATTTTGTGACTAGGGGCATAACTGTATCTGTGTAGGACACCTAAAAACTTTATTATGTTGCAAGAACCACATTTTTATTTTTTTCCTGACAATTTGGTATAACATTTCAGTGGTTGAAGAAAACAAATCGCAAGCCATTGCTGGCAGCGGTGGAGAAAATGAAAGAAGGTATACTGGTATTCAAGATCTTTTTAAGAAATCTCAATGCTTCATATGACATTCATTACTCTCATCATCATGTTTTGGTAATTTTTTTGTGTGTGGGCAGAGTTGATGCTTCTTGGTTTCATATCTCTTCTTCTTACAGCCACTTCTAGTGTCATATCAAATATTTGTATCCCCTCAAAGTTCTATGATAGTGTATTTGCTCCATGCACCAGATCTGAGGTTGATGAAGAAATGGAGACTAATAAACGGAAACTATTTATGAATGTTTTATATCCTCACAGGAGGGTATTGAATGTATTGAACCGGAACACCTGTCAAAAGGCGAGTCATGTTAATCCACACAAGTTACTTTTATTATCATATTTTTTTATAACTCTCATAATATATTAACTGAAGTGGTATCGTTTTTATTACCATTTTTCATTTACAGGATTATGAGCCCTTTGTATCATATGAAGGCCTTGAGCAATTACACCGCTTCATTTTTGTTATGGCAATTACTCACGTATCTTACAGCTGCTTAACAATGCTTCTTGCTGTCGTGAAGGTTACATACTTGTATTTGTTGTTTTCTTTTTAAATTACAGAACAGAAAAATATATCATGTTTATAGTTATGATACATTTTTGTCTCATTTGATAGTTATGATACATTTTTATTTGTTGCAATCCATCTAGATCCACAGTTGGAGGAGATGGGAGGATGAGGCTCAAGTGGATCGGCATGATGTGTTGACCGGTATATATGTATTTCTAGTTCATAATACTTTTTTAGATTTAAAACGGTATTATATATGCTAACAATATATTTCTAATGCAGAAATATCAAGAAATAAGACTATGAGGAGGCAATCAACTATGGCCAAATTCCACTCGTCAAATTCATTGGTTATAAATGGTTTCTTTACTTGGATGGTAAGTCTTTCCCAATTTTTATAACAGTTTTTGTCTTTATATTCAGAAAATAGTATTCATAAGGGTGTTAGATTTGCATTTTGGAACTGTGGTTACCTGGTATTGTGATTTCCATTTTTCAAGAATGGAAATTTTCCTTTTCTTAATTAGACCCCAGTCTAAATTCTACTCGTTTGCCTGTTAGCATTCAAAGAACTCGCGACATGATTTTGGTCTACCTTTTTTTAAAACTTTGTCTTGTTAAGAAGCATTCTATGTTAATGATTTTTTGTCATAGTATCTCATTGAACTTTTTGCCAAAGCATTCTTTTTCGGGATTGTGGAATTATGATTTTGTAATACAAATTAGAGAGGATGTGAAATTGTGTGGCCTGAATGAATAGACCAGATGTTCATTTTTTCGTATGTTTGTTTAAATTGCTTCACAGATATGTTTCTTTCGGCAATTTGGGCGTTCAGTTGTTCGTGCGGATTACCTTACCCTGCGTAAAGCCTTCATCATGGTATGTTAAATTTATACAAGTAGTTAATATTAATATGCTATGCTAAGAAATCAAATAAAGTTATTGCACCAGCCATAAGACATGTTTGTCGCTGAATCTGAATAATGAGTCAGCTCGGCTTGAAATTATATTTGTTATAAACCTTCAGACTTTTGTTCACAGTTGTTTGTTTCTCTTATTTCTGACAGAACCACAACCTCACATCAAAATATGATTTTCACAGTTATATGATCCGTTCTATGGAAGAAGAATTTCAAAGGATAGTTGGAGTAAGGTAATGGAATTTCTTTCTTTCCCTTTTTTATTCGCATCTGCAAATTGTATATGAATATTATAAATGCCAGAAAGTTACTGAGTTGGATTGTAAAAGAAACTTACCGAGTTTATTGTTTGTTCGGTTCAATGCAGTGGCCCGCTTTGGGGGTTTGTGGTTGCTTTCATGCTTTTTAATGTGAAAGGTACAAATGTGGACTAATTATTTATTTAACCTGTGATGTAAAAACTCAATCTTGATTAACCATCATGCACTTCTTGCAGGATCAAATCTTTATTTCTGGATTGCCATCATTCCAATCAGTGTAAGTACTCATCTTTTTACAGCTGCGGTTCAGATGGAAAGATTTGGCTTTGTTATATTAATATTCTGATGGAATTTATGTATGCCAGCTTGTCCTACTTGTGGGGACAAAACTGCAACATGTTATTGCAACTTTGGCACTAGAGAGTGCGGGAATTACTGGGTATGTTACTGAAGCTAGATTAAAGCCTCGAGATGAACTTTTTTGGTTTAAGAAGCCCGAACTATTGCTCTCACTAATCCATTTTATTCTATTCCAGGTCAGCATCCTTCTTTTTTCTTTCTTTTTTTACTTTTTGGTTCGATCCCGTTTAATCCAATGTTGTTAATTAATATGGCTGGCTACCTAACTTGTGGCAAACTTATATGCAGAATGCATTTGAGCTAGCTTCATTCTTTTGGTTCTGGGTACCTTCTTTTGCTTGATTTCATAACTGCTTGTCATCAATCTATGAACTTGAGTTTTTATAAACTATTTTTTGTGTTATTACAGTGGCAATTTGGCTATAATTCTTGTTTTATCAAGAATCACACTCTCGTGTATATGCGGTTGGTTTTGGGGTATGTGTGTATTTTCATTCAGTTTCACCTTCAGTTCTTGCATGTTGCAAAATGGGCGGGTCGGGCTGGGTTGAGTAATGGCCTAATGGGTCAAAAGTCAAATTGTGATAACCTTATTTTCATCATATAGGTTTGTGGGCCAGTTCTTATGCAGTTATAGCACCCTACCATTGTATGCACTCGTTACACAGGTATTATTTCAAACCAAAAAATCTGATAAATAAAGTATTTATAATATTCTGTATATTTATATTCATCTGAAATCTGTATCACACTGCAGATGGGTACGAATTACAAGGCCGCGTTAATTCCCCAAAGAATAAGAGACACAATCCACGGTTGGGGAAAAGACGCCAGAAGGAGGAGAAGGCGGCTAGGAATCTATGGTGATGACTCGACGGTTCACACAGACACAAGCACCGTGGTATCTGTAGAGGAATACGACCAACATGAGCTTGATATCGATAGTCCACGAGCTCGGTTGGCACCCAGTGCGGGTCTTGAAGTTGAGTTGCAACCACATAGTGTGCTAATGATAGGTGGTTCGGACCCCCCCTTTGCGGCTAATGAAAACTCAAGCCGTGCTGGTACACCTCTGCTTAAACCTTGTGCGTCTGTGTCTTCTTCGGCTTCACCAAGTTTTGTGCCGGTAACCGTTACAAGATCAACGTCATTGCCGGCTCAGTCAGCAGAATGAAGGTGAAGATGGACAGTTTTTACTGTTATATTTATCTGTTAATATGTTGAGGTAGGAATGTAGTTATATAAAAATTGTGAAACTTTATGATTCTAAATGTAGAATTATAGTTACAGTTACAATTACAATTACAGATTTACATCCCTCTTTTGCCATAAGAATTTATATACACAGATACAATTATATATGTTTGCATATATTCAATTTTATCATAAAATTAGCTCTTGTCATGGCAAAAAAAAAAAAAAGAAAAAAAGAACACATATTTACATACCAAAATTCAAATCCAAAGGATTTTAAAAAACAATGTGGCCAAGTGTAATGGTGAGTGTCTTAATGACTTTGGACATGCCTTGACATTGTAGAACGTGTTCGTATACCTTATAGCGTGTTCAAAAGTCATGGTACGTTTAGACGTGGGTTGTTGGTGATTTTAGTTTTATCATTACCACTTTAGTATTATTGGATTTATCTAAGAGCAAATAAGGAAATTAAAATAAACACTAATATAAATTAAGAGGCATGGATTTCAAGAATCTTATGATTTCTCAAAGAAAAAAACTTGTAACTTGTAAGTCTTGTATAGCCCCCTAAGCAATGGGGAGATTAGCCTATCGTCCCATGATGGGGTCTAAGGGGTAACTTTGCTTCGGTAGCAATACGCATTGGTAGTAACTATGTTTTAATAGTATATATTATGTAATAACAAGGGCTAACAGTAGCAACTATAATAACAACAGTAACTTTGATGATCAGTAGCAACTTTGATTATCATATCAACTTTGTCTATCGATGCAGAAACCTTAGTAGTCAATGTGTTGATTATAACAAGCGCGAGCACTAGTAACAACTCTAGTGATCAGTTGCAACATTAGTCATTAGCGGAAATTTTGGTTAAGTCTTTAGTAACATTAGTAACTTTGATAAAAATGCTATGCAATGATTTATATTCATGTCATTGTATAGAAAGAGTTATAACCATTATCCATTTTTTTTTACAAAAAATCATAACGATTCACACCAACCCTTATGACGAATCGATCCACGTATATATGGGAACTTATTTAAAAATACTTTGTTCTAAAGAATGGGAGCGAAACCATGATTCAGAAAACTAAACTATGGGAGAGTAAGAAATTGAGAAACTTATATGGATTGTGTTGATAGGTTTTATATTAGCTAAAGATCTTTATGAGTTATGGTTATTATTTCTAACTTGTGTTTCGTTTTAAGATAATTATGTTTATAACTATCATGTCAGGTAAGTATAGAGATATTTATTTAAAACAATTATGGTTTAATAGTTAGAATTAAAAATGACGATTTTTCTTTTAAAGAGCGTATTTTTTTTAGAAGCAAACACTATCAACGTCCGGTTACCCGATGTTACATCCGGCAAACATATTACCCACGACACTCGCAAAACGCTGACAGTATGGTTAACCAAGATCATCCGTTTAAACCGGTCTCCGAAAATGGGTGACTCAAGAATTGAATCCGCAACCTCTTAACCACTAGGTCTCCTATCATCGGCGGATGATCATTGATTTGACAAGTCTCAAGGTCTTTAAAGAGCATATGATCGGTTACAAAAAGTTTAGTTGGGTGACCCAATTTTTCCCGCGTGATAGGAAGCTTCCCAGGGAAGGAGAGTGGAGTGTTCCCCTTCTTCATTACCTCAACATGTGTCAGCAAACCCCTAAAAATCTAAAATTGCTTCTAACCATATATGTAAGTAACCCAATCGTCTTAATTTCTCATTTCATGAATCTTACTCCTCTCATTTCTCTGTTAATTCATCTATACATTCACTTACAAACATTCTGATTTTGCCCTAGGTACCACTCATCTGTTTTGAGAGTACAATTTCTGCAGCATTATAAGTTGACATTTCTCTTGATAATGGAAGCTTCTTCTTCTTCTTTTTCTTCTTCCACCATAAACCTTTCTAATGAAGACGTTAAGAACCTGGAGTTTTTGCTTGAAGCTTTTGGTTCAACCATATCTGTTGCTGACATGGCCTCTGCCTACTGCCAAGCTGGCCACAATTTACACAAAGCAAGTGAAATCCTTTATCAGATCTTGGGAACCTCTTCCAACAACAATATGCACATATCAAACACTCAACCTGCAAATGGTGCTGATTGTGGAAAAACAAGGTCTGTAAGATCAAGGGGCTCTGGTGTGTCAGTGGGAACAGTTTCCGGTGTAATCGGTGCGGATTATGGGAGGATTAGGGCTAAAAGTAAAGCTAAAGAAACCTGTGAAGTTGCAAAACCAGTGAAGTTGATGTCAAATGAGTTTCCTGCATCTGAGATATGGGATGAGAAGAAGCCACAAACAGTTAGTGAATCAATAACTGAAACTATGAACAGGGATGTTGAGGTGTTTCTGTTTAAGATGTTTGGGTTTGACATGGAAGTGATCAGAGAAGTTGCTGGTGAGATTAGTTTATCAATCTTTAATCCCTGTTATAGTTCAAAGTAAAAGAGTTTATAGAAGTGGATGATTAGTATAATATGTATGCATGTGTTTTGATATTGCAGGTGATTGCGGATATGATGTCAAAGAGGTAGGTTATCTTGCTTCTTTTTGCAATGAATCACTTTTTCTTCAATGTATGTGAAAATGATGTCATTTGGGGAAACACGTAATTTCACAAGTTTAGAGGGTAAAAAGTTTAGAGGGGGAGATATGCAATTATCCCTTTTTACGCAATCGTTTTATTTGATTTGCTGATACAGAGCATGGAGAAACTAATGAACATGTCAGCTCCCAGTTTGGATTTAGAAGACATCATGGTTGACAGCAAAGTAAGATCTAATAATCAAATCTGGTGTCTCCATCTATTAATATAAGATATATGGTTACATTTGACCGACCCGTGTTCTTAAATGTCATTTAATCTGTTTCATAATATAAGTCTACAGATACATATCAAGACCTGAGCAATAAGTTTGAAGAGAATGCGCAAATCAGTGATTTGTCACAAAGGTATTAAAGCTTCCACTTCTGGGCATCTTTTTATTCACAGCCAAAATGTAAATTATGTTTCTTTTACAGATCAAAACTTGAAAAAGAAGTTTTGAGCAACCTCTTTACTGTCTCTGAAAGATCTGAAGCGGAACCCAAAACGATCCATCAACCAAGGATAAGGAAACATGGTCTAGTAACCGGACCTTTAGAAGATCAGGTTATAGAGTTTAAAACACCGATTGTAAAGAAAGAAGTTATCAAAGATGGTAGGACTTGTCTCGTATTATATAAACTGTTTATTTTAATAAAAAATTTACGCATGTTGTTGGTGAACACAAAATGAAGAGGTTGAGGACAACTATGATACCTTAAGGGAAGCTGTGAAGGAGCACTGGACTACAATGAAACTATACTATAGAGCTGTAAGCAGGATTTTTTATCTTTTATTTCCAGTTTCGAGATGTTGTCAACCTATTGTATATTTCATTTATGATTTTTAATGTGGCAGGCTGTTGATGCATATGCCAAAGGTAGCATTGAGCTTTCCGACAAGCTTCTTAAAAAGGTAGTAAGTACTGTTTTTGAAGTTTGGTTTTCTGTGTTCAATTCATAGTATTCGAAGGCAATAGGCACGCTCAGGGCACAAGTTGTGAGCATCTAGCCTAAACACAAGACCCTTTGCCGCACCCTAGGCTCACCTTGCCTTCCCTTTGACTACATTGGTTCAGAAAGCTCACAGAAATATGTTTGAGCATGCAGGGACACTTTTATATGGCTAAGGCTCGAGAGGCAGATGAAATATCTACTAAAATACTCACTGAAACCAGGTTTGTTATCAAGATACTAATTCAAAAAAAATAAAAAAATAAAACTGTGAAAAATAAGAATGCTTCCATTTTGGTTGCAGAGATGATGGGGAAGTGATTTCTATCAATTTAAGTGACTATGATCCAAAGGAAGCTGTTCATCTTTTGAAAACTCAATTGAAAAATATCTCCGGCATACCATGTAACGTGTCATTTTTATAATCTTGTTTCTTATTTCAGAAAGCTTAAATGATGTCAGTCATCTTTTGCTTGGTGGTATTTTGCAGCCATTCATTATCTAAAAGTCATGGTTGGGACATATGATGATAAAAATAAACCAAACGCTCGTAAACGTCTGGTAACAATCATCTTTCCCATTAAATATATATGTTCCATTAGTTACTCAGGTCATTTCAGTATTTCACTTTTGCAAGTCCTCTGTAAGATGTGAGTTGATGAAAATGTTATCTTAAATCCAATTTGCTTAACTTGCAAAATGGAAACTACAATTATCATAACAGTAAAAAACGGTAATAACTGAAATGAACCTGTCTGACTGGAGATAAGTTCTATTAGGTGGCAAGATGGGTGGGTCGGGTTGTGCATACCTGTAAACACATTTTTCTTTGCCTTTAACATTATAAATAACTATCTGAGACAAAACACAACCAACTTGACCTGTTTAAGAGTAAATGGGTTGAAACTGCTATGTATGTGTTTTATATATCATCAAATGAAAATGTCATTTTGAGTCTCATTTACTTGATGCGAGTACAAATGATCAGGGATAACTTATTAATCAATATTTCTCTTGATTTTCTACATGCAGATTAGTAAACTACTACAGAGAGATGCGATTACTTGGACCGAAGAACAAGATGGCCAAATAATGGCTATTCGCATTGATGTGATCAATCGAAATCTATTAAGTTTTAACAAGTAGGGATTTTGTTGACCCGTGTAAATCTGAAACTTTAGGTATGGTATAACACGGATATGGGGATAAACCCTTCAGATTTCACCATCTTCAAGCTTTAGTGCTTCAAAACCTTGTAGTCTTGAACAAAATGGTCTAGTTACTTAGGCTTTTGCTATGGTTGTTTCATCATGTGTATATGTAACTGACTAACTGGTTAATTTATCTTATGTTTATATCGATTCCCTGTAAGCTGACATTGATTTCTCACGATATCTTTGTCATGTTACAATTTTCTAGAAAAGTTATTTTCTTGAATTGACATAAACGAAACAAAACAAGCGCTGCAGGGCGTGTACATAGCTGAATTAACCGAACCAAATGAATAGAACTAAATCAACCTAGTGTGTGAGCTCAACGGCCAATCCTATCAAGATGACAGAGAGAAACAGAAAACTTAAAATCTTCAAAAGCTTGATAGAGTTGAAACTAATTAGAGGGTGCTAAATTCAAGTGAAACAGGTATTTACACAATAATACCTCTACAAGAACTTCTCTATGCAGCTACACAATGTTGATTTGGGAACTGCACCAATGATTGCATCTTTCTTCTCTCCACCTTTGAAAACCATGATGGTTGGGATGCTTCTTATTCCATATTTGGTCGCAATCGAGGGACTCTCATCAGTGTTCACTTTGTAGCAAGTGAGTTTCCCAGTGTATTCCTTTGCCAGCTCATCTATGACGGGGTGGATCATGCGGCACGGCCCACACCACGGGGCCCAGAATTCAACCAGTACAGGGAGATCAGACTCTAGGACAAGTGATTGCCATGTTGAATCACTCACAGGAAGCACTGCCATTGTTAAGAAACAAAATATATTACAAGTTGATGATGAGCAATGATAGACAGAACAAATAACAGACTCTCATTATTTACAAAGAAAGCTACATTTGAGTCCGATGTTGTAAATCTCGCTAGACGCTAGTCGGGCGGTCAGTTAGATAGTTACAACCTAGGGATTAATCAGCATGTAATAGTGATTAATTGGGGAAAATCAGGAAAAATCAGAAAAAATCGCTAGGCAGACTACAAATTAGCGCCTAGGCACTGATTGATCGCCAGCTAATTCAGATTTTTACAACATTGTTTGAGTCCATGGCTTCATTATGAATTTATGATGCCATCCTAAATCCGATCCAACTAGTGAACCGGATCTCCAATTATGAAAATATTGGCTTAATATGTCCATCAAATTGCTTTTCAATCTCATAAACTCACGAATTTCAAATTTTTCTAGGGTAATTTGCTGACAGATTCATAACAATTGGCTTCATATGTCCATCGAATTGCTATTCAATCTCATAAACTCATGGATTTCAACTTTTTCTAGGGTAATTTGCTGACTGCGTTATAGAATCATAACAATTGGCTTCATATGTCCATCAAATTGCTTTTCAATCTCATAAACTCATGGATTTCAACTTTTCTAGGGTAATTTTCTGACTGCGTTACAGAATCATAACAAATTTTAAAACGAAAACGATGCTCGTGTTAATATAGCAACAGAATCATATCATCTGTGCAGTGAACGAGTAGATCTATTGTAACAATTACGACGCAGTATTCTTCAACATGATAAGCTAGAGGAAACTAATACCAGAGAACATCATAGTCTAACTATACGATAGCATATTGAAGCAATCTAGCACAATTCAATATTTCAATGCTTGAGAAATAGAGGTAAAACAGCGGAAGATTAGATTCTAACCTTGTACAGCTGTCTCCTGAGCCTCACATACAATACGGCATCTCCGGCGACCGAGTTTCGACCTCAGGCTGACCGATGGAGACGAACCGAATGACTGGATCTTCAAACCTCTAGATTCCGGCAAGTTTACCGCATTTCGGAAACCGGATAACCGAGAGACGGGGAAGGATGCAACGGGAGGCATGGAAGACGCCGGTAAAACGGAGGCGCGAGGAACGGTGAGGGTTTCGAGAACGCCGGCCATGGAAATAACGAAATGAGCAATCAGAGTGGTAGCAGTGGAAAAGGAGACGAATGAAAACGAGATTGGGGGTGGTTTGGAGTTTGTTTGGTTTTTAGTCAGCACACACATCAACGGGGTGGATGAGACCTACACGTGCTTGTCACGTGCTTCTTTATTCCCTTCCCTCTCCGGTTCTCCCCTCTACAAAAGTGAGAGGGTTCAAAATTCTTTCAATCGGAAGATTGGTGCAAAAATTTGCTAATTAAAAAAATAATAAGATGTTTATCTTCATTCATATCTTTAAAGTATAAAGAAATACAAAGATTTTACTAATTTTTACTTAATTAATCATTTGATCTCAAGGTCTTTATTCCTATAATTTGAAGAGTAAAGTAGTTTTCCATATTCGACGACTACTAATTATTATTATTTTAATTATTTTATATATGTTGAGAATGATAGAAAAAGAAAAAATAATTTTAAAAGAATAAAAATATATTATTTAATTCAATTATTTAATATTTGTTGTGTAAGGTTTTTTTAGAAAAAAAGATAGGAAATCTATTGTAAATGTGTTTTTAGAGGGAAAGAAATAATCTTTTAAATTTAATGTTGCACTATTCAACTATTCATTGTATATTCATTATTTTATGTTTATATTTCTTATAAGTTGATATAAATAATAGAAATATTTAAAAACATAAGAAAAAAGAAAGAATAGATTGATACGTGGAACTTCCACGGTTTCCATGCATACAATACAAGAATCTTGCCCTTTACTGAGACAATAATGATGACAATTTAAGTCGCCGATAAATGTGCTCTATAACAATGACATGTCATCGCTATATGTAGAGGTTAGATTATGAGACTTGTAATATTAAATAGTTTGGGCTAGGCTTAGAGGATTTAATTAGGTTAGTAGACTAGTTTTTTAATAGATATGGGCTTGGGCTTGGGTTTAAGATCCAAAAGGGCCCAATTGTAAACCCATTGGGGTGCCTATATAAACCCTAATGGTTCTCCTCATTGGGGGTTGCTGGTTTTACGATTTTGGTGCAGCCACAAACTGTTTACGATCGTAATCGTAAACTAGAGAGAGAAGATAGTTTACGATTTCTTATTTGTACCCGACACGTTCATCTTATGTGCAAAGATCAGATTAGATAATATCGTGAACGATTGTTGTTTCGGGACCAACAATTGGTATCAGAGCTAAGAATCATCTGATTCGAGGTTCCATGATATTAGATTCGAGTGTTTGGCTGAAAAAATTTGGAAGCTTGTTGCTGTTCTTGGTGTTTACGACTATTTCTGGGCTGATCTTGGAGATTACGATCGGTGTTTTTCATCAAGTCTGGGTTTACGAGTTCAAGATTGGATTTTTGAGTGTTTACGACCGCGTTTACGACTATGTACTGTGTTTACGACCGCGTTTACGGTTCAATACGGTGTTTACGAATTCAAGATCCAAGCTTTGAGTGTTTACGACTGTGTTTACGATCGGAATTGGGTTTACGACATTGTTTACGATCCGGAGCTGTTTACGATTACGTTTTCGATCGGAATTGTGTTCACGATAACGTTTACGACTCGGTAGTGTTTACGATCTGCTGCCTGTCTTTATCGTAAACTGGTGTTTACGATCGGAAACTCTTATAGACAAATTTTTTAATTTTTCCGAAGCTTTCGTCATGGATTTTGAACCGAGCATATACCAAAAACTGGACTTTGAGATTGGATCGACTACCCGTCCTCCCAGACTCATATCTGCTGATAACTTCCTTGAATGGAAATACAGATTCCAGAACCATTTGAAAAGTGTTGATCTGAGACTTTGGAGATCAGTTGTCAATGGACCATTCATACCTACTCATACTGAAGCTGGAAATGTTGGAGTGGTGAAAACTGAAGCAGAATACTCGGATGATGATTGGGAAAAATGTAACAAGGATGAGAGAGCATATGCTATCATGACAATGGCACTGACTTCGGAGATTGCACAAGGGTTTAAGAAGTACAAGACTGCAAAGAAGCTCTGAGATGCTTTGGTGGTTGCATATGAAGGAAATCCCGATATCAAGGCAAGCCGTAAACAGATGCTGAAGCAGAAGTTCAACTTGTTCAATCACATTCAAGGAGAGTCCTTTGAAGCTCAAGTTCAAAGATTTGTGTCCTTAATTACTGAGATGTCAAGCTACGACGTTGAACCCGGCCTGGAGGATAAAAATCTGAAACTCTTGAATAGTTTACCCAAGTCCTGGAATACCAACATTTCAATAATCAAAGACAACAACAAGCTGGATGAGTTAACTGTTGATGAGCTAATCAACAAACTGAAGGTCAAAGATGACTGATGATAAACAGAGAGAGCTGAATCATCTAAGTTCACCTAGCATGGCGGGAAAACTGAATCAGGCACTCTTATCTGAAGAAGTAGGGTCAAAGCAGGGAGGAAGTTCATCTGTAAATGTATCAAGTTCAAACACAAAGTCAACTGCTTTTGTGGCTCGATCTCAAGCAAATTCTAGTGGAGCAGTCAACCCTGATGAGGCAAATGCCACAAATGATCCCAACTTTGCACTTGGAATGGGATTCATGAACAGTTATCATGCCCTTATGGCTGGAACTTTGATACCTGCTGAGATGTTGTCAGGTGAGCTGAACCAGATTAATCCTGAAGACGTGGAAATGCGATGTTTCCTGGCAAATGGCAATGGCAGTTTTCCGCGCCAAGAAGTTTATGGCAACAATTGGAAGGAATGTCTGGAAGGATCAGGATAAGATAAGAATGGGTTTTGATAAGAGAAAGCTCCGATGCTTCAACTGTAATGAGTACGGGCACTTTGCAAGGGAATGCACCAAGCCAAAGAGGGAGAAACCAGAAGAGAAGAAAGCTGGAGATGGTAAGGGAAAGGCAGAGACAAAGGCTTTGGTTGTGCAGGATTGTGAGGAGTATCAATGGTCTTCGCAGGTAAAGGAACTCAGTCTAACTGGTACTATGATTGCTAAGATGGAGAATGATGATGAAGAGGAGCATGCATTTGTGGTCACTGAAGAGAAGCTGGGAGATGAGGAGGAGAACCTGGTTGAAGACAAGGAGGCATTTGCAGCCGAAGTCGACAACACAATGGTATGTACTAATCCCACTTGTGCTTGTTTAATTCCTGGCCTTAGACAACTTTGAAAAAATAGTGAGATAGAATTATTTGATATGCAATGTTCTAGAAGTTCGTTTAAGGGTAGATGGGAAAAGAGTGAGGAGAAAGTCAAAGCACAGAAACTAGACATAGAGAAATACCAAGCCCTTGCCACTCAGAAGTCTGTCTTGTATGACAATGCTAAGTTAGAAATAGCTGAGCTTAGAAAGCAGGTATATGAACTTAAACATCAGAACAATGAGTTGCAAGTGAAATTAGATGTGAATCAAATGAGAAACAAAAGAATGCTTGAAGCTGGTAAGGCTTTGTCCACCTGCATAACTGATGTTAGATTTGGTAAGGATAGAGGAGGAATAGGAATTAGCTTTTCTGAAAAGAATAAGAATAGTGTTCCTCAACCTGTGTCTAGAGATATAATAGGTATGATCTATGAGGAGGATGAGGTAGATAGATCTGAATCAGAAATGCATGAAGCAGGACCTTCCATAGATAGTGTTTTGATTGGTGTGAAACCCATGACAGAAGAGGAGTTAGAAAATGAGAAACATATGACCTATGGTTTGGGTAATCAGAATCGATCAGTGACATTCACTTGTGAATTGGGTTCATCCCAGGAATCATTAAACGATAATGTTAGTTCTTCTGATGTTTTTGTTTCTTGTGCAGATGAAGTAGGGATCAAAGATGTTTCTGAGAAGGATGCTGAATGTTTGAGGGTTAAAGAGTGCCATGAGTCTAGTAGTTCAAGTTCTGAATTACCTATGGACGATGTTTTGGCATCTGTGTCTGAACTTAATGCGTCCAAGTCAAAACAATTAATGATATCTATGTCTTCAAAACATGTTTCTGATTCTAATGAAGTAGTTAATGGTTTTAAAATTCGTGTGCCCAATACTAAAGCTGGACGTGAGTCTAAACCCAAGGAATTTGTTCCTTATCCCCAGGTCGTGTCTACCTTTAACAGAACCAACAAATCAAAATCGGAACAATTTTGTTTAATTACGCAACCTGAGAAAGTTCCAAAACATTTGATACACAAATGGGATGATAAGCCTGAATGGGAGTCATCTTACCCAAGGCGTTCATATGTTTGTAGTCATGTGAATAGGCCTAGAATTATGAATTGTTTTCAGTGTGGAAAACCAGGGCATTTTGCTGCAAATTGTTTAAATAGACCTTATCAACCATACTATCCGCAAAACCCACGGATTACTATGTTGCAGAAAATGATGACAGGTTGAAAGAAAAATCAGAAACAACAAGCTTTGTCTCAGGAGAAGCAAAGTTCGAAACCAATGAAGACTCAACAGTCTAAGGTTTTAAACACCAAAACTCCAGTGACAAAACCTGTTGATGAAAAATGGAATGTGGCCAAAACTCCAAAAACAACCTACACACTTAAAGGAGTTTATCATAGAAAAGATAAGATGAAATCTGAACTTGTTGAAAAACAGGTACCCAAAACAAAAGGGTTTTCTCAACCTAAAGGTAAAACAAAGGTTAAGAAACATGTTTCAAAATCAAAAGATGTTTCTCAAACAAAACAAGTTGTTCAAACAAAATTAAAACTTGAGTGGACACCTGTCAAGAAACATGCAGATAAAAAGGTCACATCTCCACAGAAGAAACCTGCAACTGTTAAGAATTCAACCAATGTGTCAAAACCTCAGAAACACACTTTGTGGAAACCAAAAGTCAACTCTCAAAGTTTGGGTGTAACTGAATCAAAATCAGGAATGTCCTTTCAATTCAGTCTGATGTGGGGAAATTCGAAGCAAAAGCTGATGAATGCTACTTTGTTGGGTATTCTGCAAATAGTGCTTATCGAGTCTACAACAAAACCACCAAAGTGATAATTGAGGCATTCAATGTTGACTGGTTGGAAGACAATCCGACTGATGCTGGAACTGGGCCAGACTAGATATTTGATTATGGGTCATTGTTTGAAGGTTTCAACTTCTCAAATATGTTTCCTAGTCTGGGAGAAGAAGAAGACATCATTGCTCCAGCTCCTGAAGTAAGGCCATATGTGGAAAATGTTAGTGACAATGTATCAGCAGCAACTCCTAAGGATGATAATGTGGATGTTCCAGAATCATCAGGAACTCATGATGATCAGAAGGAGTAAAAAACCCAAGGTATGAATGATAATGTTAATGACACTAACCTGCATGTTTCTGTTTCAGTACCAGATGTACAAGCCACAAGAATCAACAGAGATCATCCTCTCAGCAATGTGGTCGGACCAGTATCAGCAAGTGTCACTACTAGAAGCCGCGTGGGTGACATCAACTTCTGCATGTACTCATGCTTTATCTCTCAGATAGAGCCTCCAAATGTGATGGTAGCACTTAAAGATCCAAGTTGGATGGAGGCTATGCACGATGAATTGAATCAATTTTCAAATTTGGGAGTGTGGCATCTAGTGAAAAGGCCAGAAAATAAGAAAGTTATACCCACAAGATGGTTGTATAAGAACAAGAAAGATGATACGGGTGTGATTGTGAGAAACAAAGCCAGGTTGATTGTTCAAGGTCACAGACAGGTTTACGGGATTGATTATGATGAGGTGTACGCAACAGTGGCCAAGTTGGAAGCAATTCGAATATTTCTTGTTGTAGCAACCTATCTCAACTTCACAGTGCATCAGATGGATGTGAAGACAGCTTTCCCCTACGCTGAAATAAATGAAGAGGTTTATGTGGCTCAACCGCCAGGGTTCGTGGATGAAGAGCATCCAGATCATGTGTAACTTCTGGATAAAGCATTGTATGGTTTGCATCAAGCTCCCCGCACATGGTATGAGACTTTGTCAAAGCATTTGGTGGGAAATGGGTATACAAGGTGAGTGGTTGATCAAACCTTGTTCAGGAAGAAGGTGAAAGATGATATCATTATGGTGCAAGTGTATGTGGATGACATCATCTACGGGTCAACGAATGAAGAATTATGCACCGAGTTTGAGGATATCATGAGAAAGAAGTTTGAGATGAGTGATCAAGGGGAGATGAACTTTTTTCGGGCATTGCAAGTTAAACAAGATGAATCTGGGATTCTCATTCATCAAGCAAAATACGTGAATGAGATTCTGGAAAAGTACAAGATGCAGGACTCCAAGCCCATCTCCACTCCCATGGCATCCAGACCTCTACTGACAGCAGATGCAGATGGAGAATCAGTGAATTAATTCATGTATCGTTCGATGATCGGATAACTCATGTATTTGACAGCAAGCAGGCCCGATATCATGCATGCAGTGTGTGTGTGCATGTTACCAGGCTAATCCTAAACTCTCTCATTTAGCTGCTCTTAAACGTATTTTTAGGTATCTGAAGGGCAGGCCTCGACTTGGACTTTGGTATCCTAAGAATACTGATTTTCAATTGTTTGTATTTACTGACAGTGATTATGGAGGTAGTGATCTTGACAGGAAATCTACAACTGGTGGGTGTCAGTATTTTGGAGACAGACTCATCTCATGGCAGAGCAAGAAGCAGCATACCGTTTCCAAGTCAACTGCCGAAGCTGAATATGTGGCAGCATCAGCTGGATGCTCGCAGGTAGTATGGATTCAGAATTAGCTCACTGACTACGGTATGAAATTTCTTAATACTCCAATTTTTTGTGATAATGTTGCTGCTCTGTAAATTGTCAAGAATCTTGTTCAACATTCCAAAACAAAGCACATAGATATGAAGGTACATTTCATTCGTGATTGCTATGATAGGAAGTTGATTCAGCTTGAAAAGGTAAACTCTGAGCAAAATGTTTTTGACATTTTCATCAAACCCCTTCCTCGTCCAAATTTTGAAATGTGTGTTGAAGGCCTAAGGATGATTGCCTTCGAGGAATGATCTGATCAAAACTCTTTGTGCATAGTTTTGTTTTTATTTTTTTCTTTGGTATTAATTGGTTTATTTATTTAAAAAATGTGTTTTTGTTTCAAAAGCCTCATTAAAACAGATGAATAAATGTTATAGTTTCAGAAAATCTGAAAATATGTTTGAGGTTTTTATGAAGTCTTTTGTGTTTGCCTTGAGTTGGTAGGAAGTGATATAAATGTCCAAGACAATCGGAGACTGACACGTGTAAGGCTGAAGTGAAAGATTGCTCAAAGATGATATGTCGGTAAGCTCAACCCAAAACTATGATCATCAATGTAAGTGCAGTAAACTTAACTTCTATATAAGTTTAGTTTCCCGTCCTAGTCTACATGGTTTAAAAAACTGAGTCCCAGCAAAAATGGGTTGAGAGTGGTATCTACCTAGTATTCACTCTCTCACACGACATGTTCTGCTGTTATGACAACACTACAGAAAAGAAAAAGAAAAATGAAATTAAAAAAAAATTATGATGAAAAAAAAAGAAAAATAATAAAATAATTATTTTGTTTGGTCTTCTCTGCGTGCTTATGCGGCCGACCTGATCACCAACTGATAATTAAGGAAATAAGTGGTAGTCATAACAGTGTTGCATGGTTCCTCAAGTTGGGGGTTTGTGAATCCTCAACTCTGAGGTTGGGTAGGTTTTGCTATGAACAATTGGGTGTGGGGACGGTTAAACATGACGGTAATATTATACCATAATTAAGCACTTCAAAATAACTTGATGTGAGTTTTTACGGTCAAATATTCTGGCAATTGTCTAGAGCGTCGAGTAACAGAAGCTAAAAAGGGTTCATTAGTCAAAGATAAGTTTGGTTTGATCCATAAAAATCATCAGCTTCAAGGCAAGTATATCTTTTTGTCTCGGTAATAGGTTAGCTTTGTTTTATGTTCTTACCATTTTTAAGTCTCTGACTGTTTAAAATTAAAAAAAAAATTTATGATCGAGATCAGGTACTCGGGGTATGAGTCTGAGGGGAAGTGTTGTAACTCTCAAATTTTCAAAATTAACATTTTATTCAAGCAAATTTTTGATTAAATGATGTTTGGGAGCATTTGAAATGTTTTCAAAACTTGAGGGGCTTTTATGAAACATTTTGTTTTGACAAAACCCTCAAGACCCCCCCCCCCCATTTACGATCCACTATCTCTCCACTCTGCGTTTACGATTCACCGCCCAGAAACCCTAACCACCGTCTCTCCTCCGTCGGAAAAGTGATTTCCGGCTATCTCCGACCTTTTTCAGTAAGAATCATACACACCACTACCTTCGCATTCTCTTTCCGACCACAAAACACATATCAATCGAGTGTTTCCTCGTCATTTCGTCGGTCCAATCACAGTATTTCGGGTTTTTCATCACTCGGTTACTCATCCTCCTTTTTCTTTAAATTTTTCATTGAATACTCGAGATTAGAAGTTGTTTCTGAGTATACAATACTTAAAAGGTAGTTTATGATGGTTCATTTGCATTTTTGTGAGTGTTTGACATGTTTATAAGAAGTTGCAGGTTCAAAAATGGCGGTCTTCGGTGTTTACGATCGGCTCGAGGAAGAAGACGACGCTTTGATGTTTGCGATCGGATCTCCGATGCTCTTTACGATCGACGTTTACGATGGAGTGTGTTCTCGATCGCTGATGATTACGATCACCAGCGATTACGATCGGGCCTTATGTTTACGATTGGACCTATACCGGATTTTTGTTTAACCCGATCGTGAACCCACAAATGGATCGTAAACCCGAATAGTTGATCGTAAACCCATTTGAAGTGTGATTTAAAATCGTAAACAAGTAAATAAACATAAAATGTTTTTAAAATCTCATCAAACTTAATTGGTTTAAGATAAAATTGAACAAGTTAATTTTTTTAAGAATATGGTTTGTTAAAATTGTGTTTCAAAATCAAATTCTTTCTTTCAAAAGTTTGGATTGAGATTTTGAACTTAACGGTTTAATGTGATAATCAATTGTACTTCAAGATGGTTTTAACAAACATAATTGCTCATTGATGTGGTTAATCCTGATACATTTGTCTTGGTTTCTCAGATGGCAGACGAAATGATTGATGAGGAAATTCACTTTGAAGGGGATCACTCTATACCTGCTTACCTAGATGACCCTCTAGAGAGACACATGCAGCTGTTCTACTCTTTAGTTGCAGGATTGAACGTATGCAAGATCAATCATGCTCTCAGGACAAGCGTGTTGATAGATGAACAACTTGTGAGAGAATTCTGGGGAACTGCTAAGGCGAATCTCGATAAAACAAGGATCACAAAAACGGTTCAAAACCGCAGAATCGAGATCGTAGAAGAAGATATTCGCCAAGGGCTGAATATAAATGATAAAGCTGAAGACACAATGGAATATTCTAAGGCTGCTGTATTAGAGGGTTCACGTCTTTTGTGTTATAAAGGAAAATTCCCACTGATCTTCAAGAAGCTTTTGCCACACTACTGGAGGTGTTTGGCACACTACATGCAGAAATCTTTCTTGGGCAAGAGAACAAGCTTTGATCAGCTGAACAAGGTGCATGGCACAACATTTGTTGCACTGGCCTTGAACTAGGAGTTTAATTTTTCAAAGATGATGTTGTTGGATTGGGTTGGTAATGCTGATTTGAGTGCAAGAGAGCAATTTCTCATGACTCCAAGGTTTGTGCATATGGTGGTTTTGAAGAAATATCCAATGATTCAAGAAAGGGTTGAGAAGCTAGACATAAAGTTTATGGATGACAGTGTGTTTGGTCTGCAAACACAAGATAGAAAGGGAAAGAGCACTTTTCAAGGAAGACTCGAGTGGACTAAAAGAGGTGCTTTCCCTGAGATCGCAAGAGAACAAGAACAAGAAGAAGATTCTGAACCTGAAGTACCTCCAGTCAATGTATCTGTCGCTGAAGATCATGATGTGTCAGCAACTGTTCCTGTGAATGTTCAAGAAGAACCTGAGAATATACCTTCGGATGAAAAAAATGTGATGAATGACATTTTCCCGGAAAATGAGAATCTGACAGACGATATTTATGGGGATATTTATCGGGATTTAGTGCCAATCAGTCACAAGAGAACAAGGGATGACTTGAACTCTTCTTCAAGCAGTGGTTCGATTCCACAAGAGTTGGATGCTAATTTTGCTGTTGATGATGTGCTTACAGAACCTATTCCTGTGCGTGAACCTTCACCAAGAAAGAAAGCTGATCCAAGAATCATCAGATTTAAATTCCAGAAGACAAGCTTAAGCTTGATGGTGTTTGAATCATCAGGTGCAACTGTTCAATATGATGAAATGTCTGAGCCTGCAAATGTTGAGAGTACATTCCAGGGTGATGATCAAGCTGATATTCAAGAGCCAACTTCAACTCAAACTGAAAGCCCTATTCTGAATGAACACAACCCAGTTCATGAGGAAAGGCAATTCTTTGATGTGGATAGCACGTTTGTTGAGCCAAGCCCAGTGAGAGTAAACTTTTCTTCTGAATCAAGCCAGCCTCCCGTCATACCAAGCTTTCGTCCTTATCCAACACTTGTCAGAGAGAGTGTTCAAATTGGTGATCTTCCGGTAGATCTACGGATAAGTGCTGATCCTGAAATTAACTTCCTTTTATCACAAAATAGGAGGAGAGAGGGAGAGATTAAAGAACTAAAGGAAGAAAACAAGAGGTTGAAGGAGAAGGAGAGCAAAAATGAAGCCAGTATTGGAATCCTGTATGCAGGATATCTTGAACTGAGAAAGAAGTTGGAAGATTTGAAGGGAGCTGATAGTTCAAATGCACAAAGTTCTTCTCAATGTGCTCAAACAACTGATGTAGTGCATGAAGACGAAGGTGATGACACCATTGAGATGTCTGACTATGTTCGAGGAGGAAGATTCATTTCAAAAGCACCAGAAAGTCATGAGAATTGGTTCAAGGATTTCTTCCAAGGACCTCCCCCTATGCTGTACTCAATTGATGTAGGAGAAAGTGAAATTGACAAAAGGGGGAGTCGTGAACCTATTTTGTGATGGCACTACGATGCAGAGAAGAAACTATTTGCTGTGATCAGAGATGGCTATAGTCCAGTGGAGTATTACAGAACTCGCGGTCAATTTCACTCCTGGACTGAGACAGAGATGAGAAATCTGCTGAGGGCTCCATTTATTAACAGATGGATGAATGCACATGGAGACCTTGTTCGTAACAATCTGATGAGCCATCTTGAGGAAAACTTTGCAAATTTTGACCTCAAACAAGCAAGATGGGTTCAGACTGGAACTGACCCTGTTACAAATGAGCCTGTAGGAGAAGTGAGGCGACCACCCACCAAAAGAACTCGAGTGATCAACATGTTGGACGAGATTGAAGATGGTACGCTTGTGAAGAATTTTGATAATTGGTTTTATGATCCAACAACTCATGAGGTGGTGGTGGTCTGCAAGAAGATGTGGGAATTTTGCTTCTATGATCCGGTTGATTTGCTGAGGTTTGGAGAGCGTGATATCAAGCTCCTGGCCACCCAACCTATCCTAGGTGATGAGCTTGACTTTGAGAATGCTATAAGGGTGAGAATCTTTCATGGTACAACAAACCGGATTGTAGAGCGTGAATGGTGGTCTAGGAAGGAGTCTCACACCTTCCGATTTGATTTGATGCTTCCTTAGACGCTCTAATGGTTCATGCCTAGGGGAAGATTGTTGGGCTATACATTGTGAGGCATGAACATTAGATTGAGTTTACATTGGTTTGGGCTTAGTAGGGTTTACGATTTGGGGATGATGGGCCGGTTCTTCTTATGGGTTTACGATCAAGGTTAGGGCTTTTGTAAGGGTTGTATAAATACCCATCTAGTTTATGATTCTAGTAGTTTTATGATTACGATTTCCAGCATTCTCCTTTGTATTCACGATCGCAAACTCATTTAATAGAAGATTGATCAAGTTTCATTCAAGATTTGATTGTGTTGCTTTGTTCTTCATCTCATATCAAGTCTATTTCACCATCTTCTTTGAAGCTCTTTTGAAGCTTTTGAAAACTTGTAAAGACACCAACAACTTCCCCTGAACAGTTGCTTTTCCAGATGGAAGTCTTGTCCGGCTGGGTCTTTGACTTTGAGCAGCAGCAGCATCAGCAGCATCTTTCTATCATCAACCTATCTGACACACATTTGAAAAAATATACTCCACCAGACATTTGATGACCGGTCTTTGGGTTAGAAGGTAATTATCATCTGTTTAGTTGATTCAAATTAACATAATTCTAACCAAAAACCCTAATATAGATTACGGGTTTTCTATAAAACTTCCCCTGAACCCAAGACCTCTAAGGACTTCCGCTTAGCTGATAACTTCCCCTCAGCTAAGGACTTTCCCTGAGATAATACATATTATCTTCGAGTTCCCTTCAGATACTATGTATTATGGAAGTCTTTTTATTAGATAATAAGTATCATCCTCGAGTTCTTTTCGGATAATACTTATTATCCTCTCTCAAAGACTTTCCCTTAGCTAATTACTTCCCCTGAGATAATACATATTATCTTCGAGTTCCCTTCAGATACTATGTATTAAGGAAGTCTTTTCATTAGTTAATAAGTATCATCCTCGAGTTCCCTTCGGATAATACTTATTATCCCCTCTCCTTCCCTTAAAAAATTTGGCAAGATCTGCAAGGGGGCATACTGTCATGCATCAAAACCCATGAAAATACATTTTGACTTCTCAAATTAACCTGGCCAAGACGTAAACACAACCAAAAAGAACTTAAAGACTCACAAACGAAAGATAAAAATAAACAAATACTTACCAATATCAAACATGAGAAAGTTTACAAGGGATCAAACCGTATGAATCTGACCGAGGAACCCTTTTCAGCTTCAGTTACTCGACTAGTCCAGGTGATTGCCGGTATGTTTGTCCGCTTTAAACTCAAACCCGTTTGAACCCAACCAAATGCATCATGCTAAATATATTACTAATTACCATCATGCTAAATATGCAGAGAGTAGTTAGAGATCATGAAGATACAAGATCAACAATCAAGTTCTTCACAGTTAGAGGTTTTCAAAATTTTACCCTCTAATTTTTGGAGATTCAAGACAGTTACCGAAGATTCAGCAAGAACTAGTTTTTTCAAAAGAACCAAGTCAATGAGAATCCTCCATCTCATTAACTTGTTCATTTCAAGAAAGTTCGAGCTGATGCTGATCAAGAGGAAGTCCCAAGTGCCCATCATGAAACCCATTGAAGATTTCTGCGGAAAGAATCTTCATCATCATCTATGCCATCCAGTCAAGAAGAAGATTTTCAAAGATTGAAGACATTTAATATCACAAGCCTAGGGGGAGATTGTAGAGGCTAGATTATGAGGCTTGTAATATTAAATAGTTTGGGCTGGGCTTAGAGGGTTTAATTAGATTAGTAGACTAGTTTTCTATTAGATATGGGTTTGGGCTTGGGTTTAAGATCCAAAAGAGCCCAATTGTAAACCCATTGAGGTGTCTATATAAACCCCAATGGTTCTCCTCATTGGGGGTTGCTGGTTTTACGATTTTGGTGCAACCACAAACTGTTTACGATCGTAATCGTAAACTAGAGAGAGAAGATAATTTACGATTTCTTATTTGTACCCGACAAGTTCATCTTATGTACAAAGATCAGATTAGATAATATCGTAAACGATTGTTGTTTCGAGACCAACACTATAGAGCTTAAACAAAGTTTGACCAGTCAAGCTTCGCGACAAAGTGAGCTTAACCATGACAATGGTTTATTGAGCCTTGTAGTTGGTAGTTTCTATCTAGTGATTTTATTAGTTTGGGTTTTAGTGGTTCGGAAGTTATCTCCTATATACTTTACAAGGAGCTTAGTTATCTTTTAATTATTAGACATAGAAAAATATTCACGGAGCTTAACTCTCCTTATTTCCCTTTCTTTTCTTTTATTTCCTTAATTCTCTTCCCTTTCTTTTCTTTTATTTATTAAACTGAGTGGAGTGTAAATTTTAAGAATATGGCTAGTGATTGAGGATGTGATCATCTTTAAGAATGCGATTAGTTATTGAGGATGTGATCATGGCATCATGGGATGGGAATGCTCAACTCTTGTCCTCAATGAGAAAGCTTAGTGGTAAAGTGATAGCTCCCTAACCAAAATATTATAGGTTCAAATCCTTTATAGTGTTGTTCCGAATGAGAAAGCTTGATGATAAAGTAATAGCTCCCCAATCAAATTATTATAGATTCAAATCGTTTATAGTGCAAGTATAGTGATTTAGTTGTCAAAATTTTTTTGGCAAGCCGTTGTATGTTTCGCATTCTCATGATTAAATAGTGTATCTCATAATTCTAACGGTGTGGATTGTGTCGTTGTGATGCATTATTCAAAGAAAATCCAAGAATTGTTATTACAGAATGAGTATATATATGATACATCATTGAAACGAACCAAGATCTCTTACAAGCATCAACACATGACAAGTCTTCCTGGTCATGGAAGTTTATAAACGAATAACCTTCAACTTTCAGCATCTGTTGACTTTCTCTTTCTTTCCTTGATAACAATCACTTTGCTTATCTTTTTTACTTTGACTATTTTCTTCATCTTCACTACTTTCTTTGACTCGTCTCCAGAGCTTTTACCAACGCCATTACCACTAACAACGATATCCTTCCCACGTGGCACTGGTGGTTCTCCTTCAACGTCAATAGAGTTTTTACCAGAAAGCCCATCGTGTTCTGCTCCCGGAAGTAGATTGGTAAATGTCACTTCACCATTTAAACCTCCTTTTCGTTCCAACAATACCTTATCAGGTTCTATAATGGTACCAAGGATACTCCGGTCAGGGCCCAGGCTCATGATAAGTTTGGTGTCGGTCAGCGTTGAGCATGCCATCCTAAATGCAGACTTTATCTGCAACGGTCAGACAAGCAAAGAGCATTAAACTACGTATCGTGTTAAAATGTTACGTTAGACCGATGTCAAGGGTAGATTGCCATAAAAGTAACTCCCTAGATAAGGACTAAGGGTAGATTGCCATAAAAAGACACTTGTATCATAAAAATAACAAAATTTTAAGATGAATCAATTTAGAAAATTGTGAACACTGGAATCCATTGGCGAATTTGAGCAAGTTCATCTGCTTCAATTAACCATAATGTCATTCTCAAAGATGGGATATCTACTAACCGTAAGATATTTGAAAGAATTTTTCCCTATATCCTTTTCTGCATCCTGTAATAAAAAAAAGAAATGAAATTATAACTTCATAAATAAAGCTAGCAACAAACCTGAAAAATCATAACTTGAAAAAAAATTGCAAAGATAGATAAATTACCTGTGGATCCTGGATGGAAATCAGTAAGTTCTTCCTTGAATATACGAACCTGAAAGTAAAAAACAGACAAATTAATCATAGAGTCAAAGAATTCATAAGGGCTTGTTGAAAAAATAGTTAAAAGAACGAGGTAAATTTCTTACCCTTTACTTCTCTTAGAGAAAAATGTGCTCGCTTCATTGCAAGATATACCAACATCAGAAATATTTAGCTTGCACCCATACATGTCAAAAAACGTTACCTGTTTCCAAAAAAGATAACGTAAATTCAAAAGCACATAACACATACAACTTCTTACTGGAAAAAAAAGAAGGATCATACAAGGAGGACTCCAAGATTATATTGTGGAAAAGAATGGCTATCCAGTGAGTTCTGTACATAAAAAATAGAGCAAAAAGAACAAGAAATCCATCAGAACCTATAATATGAGGAAATAAGAAAATTTACAGTAAAAATTCTAAACCAACTTATCAGAAAGGCTAATCACATTATAATCCTACTAAGAATGATAGACAAGAAAACCATGATAAAATAAAATAAATAAATAATGATAAAAAACGGGTAAGTGCTTTATAATATGTACCTGCAACATCGCTATTAACATAACTAGGAGCGCATAAGACCCAATCCCACCAGAAAACACCTGCACTGATAACAACTGATTGATACTAAATTTAAGGGGCTACAATACTAAAAATGAGACATGAAACTGAAAACATATAAGAGACCTCATTCAGCCCTCGTTGTTGCAGAAAAACTTTCAAGATCAAACACAATGGTCTTAAAGGGGGCCACTTAGATATAGCATCCTGGTAAGCCAATGTGCATAATATAGTTGATATATCCGCAGAAAAGTTCCTTATTTCTGTAGTATTTTCAGATATACGAAACAAACCTGTACATATTCAGCAGCTTTTGGTCCATTTTCCATATTAAAACTGTTGAATAGAACAAGTATTCAGGAACAACTGTTAATACTGTAACACTAACAAAAGAATTCAGAAAAAAAAAAAAAAGAAGTTTTGGAATGTCTAACCTTATATCAAAAGAGATATCACTAACTACCTCCACGAATTTAATGATTGGCACTCGAGCCTTGCCAAGCACCTGATATATTTCACATTATGCAAATAAAAATTAGTCAAAGATTTTATGAAGGTGATAATAGCATGATGCATTCACCAAACCTTAAAGTCTTAAACTGTACCTGAATCTTTTTTGCAACACCCCTTTGTGACAAAGCTCTAGAGAGAGCACGTAAACCCAGCTGAGGAGTTTGAATATGTGATCCTAATATTACCATCTACAGGTTGGCAGACACCCATAAGTTTTAATATGTTCATATCATAGCATTGAAATATGACTATCAAATAATTTTTAAAAACATCATTAGCTCAAACTTCAAAGACCAACAAACTAACATAACAGTTAAAGTATAGCAATAATTCTGTTCCAATAATTAACAAAGAAAACAAATGGCCTTACATCAACATCACTGGTTGGCAGAAACAAACCAGTCTTGAAAGAACCAAAAACTTCTACCTGCAAAGCGCATATTATCTAATCATGCATCTTTCTACTTTTCTACCATTCATCGATTTGTACTATAATTGAAAAAGAAAACAGTACCTTGCAATTAGGCCAGATATACTTTATAACATTAGAAACACTTTCAACTGCTGTGTTGCGTGACACTTGTTCTTCAGCAGTTGGAGAAAGAAAATCACAGAAATCCAGTATTTCTGCAAAAATAGATATTAACAGCAATTGTAAACAACTGCTTCATATCATAATCTCATAGGATACACCATATCTCAGAAAAACAAAATAGATTTTATATATATCATTACTCAAATCAAAACAACTATACTAAAGAAGAATGATATTCTTTCTTCATGCATAATTCGTTCTTGTAAAAAATTTTCATTTTACGATAAACAGATTGCAAACTTAATATATGTATATATACTGTAATTTAACATCAAATTTATTGCATTTGCAGCAGTCTAATCAAAATTGATCTAAAGATTACATTGTTTGTAATATGTCAAATTGGATGCCTAATTTGATTATACTAACAATCACATTGAACAAAATATGTAAACCTAATTAACTATAAATGATGTCAAATTCAAAAACAGAAGAGAAAATCGGTACCTTTGTGAAGCTGAAGCATGGGGCTCTTAAACCGACAATTAGCACGAAACCAACCAGCTTCAAATCTCCTTTCAGGTTCTTCAGTGTCCAACCGTGAACGTTTGAGCGGAGGCGTCGGAATTCTGCAATCGTCATCATCTTCGAGAGAGATGAACTCAGAAATTTCCGGCAAGGGCGTAGAATTCGTAAATACAGGCGTACGGTTACGAACGAGGTTAGGTTCGGGTTCACCGGAAGATTCTGGAGGCCGCGGAGGCGTCGGTGTTCTACAATCGGCATCATCTTCGAGCGAGATGAACTCAGGAGCAGCGGTTTCCGGCATGTTCGTATAATTCGTCAATTTGGGCATGCGATTACGCACTAGGACGTACGGCTCGGGTTCACTGGAAGATTCGGGATCCTGTGGAGGTGTTTGTTAGAAAAAATCGTCGAATTCCATGACGGCGAGAGGGGAAGGGCGATAAACTAAATTTTCCGGCGAGACACCGACGCGGTGGTGGTATTGTTCTTGTTGATCGTTTATGTTATGAATAAAAATTAGGGTTAGCGGTTATTTCATCAGATCTATGATTTTAACAGTTTAACCCTCTTCAACTTACGGAGGATATGCATTTATCTTAAGAATTTAAGATCGAGTTTTTTTTTTTGAGTTAGTTGAGAAAAAATGTTATCTAGTTTTTTATTTTTTTCTTTTTAGAAAAAGGTAAAAATAATTTATCTTGAGAAAATATATAAAACTCTTTGAAAACGTGTTTAAAAGTGAAAGATGAAATTTTCATTTTTCATATTAGAACGATTGGTGGTCAGACTTCGAATGCTGAACTGTTGATCGAAAGTGGGGCGGTTGAAACGTCGAACGGTTGAAGAATGAAGGTGTCGGAGGATGAAGGTCGAGTCAGCGCCGCCCGACGAAGGGACAGTTAGAGCTCGGAGGATACGGCAGTTGAATCTATGTTAACGCAGTAAGGGCATATGGAGAGAGTAGAGTCGTGAAGCCATTAGGGTTCAGTTGTGAAAAAAAAGGTTTGAAAAAATATATATATATATGTATATATATATATATATATATATTATATATATATATATATAATATAATGGAAAATTGAAAATATAAACTTTGAAAAACAATAAAATGTAGTTTTCTAATTTCAATTTAAAAAGTAGAAAACAATATTTTTTTAAAAAACTTTTCTGGAAAATTATAATTTGATCAAATTTTATGTTTTTCATTTTTAGAAAACATGAGGTGTTTTCCACAACTAAACACGCCCTAATAGTTTCTCTCGGAAGGAATACAAGTATAAGTTTGATGGTATGAGTTTGTACTTACACACAAACTCGTACAAAAAGGTGTGGGTCCATGAGCTGTGTGAGTTGAGTACTTGAGTACAACTCACATGGTAAAACACTCACACACCAAATTCACGTCATTTCAATTGTCATGCATAAAACTCACACCACCAACCAGGGGCGGACCTAGGGGGTTCAAGGGGTGGCACGTGCCACCCCTTAAATTTGTATGCGCAGTAGAAAATTTTGGAATTTTTTTGGATTTATTATATTTTATCATCGTGAGTCACCCCTAAATTTTTTTTATGTGTTTTTAGTTCCGCCTCTGCTACCAACCCACGTGTGAGTAAGTGAGTTGGTGTGAGTTTGATGTCACCTAAACTCATGCATCAAATCTGAAAACATACCACATACCGCCATACCCTCATGAGAGTGGTAAAAAAGGTAAAAACCTAAGCAACGTAGTTGGTTTAATCTCTGTTGGAAAAATGAAATTAACCACCCTTTATTTTATTTTGGCAAATAACGTAAACTTTTTGTACAGGAGAGATCATGTGATAAGCAGTATATGATCATCCACTAAACACCTATATATGAGTGTAAAGTAAATTATTGTGAGATCCCTTCCTTTAACTTAATAAACGAACCGGTTAATAACGGAAATAGTAAAAATCGATTCCTGACGGGTACAAATTGACCGTATCGAATGCTATATCGATTTACTAAATCACTGCTTTTACCTGCTTGACTAGATATGATGGTTTAAATAAGTTATAGATATGAAGAATGTAAATTTTGACCAAAAAAGTGAAGTGCTTAAAAACTAGATTTCAAACTCGCGCTTTGTCACGGGTATAATGTGGGTATACATACAAAAGTAGTTACATTGCTATAATGTTACATAAAAATAATGGGAAAAAAAATTGTGTAAGGACCCAAACGATTAAAATATTGAGCCTAGGACCTAATAATTATGTTACACGATTGCATCTATTATTTTGCGTTTTGATAGAAAACAAAAAAGATCAATTACGTTTACCATTAAACCGTGACCTTAAAATTATATTACACGACTATGCCTATTAGACTAACAGTAACGACTCAAATGATTAAAATATTGAATCCATGATCTAAAATTTATATTACACGACTACACTTTGTTGGGTTTGAATTTTTTTCTAATAGTGCCAAGCCTAATCGGCCACGATGAACACACGAACCATAAATGCAATCACTATTTATACACACCTTTATTTGTGAACCTTTATTTCTTAACAGTAGAATGTATTAAAAGAATAATAAAAATATTAAATTATTAATTGTTAAATTTGACATATCTTGTCAAATTTGATGTATAAAATAGCGTTTCATGAATAATATGAATAACTAGTTTTCAGGAATTGTGTGTTGTTGGTGTGTTGTCGCGAGGATAACACGGACACATAATGTGTATACACAAAATAGTTAAATTTTTATAACGTTATATAAAGAAGACGCAAGAAAAAAACTAAGTAATGACATAAACACCGCAGTAACAACAAAACATTAAAAAAAAAGCCAAAAATAAAGTTAAAAAATAAAAAAACAAAATAGCTTGTACTATTCATCACGTTTGTGTTTTGTTATAGGGTATGAATATGAATACATAAAAAGATAAATAAATAAATGACAGTTATAGACCTGTCTTTGAATAAACCCCTCGTAACCTACAGGTCGAATTCTGGTTGAAACACATTAATCAATATTATCAAGCACGTGTTACTGTTATATATATTTCTGGGAAAATTTCACAGAAACATAACCAACTTACGATTTTGTTCCAATTAGGTCACTCAAACTTATTTTTGTTCCAATCAGGTCACTCAACTTTAAAATATGTTCTAATCCTAGATAAATGACCTGATTAGCAGGTAACCTTATCAAATTTTTCAAAAAACACTGATTTTTTTTTATAAAAAAAAGATTATTTTTTTATAAAAAATGAATATTTTAAAATCGAATTTTTAATAAAAACGATTTTTTTTAAAAGATCGAAATTTTATAAAAAAAAGTTTTTTTTTATAAAAAAGGGTTTTTATTATAAAAACGAATTCTTTTATAAAAAACGTTTTTATAACATTTTTTATAAAAACGATTTTTTTATAACTTTTTTTCGTTTTTTTATAAAAAAACCTTTTTTTTATAAAAAACGTTTTTATTAAAAAAAATTGTATTTATGAAAAACGTTTTTTATAAAATTTCGATTTTTGATTAAAAAAATTCTTTTTTTATAAAAAATTCAATTTTTTTATAAAAAAAAAATCAGTTTTTATAAAAAATTTGATAAGGTTACCTGCTAATCAGGTCATTTATCTAGGATTAGAACATATTTTAAAGTTAAGTTACCTGATTGGAACAAAAAAAAGTTTGAGTGACCTAATTGGAACAAAATCGAAAGTTGATTATGTTTCTACAAAGTTACCCCTATATTTAACGTAAGCCTGAATTAGATGAATCAAAATAGATATTTAGGCAAAAAAAAATTTACATGTCTTTCATTTAAAAGCAAATGAAAGATCATGAATAAATTTGGTGAGGAATTAATGGGCTGCAAAGTAAAGTCCGGACCCATTAAATCAAATGGAGGGCTGAGTTCCTGGGCTAATTAAATTAGAGGATTGCGATCCAATTGGTTTGGGCAATTTTATGGGGATCATCACTAGACACTAGATGTGCAAATTCATAACCGGTTTTTTGGTTTGTAACTAGGTCCGAACTGGAAACCAGAATTGGTAATAATCGGTTTGAGCCTAACCGGTTTAGTAGCCGATTCTAACCGACCAGTTTGGAAACGGCTTGGGGGTATTTGTGTAGCAACCGGTTATGAAATAAACCGGTTAAGAAATACATGATACGAGAGAATAAAAAAGAATCCAAATTTTTTTTGCTAGATCTCTTCTTATTTCCCTAGGATTGTAGTTTAATAGACTAGAGCACCGCCCTGTCAGGCCGAACGTTGGAGGTTCGAGCCCCGTCAGTCCCGACGGATCCAGTACATCAATTCGCCTCTCCATTTTATGTTAAAGAAGGGACAAAGAGCATAATTGAATTCCGAAGGTTTTTTTTTTTTTCAGGATTCTGTAGAAGAAAGAGCAAACCCTAAAATTAACATGAAAATAATGAAGAAAAAAAGTTAAATTGATAGAATATTCTATCTTTCTTCCGCGGCTCATCTTTCTCATAAGATTCTTTGTTAAATACCGCGATCCTACACTACACTTAACAAGATATCTTATCTAAGGTGGTATGGAGTGGTGTTAGGGTACTAGTGATAAAAACTCTTAAACCAAATTTTTAAGAGATCATTTTTGTTTTGATTCAAACAAGTTGTCTCTTAGTTGGGTTGAGTTTTAGATAACTATCTTAAACAAATCGTTATAAGTTGTAGCTAAGGCAAGCATAGTCGCATTCAGTCCTTTACGCGAAACAAGGGCGATGTGTACAAGAGCAAGTGGAAAACAAAGACTAACAACCTTAGGCCACGGAAGAGGTTTTTGAAATAGAAATCATCTACCATTAGGCAAGTACCACAAGTGCTGTAAATCAAGTTATTAAGTGAATCAATGCAAGGCATAACAACATGAGAGGCGTATAAGGTGGAATATGACGTGTCTTTGGTGGCAATGATTATGAAGCGATGAATAATGATAACCGAAGTTAACATAGTGGATAAAAACCTAGGGTGGTATGTTGACAAAGGGTCATCCGTCATATTTGTGGAGAGAAGACCCTCTTTAGCATGTTTAATAAAAAGAGGGTGTAAGTAACGAGAAGCTTTATATGGGAAATAAAGCGAATGCTAACATCAAGGATGAAGGCATATATTGAGGAACTTACGTTGAGCAAACATTTTGTATTTTTCGATATTCGTAAGAATCTTGTATCCGGATAGTTACTTAAAAAAACTTGGATGTCATTTAGTATATGAATTTGATAAGGTTGTGTTGACCAAAAATGTAATGTTTGTAAAAAAAGGTCATGCCTAATATCTCTCATGTTTAAGATATAAGATATAATAAGTAGCTCTCATATTTAAAGTTTGAACTTTCTCTTATGGTTAAGAATAAAATGGCTGCTACTTTCAGTTATATGCTTCGAGTTTTCTGATTCAAATGTTTGACTTTGACATACATGATAAACTAGGACATGTGAATATGAAGTACTTTATCTCAAGAAGAACAAATTTCTCTTGTACAAGAAGAACAAGGTCTCTATCAACTCAACAAGAAGGTCAACATTTTAAAGAGTGACAAGGGAGGTAAATATATTTAACTATTTACAAATTATTCCTATATATAAAATACAACCTATAGTACTAATTTTCTAACATATGGTACAACTTAATGCAGCACCACTTAATGTACATGTTTTCGGGGGGTAGGTACAACTTAAGGTTTCCACGGGTGTCTCCTTTTAATCAATTAAGCAGGTAAGCAGGTGAGCAACTTGGATTCGCTTCATCTCTCTAGCCTACCGTCGATCTCAATCCTTCCCCGTCCCGTCGATCTCAATTTGCTACAAACCAAGCAAGAGAACTCAACCTAAAAGAGTAATCTGATGGCACAAGTCCACTTGGCCTATAAACCACACATCAGATGCCCATACAACCAATGTGGGACAAGTCCCATACCTTGTAATGGTTTAGATCCATAACAATCGAGCCTCCTTAAGGGCCAACGTCCTCGTTGGTCACGACCACGTTGGTCACGACTGGCTCTCTCCAAGGCAACACTCCGTGAGCCACCACTCTGAGTTCTCGTTGGTCACGACCACGTTGGTCACGACTAGCTTCCTCTAGGCCACCACTACGAGTCTCGCTTTGATACCATTGTTATAGACAAAGCAGGAGAACTCAACCCAAAAGACTAGTATGATGACACAAGTCCACCTGGCCTATAAACCCCACATCAGTTGCTCATACAACCAATGTGGGACAAGTCCCATACCTTGCAATGGTTTCGATCCATAACACAATTCTCCCAATTGAAAAAAATGACCGCCATCTCTTTCTCACCTATCGTCCGATCTCAGTTCTCTACCCATCGAAAGAACGACTGCCGCTACTCATTACAGTTTAGGCTAACATCTTTTTTCTAGGGTTTTAATCTGTGACAACCCGTATATTCCAGGTTAACTTTAATATTATATTAACGTGCAATTATCTGATTTTCTTTGTGCATTAGGCTTAATTTATTTAAATTAGGTGAACTTGCATGCCAACATAGTCAAACTAGGTCTGACAACCGTACCCGCACTGGAAATCATTCACAAAGTTCTACGTTTGTTCAAACCGGAACTTTAATAACAAGAAAAATTTCATAAAATATAATTTTATGGAATTTTAATAACAAATATAAAATATTAATTTTATATATTCATAACACTACGTTACGTCGTAACGTGTTTAAAAGAAGTCATTCATTCAAACGACGAATTCATTTCGTTCAAAACAAAAGCTTGCATTCGTAAAACTTCGCTATTTTATTCAAATGATATTTCATTCTAATTAAAATAGTTTAAACTTTTCGTTTAGACTTAGATGTCAAAACATTATTTCATTTCGACAAATGTAATCTAAATGTTCGTTTAGATTTAAAACGTCAAAATTCAAACCAATTAATGTTCGTGTCGAACAAAATTTATTTCAGTCAATTCCAAAAACATCAAAGTGTACATTTCAATCATCATAACATCAAGACATGTGACAATCCAATTCCGTCCGTTCGAACAAAACACGATGTTTATTTTTAATCCATTTTATATTTATATAAAATTCGCCCGGATACGCGTCGCAAATCAACTTTTCACCCGTTCACCATTTTGACTCAAACGAAGTGTCGTTGGACTCGTTGGATCGACCCGGACTCAACCCGACCCGACCCCGAGACCCGATCGGCCTGACACGCCCAGTGGGCCTACCGACCCAACCTCCTTCTCTTTTTCTTTTCTTTTCTTCCTTGCGGCCCAACTTGCCGCCCCATACCTTGGCCCGTTTTCTTTTCCTCTCGGCCCACGAGCCCAGCCGGCCCAGCCCGTTTTTCCTTATCTTCTTTCCCAGTTTGGGCCTCCGGCCCGGTTCTTTTCCTTTTCTTCTTTCCTTCCGTCCAGAGTTCGATCCCCCTTCTCCCTTATTTCCTTCTTTTCTTTTTCCGGTTCCTTTTTTTTCTTCATTTGGTTCCAACCGAACTCCCTCAAACCTTAGTTGGATTTTGGTTCTAATTCCCACATGCCTAAATCCTTTTTGATTCTCCTCTAGTAAATATTTTCTCTAATCACCCCTACATGTAGTTTAGGTATTAGACAAAATTGTCTAAAGAGGGTACATCCATGTTCCAAATCCTTTGAGTAATCTTATTGACCACTTACACAATGCAACATGCTTGTCTCCTTGTCGCCCTTTCTTCCTTCTTTGAACCGGTTTCTTTACACCTCTAACACACCCGCATTGGTCCACTTTCAAGCCAAGATTCAAGTGATCCAAGCTCCTTCCTCCTCCATCTTTTCATTCGGATCAAACCAACACAAACCGAAACCCATTCTGTTCACACTAAAACCGTGAACCATGGTCCCAACTGTAACATTTCGGGTTTTCCGATTATCTTATTCTTATCCGTATTGTAACCCGATCCATTGATTGATAATCGAATTTATGGGTATTGATCGATTTTGATGTTTATTAACCTAATTTCATGTTATTGGATCCATTATCGTGTTTATTGATCGATTTGATTGCCCTTAATTTGGATGTTACGCGAACATGTCACTGAATTACGCTCAACCGGGAATTTGATCAATCTAAATGTGTATGACCCTTGTGTGTAATACTAGTTACACACACAAGTGAATACAAGTGAAGGTTGGTGTGAATTCAAGGTCTAGAATGGAAACGGTGAAAGTTCGGTAAATCCCGCGCTTCGATTTTAACCGGGAGATCACATTTTGAGTTTCGTATATCAATTTTATCATGTTTATGAGTCATATGATCATTTACCATGTCATGAGTCATCACACACTTGATCGGATCACAAAAAAATATTGGTGAATTGCTTAAAAACGAGAAATACGACAAAACCGATCAAAAATACACTTTTTATGATATTTTATCAACCGTTAATCATTTGGAGACATATCATATATCATATTTAGTGAAATAAATGTGGTTAACATGGTGGTAAACTTAAAATGAGGGAATTGGGCAAAAACGGGGGTCAAAACGAAGTTATAACGCGAAAACTGGAGCAAAACAGCACGAGCGCGCGACCCAGAAAAGTGCCGCGTATCGCGACGGCTTTCCTGGCCGGCGTCGCGTACCGCCCACCGACATGGGCCAAGAAAAACGACCTTTTGCCCTAATTTTGTGTATTTAAGCAACTTTTCTCCATTTTGCCTCCATGCTCTCATTCCTAATCATCCTAAAACCCTAAAAACGGCTGATATCATCTAGGAGCTAGTTTCTTGAAGTTTTTGGAGCCAAGTTTGGTGATTTCGAGCTTCAGTTAGTGTCGAATTTTTCCTTTAAAAATGTTAGATTCATCAAACCCGATCTTCATCTTCTTGAATCCTTCATCCCCCAGCATCAAGATCCAACCTTTATGTTTATCTAAACCTAGATCTTGCATCCCAAAGCTAGATCTAGTGATTTTAAACAAAAATAATGGATTTTTATCAACTTTTATGGATTTTTATAACAATTTTTGTTGAGATCTTGTTAGATTTTTAAAGAACTTGTAAGATCTATGTCATGGCTGGAAAAAGAACCAATTTCTATGCATGATTTGCCATGGATGAACACCATAATTGGTAGATCTAGTGTTTTGGTTATAAAAACTTGATTTTTATACAAAAAGTTCATCTTTTTCTTAATTTTCTTCCAAGGATCTTCATAAATCTAAGTTCTATCAAATTAACCTTGTTGGATCTTGATGTAGACGCCATTTTAAATGGTAGATCTAGGGTTTGGGTTAGGAGGATCATCATCATAAACATAGATTTAGGGTTTTTATGGGAGAAATGGTGATTTTTATGTATTTTCTCTATTTTCTCATAATTAGATCTTAGTAGATCTTGATTAGAACTTGACTAAATCATGAGATTGTTAATCTAGTGTGTTGATTCTTGTATGAAACATGATGTTGGACCTAGATCTAGGGTTTTGCCATGTCTTGAATAAAATCTTGGTTGTCCAAATATTTAGTTAACATAACTAAATAACTGGTTTTTTTAGGATTTAAAAAAAATCATTTTGAGTAAATCACTGGGTTAACTTTGGAGTTATGCCTTGAAATTTTATGTGGTAGTTATATATGTGTAGATCAGCCCTAAATTAATTTTTGATGATTAAATATGGTTCTGTTGACTTTATAGAAAATAATAAAGTTGAGACGTCGTAATGCCTCATAATTAAATAAATAATTTATTTGTTAAATGCTTAACCTAGATTTAGGTTTGACCACTTGATTATCTATATTCTCATATCATAACTTAAATACTCCAACAACGAGTCGCGTATCCGATTGAGTCAGTCGTGGCATGACGAGTCGTACGATTGTTCACTTAGATACTTATTTATTTATTTATCTATTTGTCGGTATGCTTTCCATCACGTTCGATCGTAAAGGTGATCTTCGGGTTTGATTCGCGCCGCTATTCCTCGGTTTTACTCTTGACACTTTCGCTATCATGTGAGTTTTCATAGCCCCTTTTTACTTAATGTTTTTAGGGTGCAACATGTTTTGTTTATCTAATTCTATTTTCACATGCGTATTCTATGTTCGGTGATTACATGATTATTATGATTGGTTAATTGAACGATGAACGATTGGACGATTGAACGATGGAACGATGAACGATTGAACGATGAACGTAATTATTAACATTAAACATGCCAGAGTTACGATAATAGATCTATTGGCCTGACAATCCCACTTGGCATGCCTCGCGTGTGGCGCCTTGTGATTGAAAACCTAATTGTCAAGGGATGGATTACGTTAACTAATTATTTATCAAAGTCTAAGGCCGAACATGAGACTCACCTACGTCTAGTACTTGAACTCCTGAAGAAAAGAGCAACTTTACGCCAAATTCTCCAAGTGTGAATTTTGGCTGAAAGAGGTTCAATTTTTGGGGCACATTGTTAACGACAAGGGTATTCATGTTGATCCTTCCAAAATTGAGGCCGTAAAGAGTTGGTGTACCCCTACTACACCTACTGAAGTGCGCTCGTTTCTTGGGTTGGCGAGCTATTATCGGCGCTTTATTGCTAATTTCTCTCGCATCATGGTGCCTCTTACTGCTTTTGACTCAGAAAAGTCAACCCTTCGAGTGGGGTCCCGCTCAGGAAATCGCATTTTAGACACTTAAGCAAATGTTGTGTGAAGCCCCTATCTTAACCCTTCTTGACGGGACAGATGATTTTGTGGTTTATTGCAATGCTTCTCATCAAGGCCTCGGGTTGCGTTCTCATGCAACGAGGAAAGGTAATCGCATATGGATCGAGGCAGCTTAAGAAGCACGAGAAAAATTACACGACGCATGATCTCGAGCTTGGTGCGGTCGTGTTTGCCCTAAAACTCTGGAGGCATTACCTATACGGTACCGAGTGTGTGGTCTTTACCGATCAAAAATGCTTTCAGCATATTTTCAATCAGAGAGATCTTAATATGCGCCAGCGTCGTTGGGTCGAGCTCTTAAACGACTATGATTGCGAGATTCGTTACCATCCTGGTAAAGCGAATGTCGTGGTCGATACCTTGAGTCGAAAAGAACATGCCAAACTTATCCTCATTCAGAGCTCTCACCATAAGACCAACCTTAAAGCTCGTATTCTTGAAACTCAATGCACATCGGTCAATGAAGGTAATCTGCATAATGAGTTATCATGTGGCGCTGAACTTCAATTTGTGACCAAGTCGGATGGTTTTCTCTATTTCTTGGATCGTCTCTGGATTCCCGATCGAGACGATCTCCGAGCGTTTATCATGGACGAGGCTCACAAATCTCGTTATTATGTTCATCCTGGTCGGATAAGATGTATCTTGATCTTTGAAAGCTTTATTGGTGGCCCGGTATGAAGAAAGACATTGCACTCTATGTGGAAAAGTGTCTGACTTGCTTAAAAGTCAAGGCCGAGCACCAGCGACCCTCCGGATTGCTCGAGCAGCCGAGAATCCCAGTTTGGAAGTGGGAGTACATTTCGTTGGACTTCGTCACGGCACTTCCAAAAACCCCTAGAGGTCACGACAACATTTGGATCATTGTCGATCGTTTGACCAAATCTGCTCATTTCCTTGCTAACAATGAGAAAGATAAGGCTGATAAGTTGGGTAAACTTTATGTGAACAAGATCGTTAAGCGTCATGGCACTCCTTTGACTATAATTTCTGATCGTGATGGCCGTTTTACCTCCCATTTTTGGCAATCACTTCAATTCTCTTTGGGAACTCATTTGGATCTCAACACTGCTTATCATCCGCAGACTGATGTTCAGTCTGAGCGCACCATTCAGACTCTCAAGGATATGCTCCGTGCTTGTGTCATCGATTTCGGTGGAAGTTAGGATAGTCTTTTACCATTGATCGAGTTCTCTTATAATAACAACTATTATTCGAGCATTGGTATCGCCCCGTTCGAAGCTCTTTATGGCCGAAAGTGTCGGCCACCTATATGTTGGAGCGAGGTCGGTGAAACTCAAATCACTGGTCCCAAACTGATTCAGGAGATGACTGACAAAATCTCTCAGATTCGTTATCATTTGCTTGCTGATAGGAGTCGTCAGAAGAGTTATGCTGATAGACGATGAAAGCCCCTTGAATTTAAAAAGGGCGACCATGTCCTCCTAAAGGTATCACCTTGGAAAGGCATCGTTCGATTTGGAAAGAAGGGAAAACTAGCACCTCGATATGTTGGCCCGTTCAAAATCCTTGATAAGATTGGTAGAGTGGCTTATCGACTTGAACTTCCTCCCGAACTTGTCAATGTCCATCCTACGTTTCATGTGTCGAATCTTCGAAAGTGTCTGGCTAATGAGAACCTTCATGTTCCGCTTGAGGATATTCAGATCGACGAGTCTATGCATTTCGTTGAGAAACCGGTTGAGATTAGGGATCGAGAAATCAAACAACTCAAGCGCAGCCGGATCCCGATCGTCAAGGTTCGTTGGGAGTCTAAACGTGGACCAGAGTTCACTTGGGAGCGTGAGGACTTGATGAAAGCCAAATACCCTCAGTTATTCGTTCAATCTTCTTGATTTTAATTTCGAGACGAGATTTCCTAAAGGAGGGGATACTGTAACATTTCGGGTTTTCCGATTGTCTGATTCTTATCCGTATTGTAACCCGATCCATTAATTGATAGTCAAATTTATGGGTATTGATCTATTTTGATGTTTATTAACCTAATTTCATGTTATTGGATCCATTATCATGTTTATTGATCGATTTGATGTTTGATTTGCCTTTAATTTGGATGTTACGCGAACATGTCACTGAATTACGTTCAACCGGGAATTTGATCAATCTAAACGTGTATGACCCTTGTGTGTAATACTAGTTACACACACAAGTGAATACAAGTGAAGGTTGGTGTGAATTCAATGTTTAGAATGGAAATGGTGAAAGTTCGGTAAATCTCGCGCAATTTCGATTTTAACCGGGAGATCACATTTTGAGTTTCGTATATCAATTTTATCATATTTATAATTCATATGATCATTTACCATGTCATGAGTCATCACACACTTTAACCGGGAGATCACACTTGGATCTTGATGTAGACACCATTTAAATGGTAGATCTAGGGTTTGGGTTAGGAGGATCATCATCATAAACATAGATTTAGGGTTTTTATGGGAGAAATGGTGATTTTTATGTATTTTCTCTATTTTCTCATAATTAGATCTTAGTAGATCTTGATTAGAACTTGACTAAATCATGAGATTGTTAATCTAGCGTGTTGATTCTTGTATGAAACATGATGTTGGACCTAGATCTAGGGTTTTGCCATGTCTTGAATAAAATCTTGGTTGTCCAAATATTTAATTAAAATAACTAGTATTTTTGGGATTGAAAAATAAATCATTTTGAGTAAAGCTTTGGGTTAACTTTGGAGTTATGCCTTGAAATTTTATTTGGTAGTTATATATGTGTAGATCAGCCATAAATTAATTTTTGATGATTAAATATGGTTCTGTTGACTTTATAGAAAATAATAAAGTTGAGACGTCGTAATGCCTTATAGTTAAATAAATAATTTATTTGTTAAATGCTTAACCTAGATTTAGGTTTGACCACTTGATTATCTATATTCTCATATTATAACTTAAATACTCCAACAACGAGTCGCATATCCTATCGAGTCAGTCGTGGCATGACGAGTCGTACGATTGTTCAGTTAGATACTTATTTATTTATTTATCTATCAGTTTTATCATGTTTATGAGTCATATTATCACTTATAATGTCATGAGCCATCACACACTTGATCGGATCGTAAAACGTTGGTGAGTTGCTTAAAAGTGATAAAAATATATCAATGTTATACTTCCATTATTTCCAAATCGTTTCTATATACCAAAGTGTTTATTTGAGCTATAATCAACAAAAATATATCAATGTTACAATTCTTTCCTTCTAAAAGGAAATTTTATCCTCAAACTTCATACTTATTAGAGTATGAGCCCACGGGCCCATTAGGCGTCTAGGGTTTCCATTCTCTATATATTGTAACCAACTTGTTCAATAAGATTATCAAGTATTCAATTATTCTTACATGGTATCATAGCGTAAACGATCCAAACACTAGCCGTCACCATCGAGTTCAAACCCTAGACAGGCGGTGTGCCGCCGCCGCCGCCCTGTCCCGACTTTGTTAATTCAGTTTAGTTTCTTCATCTACTTTTTTTTTGTTTCCGTTTGAATAAAGCTTCATTTCAGTTTATGATTCCATTATCTCATATTTGAAATTCTTTTTTCGTTCGCATTCTATCTCAATTCTCTCTTTGTTTTCTTTTATTTGTTGGCTTGTTGCCTACGAAGATAAGAGGA
>JBCNJP010000006.1:55861211-55899139 GCA_039602395.1 Deinandra increscens subsp. villosa | reverse complement strand
AGTGCCATACCCGAACCCGACCCGTCCCTGCTTCGGGTTTTTAAAATAATATGCGTCCCCGCCCCATTACCCGTTAAGACGGGTAATACCTGCCCCATTCGCGGGTAAAATTTGCATCCCTACACCTAAGTTATCTCCTGTTTTGAAGAAAACCCACCCGACTAAAGGCCCACTTTTGGTTAAACCTGGTTGCTCTCGGGAACGAACAAAGACAACAAGATCATGGTCTTCCTTCATAAAGCCCTCATGCCTCAGAACAATATTGCTGGGAGTAGGGGTGTTCAACGAATCGAACTTCGAATACTCGAATTAATCGAATCGGATTATTAGAATTTCAAATTTTAAAACCTGGATTCAAATTCGATTCTAATTCGAAAACTGAATCCGAATCGAATCGAATTCGAATGGCTTTATTCGAATCGATTCCGAATCGAATCCGAATCAGATTCGAAGAAATTCAAAGTTATTTTAGTAAAAATAAAATAAAAAATTATAGTTTAACATTCAAAATGGAATCGTTCAAATTAGACAAAATTTAATTTAACGTTCAAAACATTCATATCTAAAGCAATTTTGTTCAGTAATTATCGTGAAAAATAACTTATCATTAAAAAATTCAACTTAAACATCACCAAAATACACAAGATTTAAAAGTTTATTATACATTTAGACAACAAAATAATTAAAAATTTAGCTATTTTAAAATATTCTAATTTGAAAACACGTATTATCTATTTCACACCTAGAAAGTTGGCATTATGTGGATTCACCCAATCATCATCATTTTCTAAATGAACTAAAGATATTATGTTCAGTAATTATTTTGTTGTCTAAATGTATAATAAACTTTTAAATCTTGTGTATTTTGGTGATGTTTAAGCTGAATTTTCGTGAAATAGATAATACGTGTTTTCAAATTAGAATATTTTAAAATAGCTAAATTTTTAAAGATTTTAAATAGATGTAAATGAGAAATTGTATATGATGAAAACTAATTTAATATATTTGTATAATTATTTATATTTGTTTATATACAAAATAAATGTACAGAGTATATATATGTGTGTATGAATATATGAATATGTCTAATTCGAATTTCGAATCGAATTCGAATTTGAGATTCAAATTCTAATTCGATTCGAAATTCGATATCAGACATCGAATCGAATCGAATATGAATTTGAAATTTCGAACCAATGATTTTCGAATCGAATCGAATCGAGTCGAATTTCGAATTTTTCGAATCCAATTCGAAAACTGAACACCCCTAGCTCGGAGCAAGGATAGAACCTGGGTCACTTGAACACCAAGTGATCACCTTAACCCTCTTCAACTTACGAAGGAAATGCATTTACTTTAAGAATTTAACAGCACGTTTAAAAAGTAGAAAACAATATTTTCTTAAAAAGCTTTTCTGGAAAATTATAATTTGATCAAGTTTTCTGTTTTTCATTTCTAGAAAACATTGAGTGTTTTGCACAGCTAAACACGCCCTAATAGTTTCTCTCGGAAGGAATACAAGTATAAGTTTGATGGTATGAGTTTGTAACTTACACACAAACTCGTACAAAAAGGTGTGGGTCCATGAGTTGTGTGAATTGGGTACTTGAGTACAACTCACATGATACAAGCACACACACACCAAATTCACGTCATTTCAATTGTCATGCACAAAACTCACACCACCAACCCACGTGTGAGTAAGTGAGTTGTGAGTTTGATGTCACCTAAACTCATGCATCAAATCTGAAAACATAACACATACCGCCATACCCTCACGAGAGTGTTAAAAAAGGTAAAAACCTAAGCAACGTAGTTGGTTTAATCTCTGTTGGAAAAATGAAATTAACCACCCTTTATTTTATTGTTGGAAAAATGAAATTAACCACCCTTTATTTTATTTTGGCAAATAATGTAAACTTTTTGTACAGAAGAGATCATGTGATAAGCAGTATATGATCATCCACTAAACACCTATATATGAGTGTAAAGTAAATTATTGTGAGATCCCTTCCTTTAACTTAATAAACGAACCGGTTATTCGGTTAATAACGGAAATAGTAAAAATCGATTCCTGACGGGTACGAATTGACCGTATCAAATGCTATATCGATTTACTAAATCACTGCTTATACCTGCTTGACTAGATATGATGGTATAAATAAGTTATAGATATGAAGAATGTAAAATTTGACCAAAAAAGTGAAGTGCTTAAAAAACTAGATTTTAAACTCGCGTGTTGTCACGGGTATAAATGTGGGTATACATACAAAAGCAGTTGCATTGCTATAATGTTACATAAAAATAATGGAAAAAAAATTGTGTAAGGACCCAAACGATTAAAATATTGAGCCTAGGACCTAATAATTATGTTACACGATTGCATCTATTATTTTGCGTTTTGATAGAAAACAAAAAAGATCAATTACATTTACCATTAAACTGTGACCTTAAAATTATATTACATGACTATACCTATTAGACTATCAGTAACAACTCAAACGATTAAAATATTAAATCCATGATCTAAAATTTATATTACACGACTACACTTTGTTGGGTTTGAATTTTTTTCTAATAGTGCCAAGCCTAATCGGCCACGTGGACACACGAACCATAAATGCGATCACTATTTATACACACCTTTATTTGTTAACCTTTATTTCTTAACAGTAGAATGTATTAAAAGAATAATAATATTGAATTATTAATTGTTAAATTTGACGTATCTTGTCAAATTTGATGTATAAAATAGTGTTTCATGATTAATATGAATAACTAGTTTTTAGAGACTGTGTGTTGTCGCGAGGATAACACGGACATATAATGTGTACACACAAAATAGTTAAATTGTTATAACGCTATCTAAAGAAGACGTAGGGAAAAAACTAAGTAACAACACAAACACTGCAGTAACAACAAAACATTAAAAAAAAGCCAAAAATAAAAGTTAAAAAAAATAGCTAGTACTATTCATCAAGTTTGTGTTTTGTTATAGGACTAGCTGGGCTAGAAGCGGGCGTTGCGCGCATCTGTTTTTTATTCGAGAATACGTGTGCACCAATTATTTGGCAATCGTTTATTCAAGATGTATTTTGTAATAAGCTCGAAACATGTAATCCTTGTTGGAAATAGAAATCATTAACATAGGTGCTAGCGCGATGTATCGAAAACCGTTGGGAAACATGTCTAGTGATACAATGCAACCAAAGTTAAATGCAACACCAGATGCATCTAGGAAAACCTATAACTTTCTGAATGTATGAAAACCACCTACCATTTCATTCATCTAAATACGAATTCAAAATAACACATATATCCATAGAAGCATAAGTTAAGGTTTTAGTACATGACAACACCTTACGTTGGTATACCAAAATAGATGGCTAGGTTTATCCAACCTGTTGGGGTTACCATTTTATACAAAATAGTTGTTAATGCACTCATATACCTAAGGGCTTCCCAATAGGTTGTACTCTACGCCTACGTGCCGCTGATCATGGTTCTTTTTTTTAGTTCCAACTTTAGCTTAACCTTTTATCGCTGCCTTTCATGTTTCCATCTGCAACACTTACACTTGTTCCTGTGTTCAAAGAAAATTAGAAAGAAAAAAAACTAAGCTTATCTTTAAATTGTAGAAATGTAGTGGAGACATTCCACCCCAAATGAATATACTGGAATATTTATATATAGTGAGAGTGAGGCTACTACTCTAAAACAATTTGCCCTACACTATATTTAAAAAAGATTTAATCAAATATAGCCAATGGAAAGCAATCTCCCTTTGAGAATGATGCCCAACCAAACAGAATTTCACTTCACAACACATTCGAGCAGATAATGATGACTTCTCTTGATATACCTTTGCCATAAAGACTTATACCTCCTTATGCCAATCTTTAGCCATGGCTTCATGTTTCCACTATAATGAACCACATCTGCACTTTCTATCAGTCTGCTATCAATATTAACATCAAACAGGCCTAAGGCAACTGCACTTTCTATTATCCTCCTATCAATATTGAAAAGTCAACTACCAACTCACTAAAGTCAAAGGGACTACTTGATTGCTTAATGAATGACTAAATTTATAAATATTTAAAACACAAATATGAATTCAAAGAAGATAAATTTCACTCTAAGTGTTGGTTGGCAATGAATACCTTACTATAAAATTGATTACCAAAATCCCATTATCTACCCATAGTTGCTTAAATGGATTAAAAAGAATAGTAACTAAGGTCACTTCTAACCAAACCCTCAACACTGACTCAACTTAAGCCCAGCCTCCACACACCACAAAAGAACACAATTTATTGAACCAAGAGAAAACCACCAGACAAAACTGGTTCTGCACCTCATCATTAAAAAAAAACCTAAAACTGCAGCTTAGTATCTATAAGTCCACCTCCTTCAATAGACTAATTAATATAATGTCTTGAATAATGCTAGTACCAACATTCTTAATCTTTCTTTTCGGATAGTTATAATTTAATTAAAAGTAACTATTTATTTAATTCATCTCTTGTATATTTTTATGACCTCACATCTCATTTTTATCCCCATCTCTCAATAAGTAGACAATTTAAAAATGTAAATAAATATCATTTTCCGAAGTTTCTCATGTAGTTCAAAGATACTTCAATGTTCTTGTATGGTTAAGAGAAGAATGTTAGTTAGAAAATATATCTGTTATTATAATCATCATATTCAAATAAAAGTTGATGATACTTCATAAAAGATCAGATATTTAACTGAAATAACAACTTTAAGAAAAAACAAATTCAAGAAACTCACATCAACATTACCTCCAACGCGGATTAGTTCCTTGCTCATATGCATAAATAGAATATCACCATGGATCACATTTCTAAAGGCTTATAAACAAAACTAACATTTCATTAGAATTATAATGATTGTTCATACTTAGTATAAAGTATATACACTAATCAAACTCGATTACTAAATTACAATATCAGTACCTCGGTTGTATCGAAATGCAAACTATTACCTCATCACCTCCTGTTATATAGCAAATCGGACAAAAGTATGCCCATATCAATCTCCCTTGATTGATCTGTTGCACATTCTAGTAAAATAATACAGGTCAACAACTCAAAATCAATTTAAAAGATCTAAATGTACACAAATCAGGTTAAATAATACTCATTTTTACATGTTTTAGTGGCTTAGACTTTCTCTGACGGCGGCAAGGCGGGGCCTGAACAAACTGAGAACAAAAACGTGGTTATATGTTGCTGAAATATTAAATTTAAAACATGAATTTGAGTGTGTGTATTTATACTTGATTAGTTGATCTAAAATATTTATAAAATATGAATTTTATAAGAGACGGGGATTTAAGGACGATAAAACATTAATTAAATTTAATCAATGTCATGTGTATTATGGATTGATTTCCAATGAATCTTTTCCAATTAGGGAGAGAGTATAAATAAAAGAAAATAATACACAAGGGTACAACAAGATTAAGTAAAATACATAAAGTACCCTACACTAAATAAAACATACAACTAATATCCCCCCTCAAGCAATAGGTGGTGGATCAAGACGAAGCAATGAGCGGAAGTGTTCAAACTGGGGCCGCGAAAGACTCTTAGTGAAGATGTCAGCCACCTGAAGCTTGGTTGGAACGAACATCATTAGAAGTTTGCCAGACGAGACCAACTCACGAATAAAGTGATAATCCAAGTCAATATGCTTAGAGCGCTTGTGAGAGACAGGATTTTGAGTCAAAAATAAGGCACTCTGATTGTCACATAAGAGCGTAGGCCGAGTGCAAGGCAAGGCATGAAGTTCACGAAGAAGATGAGTGATCCAGACAATTTCAGCGGCCGTGTTAGCCATGGCACGGTATTCGGATTCGCAACTTGAACGTGAGATAATGGGTTGCTTCTTTGCACTCCAGGAAACGAGATTCCCCCCAAGAAATATACTATACCCATAGGTAGAGCGACGTGTCTCAAGGCAACGGGCCCAGTCAGCATCCGAGTAACCGACTAGAGTCGTCGAGGAAGGTCGAGAGAACGTTAGACCAAAATCAAGAGTCCCCTTGATGTATCGAATAATTCTTTAACATTCTGAAACAAAAAGTAACAAAAATAAGTCTCTCAGTATTCTCGTTTCAAACAATTAGACCTGTGAAATGAACGGAGTTATTATGCTTACGAAAGTGGAGTGGACGAATTTGGCCCGTTGTTACTAATTAGAGTCTCTAGTTTTGTTGTTGCTTGGTTCAGCCACTGAGCCACCAACATTAACCGCCCGCTCAGAATCCCAGGTCCTTTGACTCCACTTCTAGATCTTTCATCAACAGCCAACTGCGAAATCAAAGGTGAATCCCTAAATCAGAGGAAGACGCTGCAATTGGAGAACATTAACCTTTTGAAAGAGGAACACGCGTACCAGCGGCACCCGGAGGGCAAATCTTACCTAAATCAGAGGAAGACGCTGTAATCGGATCTCTCATCTTCCTCCTTAAGATCCGACCCTTCCCATCTCATTCGTTGTGTAGAGGATCCAAATCTGAGAATGTAGAGAGAGATCTATCATGAGAGATGGCAGGTATGGAGGGTTGGAGGCGAGTTATGAGAGATGGCGTACACGCCTACTCCTTTTTAAGGTGGAAAAGACAAAGACACCCAAGTTGACAGAAATTGAGAGAGAGAGAGAGAGGCATGTAAAATAAGCCTTAAGATATTGGGCATCGATCAATAGTACATAATGCTTGAAAGAAGGTTAAATAAAACATACAACTAATATCCCCCCTCAAGCAATAGGTGGTGGATCAAGACGAAGCAATGAGCGGAAGTGTTCAAACTGGGGCCGCAGAAGACTCTTATTGAAGATGTCAGCCACCTGAAGCTTGGTTGGAACGAACATCATTAGAAGTTTGCCAGACGAGACCAACTCACGAATAAAGTGATAATCCAAGTCAATATGCTTAGAGCGCTTGTGAGAGACAGGATTTTGAGTAAAAAATAAGGCACTCTGATTGTCACATAAGAGCGTAGGCCGAGTGCAAGGCAAGGCATGAAGTTCACGAAGAAGATGAGTGATCCAGACAATTTCAGCGGCCGTGTTAGCCATGGCACGGTATTCGGATTCGCAACTTGAACGTGAGATAATGGGTTGCTTCTTTGCACTCCAGGAAACGAGATTCCCCCCAAGAAATATACTATACCCATAGGTAGAGCGACGTGTCTCAAGGCAACGGGCCCAGTCAGCATCCGAGTAACCGACTAGAGTCGTCAAGGAAGGTCGAGAGAACGTTAGACCAAAATCAAGAGTCCCCTTGATGTATCGAATAATTCTTTAACATTCTGAAACAAAAAGTAACAAAAATAAGTCTCTCAGTATTCTCGTTTCAAACAATTAGACCTGTGAAATGAACGGAGTTATTATGCTTACGAAAGTGGAGTGGACGAATTTGGCCCGTTGTTACTAATTAGAGTCTCTAGTTTTGTTGTTGCTTGGTTCAGCCACTGAGCCACCAACATTAACCGCCCGCTCAGAATCCCAGGTCCTTTGACTCCACTTCTAGATCTTTCATCAACAGCCAACTGCGAAATCAAAGGTGAATCCCTAAATCAGAGGAAGACGCTGCAATTGGAGAACATTAACCTTTTGAAAGAGGAACACGCGTACCAGCGGCACCCGGAGGGCAAATCTTACCTAAATCAGAGGAAGACGCTGTAATCGGATCTCTCATCTTCCTCCTTAAGATCCAACCCTTCCCATCTCATTCGTTGTGTAGAGGATCCAAATCTGAGAATGTAGAGAGAGATCTATCATGAGAGATGGCAGGTATGGAGGGTTGGAGGCGAGTTATGAGAGATGGCGTACACGCCTACTCCTTTTTAAGGTGGAAAAGACAAAGACACCCAAGTTGACAGAAATTGAGAGAGAGAGAGAGAGGCATGTAAAATAAGCCTTAAGATATTGGGCATCGATCAATAGTACATAATGCTTGAAAGAAGGTTAAATAAAACATACAACTAATATCCCCCCTCAAGCAATAGGTGGTGGATCAAGACGAAGCAATGAGCGAAAGTGTTCAAACTGGGGCCGCAGAAGACTCTTATTGAAGATGTCAGCCACCTGAAGCTTGGTTGGAACGAACATCATTAGAAGTTTGCCAGACGAGACCAACTCACGAATAAAGTGATAATCCAAGTCAATATGCTTAGAGCGCTTGTGAGAGACAGGATTTTGAGTAAAAAATAAGGCACTCTGATTGTCACATAAGAGCGTAGGCCGAGTGCAAGGCAAGGCATGAAGTTCACGAAGAAGATGAGTGATCCAGACAATTTCAGCGGCCGTGTTAGCCATGGCACGGTATTCGGATTCGCAACTTGAACGTGAGATAATGGGTTGCTTCTTTGCACTCCAGGAAACGAGATTCCCCCCAAGAAATATACTATACCCATAGGTAGAGCGACGTGTCTCAAGGCAACGGGCCCAGTCAGCATCCGAGTAACCGACTAGAGTCGTCAAGGAAGGTCGAGAGAACGTTAGACCAAAATCAAGAGTCCCCTTGATGTATCGAATAATTCTTTAACATTCTGAAACAAAAAGTAACAAAAATAAGTCTCTCAGTATTCTCGTTTCAAACAATTAGACCTGTGAAATGAACGGAGTTATTATGCTTACGAAAGTGGAGTGGACGAATTTGGTCCGTTGTTACTAATTAGAGTCTCTAGTTTTGTTGTTGCTTGGTTCAGCCACTGAGCCACCAACATTAACCGCCCGCTCAGAATCCCAGGTCCTTTGACTCCACTTCTAGATCTTTCATCAACAGCCAACTGCGAAATCAAAGGTGAATCCCTAAATCAGAGGAAGACGCTGCAATTGGAGAACATTAACCTTTTGAAAGAGGAACACGCGTACCAGCGGCACCCGGAGGGCAAATCTTACCTAAATCAGAGGAAGACGCTGTAATCGGATCTCTCATCTTCCTCCTTAAGATCCAACCCTTCCCATCTCATTCGTTGTGTAGAGGATCCAAATCTGAGAATGTAGAGAGAGATCTATCATGAGAGATGGCAGGTATGGAGGGTTGGAGGCGAGTTATGAGAGATGGCGTACACGCCTACTCCTTTTTAAGGTGGAAAAGACAAAGACACCCAAGTTGACAGAAATTGAGAGAGAGAAGAGAGGCATGTAAAATAAGCCTTAAGATATTGGGCATCGATCAATAGTACATAATGCTTGAAAGAAGGTAAACTTGAACATCCATATCCAACTGGTACATTAGGCTGTGAGGATTGTACATTTTCCAGTTTACTATTCATCCACTTTACTATTCATCTAGTTCATATTTGTTATATAGGGTAATATGAATACATAAAAAGATAAATAGATAAATGTCAGTTATAGACCTGTCTTTGAATAAAGAGTAAATTACACAAATAGTTTTATCCAAATTTCGGATTATGTCCTTTAACTAAATTAGCTACACTAGACATCCTTTATATTTTATACTTGTTTCATAGAAGATCATTTATCACTAACGGGGTTAAAAATCATCCTTAAGTCAAGGGCTGTTTTGTCAATGTACAATATTCTTTAATAAAACCTTAAAATCGAAATTATCCTATTTATTTAGAACAAGCAGATGCACCCACCTTCGACGAAGAAGAAGAAATCGACTGATTTTGGTGAGATTTTTTGGTTTGCGCTCGGCTGATATAGGATATTAGTATGGCTAGCTATCAATGACTTTAAATTGCAAAAAAAAAAAGGGAATAGTATGATATGTATAGCGTTTACACGATTCGATGCCACGTTAAGATTTTGTTGTCATGCATACATGATTTTCTCTTTTACCTAATAGTAATTGAAACAATTCATAAAACTGTGTTGTGTTTACTGATTTTGATCTTATCATGATCGGAATTCATTCACGAGTAGCTTGCTAGTTTCAAATTAAAGTTCGATTATGTTTTGAGAAGTTACAGTAGTTATCATCTTCACTGTTGTTCTTCGAAGCTCATTAATGGCGGTTTGTTAAGAACTCAAGCTTTTGATACAAAATTGGTCTCACCAGATTTGGATTCAGATTACGAGTTAGAGATGTGATTTAATTCAACTTTACTTCAAGTTGAAATTGATTCACAATGAATCGTTCTTCTTCGTCTTCATTACCGTGCTCATCGCAAATCTTAATATTTTCATTAAAATCATATCAATATAGATCTAGTTTGAGTTGTGTTTCAATTTCAATCGCAATTGTGTGATTAATTTCGTGTTACAATCAGTTTTGATGGAGTTGTGATTGATCAAAGTTTTTGTTTATATGATCTCGAAATTAAATGGATAATCTTGTTCAAAATCGAAATCACAATCAAAGTAAATCCATATTTACGTGGTTTTGTAACAAAGTGAAGATCCGAGCATGAACGCGGCATCGCTAAGAAGAAAATGGACTGTGATTTTGCGAATCGATCTAAACTCAATTAAGAACTTGAAATTGTTGGAAGCTATATATCGACTCGCAATAAAAAACCGACCAGATTGAAATCGATATGAGAAAGCCGAATCAGGTTGAAAGCCAAAGGAAGAAACGTGAGGAGACGTGCAATACCTTCTAGTTTTTTTAATATTAGATTTTTAAGTTTTTTCTATTTTAATGTTTTATTAAAAATATTATAAAATGACTAAAGCGCCCCACGATACTTTTTAACACCGTTAGTGGTAAAGGACCTTCTATGAAGCAGGTTGAAACATAAAGGATGTCGGGTGCAACAATTTTACGTAAAGAACTTAATTTGAAATTAGGGTAAAACATACTAGACTTTTTGTGTAATTTACTCTTGAATAAACCCCTCGTAACCTACAGGGTCGAATTCTGATTGAAACACATGAATCAATATTATCAAGCACGTGTTACTGCTATATATTATTAACGCGAGCCTGAATTAAATGAATCAAAATAGATATTTAAGAAAAAGAAATTACATGTCTTTGATTTAAAGCAAATGAAAGATCATGAATAAATTTGGTGAGGAATTAATGGGCTGCAAGTAAACTCCGGAGTCCGGACCCATTAAATCAAATGGAGGGCTGAGTTCCTGGGCTAATAAAATTAGAGGATTGCGATCCAATTGGTTTGGGCAATTTATGGGGATCATCACTAGATGTGCAAATCCATAACCGGTTTTTCGGTTGGTAACTGGTCCGAAGTGGAAACAAGAACTGGTAATAATCGGTTTGAGCCAAAGATCTTTACGAGAAAGATGAGCCGCGGGAGAAAGATGGAATATTCTATCAATTTAACCATAAAATTTCTTCGAGGGGTAGCGTAAAATATTTTCAGGGGTAGCAAAAAATTCGTTTGATGGATAGCGAAATACCGAAAACAAAAAAATTTACATATCTTAGTAAAAGTTCAGGGGTAGCGGACGCTACCCCTGGACTGTGGGTAGGTCCGCCCCTGATCCTACACTACAATTAACAAAAATATCTTATCTAAGATGGTATGGAGTGGTGTTAGGGTACTAGTTGTGATAAAAATTCTTAAACCAAATTTTTAAGAGATCATTTTTGTTTTGATTCAAACAAGTTGTCTCTTAGTTGGGTTGAGTTTTAGAACTATCTTAAACGAATCGTTAAGCAACTTGTTGTTCGACTTCATATATACTGAAGACCGACAACGATATTACCTAAAAGCAATGTTTTAAAACCGGACTTTTAAACCGGACCGGCCTTATCTAAAAAACGGTTCAACCGGTTGACCCAGGTTGACTCGGGTTGACTCGAACGGTCGAACCGGATTGACTATTCAAACATGTAAATTATAATATACATTTTATAAACTTTCAACCGCGACAAATGTCGTTAAGAAACTTTAATAAAGTTTAAAACAAGTTACAATTATCCAAAATAACATCAATATAAGTTCTAATGAAGTTATATTTATCCAAAAAAAAAAATCATCTTTTTAGTTATCTTCGATGGACGGTTTGTTTTAGAATCTCTAGCGGCAAGTGACGTAGTGACGATTAGTTTTCGCCCGATGTGTTAACTTCAATTAAGAAAATAGTGAAAAACCCTACGGCCCTACCTTTTCTCACTGTTTTAAAAATATTTCTTTTAAAAATTAAAAAAAAATGGTTTACCCGGTTGAACCGGCCGTAAAACCCGGTGGTTCAACCGGAAAACCCGCCGGTTCATTTTTTTGTCAGAAACTACTAAAAACCGCCCTCAACCGAACCAGTGCACCCACCGGTTACCGGTTCAACCGATTGAACCGGCCGGTTCAATCTGGTTTTTTAAACATTGCCTAAAAGGACATCATGTTATAAGCTGTAGCTAAAGCAAGCATAGTCGCATTTAGTCCTCTACGCGAAACAAGGGTGATGTGTACAAGAGCAAGTGGAAAACAAAGGCTAACAACCTTAGGCCACGGAAGAGGTTTTTGAAAAGAAATCATCTACCATTAGGCAAGTACCAGAAGTGCTGTAAATCAAGTTACTAAGTGAATCAATGCAAGGCACAACAATGTGAGAGGCGTATAAGGTGGAATATGACGTGTCTTTGGTGGCAATGATTATGAAGCGATGAATAATGATAACCGAAGTTAACATAGTGGATAAAAACCTAGGGTGGTATGTTGACAAAGGGTCATCCGTTATATTTGTGGAGAGAAGACCCTCTTTAGCATGTTTAATAAAAAGAGGGTGTAAGTAACGAGAAGCTTTATATGAGAAATAAAGCGAATGCTAACATCAAGGGTGAATGCATATACTGGGGAAGAAACTTACATTGAGCAACACTTTGTATTTTTTGATATTCGTAAGAATCTTGTATCTGGATAGTTACTTAAAAAAACTTGGATGTCATTTATTATATGAATTTGATAAGGTTGTGTTAACAAGAATGTAATGTTTGTAAAAATAGGTCATGCCTAATATCTCTCATATTTAAGATATAAGATATAATAAGTAGCTCTAATATTTAAAGTTTAAACTTTCTCTTATGGTTAAGAATAAAATGGCTGCTACTTTCAGTTATATGCTTCGAGTTTTCTGATTCAAATGTTTGACTTTGACATACATGATAAACTAGGACATGTAAATATGAAGTCATTTGAAAAAAGTAAAAAGCATATCAATATTTCATATTAATTGACTCTAAGTGTTAGATTCCAAATTAACAAGATTATCAGTTATATTCATTGAATGAATAACCAAGCCCTTGATATAACTCATACGGTTTTGTGTGATTTAATCGTGATCTCCACAAGAGATGATATTAAGTACTTTATCTCAAGAACAAGATAGACAGATTTATCTTGTACAAGAAGAACAAGGTCTCTATCAACTCAACAAGAAGGTCAACATTTTAAAGAGTGATAAGGGAGGTAAATATATTTAACTATTTACAAATTATTTCTATACATAAAATGCAACCTAAAGTACTAATTTTCTAACATATGGTACAACTTAATGCAGCACTACTTAATGTACATGTTCTCAGGCGGTAGGTTCAACTTAAGCTTTCCACGGGTGTCTCCTTTTAATCAATTAAGCAGGTAAGCAGGTGAGCAACTTGGATTCGCTTCATCTCTCTCACCTACCGTCGATCTCAATCCTCCCTCGTCCCGTCGATCTCAATTTGTTACAAACCAAGCAAGAGAACTCAACCCAAAAGACTAATCTGATGGGACAAGTCCACTTGGCCGATAAACCCCATATCAGATGCCCATACAACCAATGTGGGACAAGTCCATACCTTGTAATGGTTTCGATCCATAACAATCGACCATCCATAAGGGCCAACGTCCTCGTTGGTCACGACTGGCCCTCTCCAGGCCACCACTCCGTGAGCCACCACTCTAAGTTCTCGTTGGTCACGACTAGCTTCCTCTAGGCCACCACTACGAGTCTCGCTTTGATACCATTGTTACAGACAAAGCAGGAGAACTCAACCCAAAAGACTAGTCTGATGAGAGAAGTCCACTTGGCCTATAAACCCCACATCAGTTGCCCATACAACCAATGTGGGACAAGTCCCATACCTTGCAATGGTTTCGATCCATAACACAATTCTCCCCATTGAAAAAAAACGACCGCCATCTCTTTCTCACCTACCGGCCGATCTCAGTTCTCTACCCATCGAAAAGAACGACTGCTGCTACTCATTACAATTTAGGCTAACATCTTTTTTCTAGGGTTTTAATCGGATTCAGAATTCATCGTCATCTCCATTGTTGGTCTTTACCGCTTCCTTCTTTTTGGGTTCAGGGCTTTTGTTTTCTTCTTCTGCATTGAAGGTAAGGTTTTATCTGATTCGATCTTCGATGATTTCTTCCTAAATTACTGCTTTAATTGATCATGTATTGATTTAGGGTTTTCTTTTAAATTTTCAGTAATTTTGGGAACTTTCAGGTGTTTGGGCATTGGAGATTGATGGTTGCGACGGTGGATGAGTAAAAGTACGATCTAATTCGATCTTCCTAAGCTCTACTGGTTGTTGTACAACAATTTTTGTTCAGACTTTTGTTTTAATTTTTTCTCCCACTGGTATGTATCAACCGCTATTTCTTCTTATTCTATGTCTTCTTTCTTTAGGTGACATCATTTTGAAATAGAGGTTGTTTGTGGTGATGATATTTGATTTTTTTTTATTATGCATAGTATTCATCTATACACCGCCGAATACACTTTTGGAAAATTAAGGGTGTGTTTAATTGTGGAAAATATTTTTTAGTTTTTCATTTCTATTTTTTTAGAAGATGGAATGGGTTTTCCATCTCTAGAAAACACATAAAAGAAAACCCATGAATTTTTTATAAAACGCGTTCAATATTAAAAGATGGAATTTTCATTTTTCCATATTAGAAACCTAGAAAACATGTTCAAATCTACTTCCTTTTTGAAAAGCTGACCCCCGGACCCGACCCGACCACCATACCGCACTAACCCCCCCCCCCCCGGACTCGACCCTGGTCGATCGGGTCCGGGGGTCGGATCTGGTCCGGTGTCGGGTTTGGTCGGCCGGTCCGGGGGTCACGTCTGGTTGGCTCGATCTGGGGGTCGGGTCCAGTCGGTCCGGTACGGGGGTCGTCCGGTCGGTCCGATATGTGGTTCGGGTCCGAGGCTCGGTCCGGTCGGAAGGTCGGGTCCGGTCGGTCCTATACGAGGGTCGGGTTTGGCTGGTCTAGGGATCGGGTCATGTTGGGTCTGGTCGGTATATATATTATAGAAAACTGAAAATAGAAAACTAGAAAATGAAAATAGAAAACTAGAAAATGAAAATAGAAAACTAGAAAATTAGAAAACAATAAAATGTAGTTTTCTAATTTCTACTTTTTTTTCAATTTAAAAAGTAGAAAACAATGTTTTCCATTTTCTTGAAAAACATTTCTGGAAAATTGTAATTTGATCATGTTTTCTGTTTTCCATGTTTTTTTGAAAAACATTTTTGGAAAACAGAGTGTGTTTTTCACAACTAAATGCGCCCCAAAGGTTTCTTCTTTTGAAGATTGTTATTATACCATGTATAATCTCTCAGCTTTACATGAATTGTAGTTACAAAAGAAAATGGCTGATATTTCTAATTACGATTTCCAGTGACAGAAGCTTTATGCTCTTTAATTATTAATGATGATGGTGGTGGACATACTGCTTCAGGTTCTAATTATTTTGAGTTAAACTGTTCTTATGTGTTGATGAAACCACAAGAAATGAATGTTGATTTTTCAGTCAATGTAGGAAGAAAAAGAGTAATTATGTATGCCAAATGTAGAGCAACAAAAAACCTAATCCGGACGCTGTCCTCGACTGGTTAGATTCGCTCTTCATCCTCTAAAGAATGTAATTTACTTCTTCAGTTTTTGTCTTCGCCTCTTTTATATACTAATTTAAGGTGTTTATGATTTTGATAGATGCGCATGTTTTTTTTAATCAGTTTTTTGAGTTATTAGGGATGTTGAGTGTAGAAACGGTGTACCTCGGGGTGGCCGGAGTGGTAAGACCAAGGACGGGCCATCGGGTATAGAGCCTATCTACATGGGGAAGAGCCGTGTAGAGTCAACGAACCGAGCAGGCCGGGTCTAGCTCTACCGAGTCTTCTCCTAAACCTGTAACATAGAAAGAACCTTAGAAGGGGGACAGAGACCGGGGTCTCTGGACCACCCTCTGACGGTCAAGTCAATAAGACTGTATAGATAGTGAGTATGTATGTATGTATAGAGAGAGAGATGAGAGAGAGAGAGAGTATGTCTAGAGAGATAGAGGTGGAGATGAGATAGTGGGAGGTGGATGTCCAAGTAGATTGGAGTCTCCTTTTATAGACAATGTGAAGTGGCTGATGAAGGCTGTTAGGTTCGGCCTATGGGGAAGACCCAGAGGCCGACCCGACTGAGGTAAGGGAGGCCGACCCGAGTGAGGCAGGGAGGCCGACCCGAGTGAGGCAAGGCCGACCAAGGGGAGACCGACCCGAGTGAGGCAAGGCCGACCGAGACAAGCCAGGGCCGACCCACGGGATAAATCCCAAGGTTCAGGATCCCTTCTAATGGAGGGGGTAAGCCTCCTTTTATAGGGGAAGTGTAGTGGGCCTGGATTGGGCCAGTTTGGCCAAAGTCTAGTGTGGGCCAAACTGTGTCTGGGCTCAAGCCTATATACTCGACCCGATCCGGACATACGTCATCAGCCTGAGTGTAGCTCTAACTGCACCATACTAGACTCATCTTGTTCTTCCGACCTACTTTCGCGCCATTTATTATGCCAACTCTGCATAAAACTTTAGTACATTACCTCATCTTGGCTGGCTGTTTGGTAAATATGGGCTTCTCTAAGTGTATGTTTCTTCATGTAGTCCAGATCTGTTATGGAAGTCGTGTGTTTGTTATGTTGGTTCTGGCGTGATGTGTGTATCACGTATAATGGTTGCTAGTTGCATACCATCTATATTCGATATGTTGTTTGAATAAGTCATTAAAGGCTAAGTAGTTCGGTTAATGGTCCGGAAGCACTATTTAAGTCTTTGTAGTTTGTAAGGTTCGGTTAATGGTCGAGACACCTTGTGTAAGTTGTGTGGTTAGGTCAGTGACCAAGAACCACATGTGAGTTTTCGGAGGGTGGGTGGTTCGGTGAGTAGCCGGTAACCACTGTATATAAGCCGTGAGAGGCCGAAGTGGCTTGGTCGGTGGTCCAGAGCCAATGTGTGTGAGCCATGAGAAGCTGAGTGGTTCGGTCAACGACCGAGCACCACAATGTAAGCCGTAAGGGCCGGGATGATTCGGTCCACCGAGGACCACAATGTAAGCCATAAAGGCTGAGTGCCGTAAAGGCTGATTGGTTCGGTTGACGACCAAGCAGCACAATGTAAGCCGTAAAGGTTGAGTGGTTCGGTCGACGACCGAGCACCACAATGTAAGCCGTAAAGGATGAGTAGTTCGGTCGACGACCGAGCACCACAGTGTATGGATGTACAGTCCATATGTAAATTCCTTAACAGGAAATATGCGTTTTATACCTAGGTTTGATCAGAATCTCCGATCTATGTGGTCCAGACTACGCCGACCTTCCCATGTGTTGGATGTTAACTGTCCGACTGGGCAAGGAAGGAACCATGCTGGTCACCCACTAATAGAGCTGTGAGAAATGGACAATGAGATGTCTTTCTATTTAGCCCGGTTCGGATAACCTAACTTACGAAATTGCAGAGTGGGTTTCTTGAAGACCAGGTCTTTGTTGCCGATCATGGCTGATCGGTTGTTTCCTTCTTCCCGAAGCTGCAATGGTTTGCACTTGGTGCATTTTGGTTTATTATGTTTTGGCGACCCGGGTGGCCTGGTGGCCGACCTGAAGCTGAGAGTCATGTTTTTAAGTGGACTATTGATGTGTTCGGAACTATACCTAGAAATACTAATTAAACCTAGACCTAATCCTAGACACACCTAATTTTACCGAATATACCTAAACTAGACCGAACCTAAGGCAAGTGTACCTATCGGTGGTAGGATAGCTTATGTAAGACCGGATATCGAACCCTAAGGACACTCTATAGCTAGACTTAACCTAGGACTTAAGAATGGAAATTGAGTGGATTTTGGTTTTTAGGAATTTAAACGAACTAAATTAACTAATTAAAGCAACTAACAAACGAGAAACTTTAAGACAACCTTCAAAAACAGAGAAAGATACCACCTAGACTCGGAATCCTAATCACTACTGACAACTTCAATCGGTTATGACTAATCTGATGGTGGCCAGTTCATCTTTTAAGTTCTTCCTAGCAGACAAGCCTAACGCTCGGACATGAGTTCACCTTGTGGGTACATCCAACCTCAACTAGAGCTAACCACCCTCGAAACAATCTAAGGCACCTTAGGCTAGCAGGAACTACCACTAATTACTATGACTGACAAGGAATAGCAAGTTACCTAATTTCTTAGGGTATCCCTCTCCCGAGGCAATGTTATCCTATTCCACTAACTAACCCGACTACCCAACCTAACTATCACTTTCCGGCTTGTCTAATCAGGGCAGCACATTGCACTCAAATAAATAATTATTAACCAACACGATAGTTCAAGACGTCTCTTAAACTACTCTATCGCAACCAACACTAAAGCTAGCTACTTTAGACAATTCATCTAGACCGAAAGACATTCGAAGGCAAAAAGTGCATCAACTAACAATTATAAATTTGCTCACAATACACATATGCATACAATCATCGCAACAATGGATTTGAATAGAATTACACATCAATCAATTAGTCATAAGCTGAATTAAAATTGTTAATAGTAAAATTATCATCACAATGAGTCTAGGCGGTTCTAAAGTTCTAGCCAACCACCATGTTTGAACCAGAAAAATAAATAAAGTCTGAAACTTGGTTTATGATCATAGTTGGTTAAGTAATTACAAGAAACTAAGAGAAAGATTAGAACCCGTAAATAAAAATAATAATTGAATGATTAAATCCTAATGCTTCCCTCTCGATCTCCTCTCTTTGCTCCCTTGAAAGTTCGTCCCGAGCTCTTTTATGTCGGCTGCCAATTGATTCCTTCGAAAACCCCTTCGTAGGGTTTTTTCTTTTAATCCTCCACGTGAATTCCCTTATATATAAATTGTGATGGCTTGCGTGTACACTGGAGTTGAACTATTCCCTCCGAATATAATTTTTTTATTTGATGTTGCGACGTGTAATCTCCAAACGTCTTCTCTCTCTCTCTACTCTCTCTCTTTAAACACACCGACTCTTCTCTTTCTCTCTCTTTAAACATACCGGCATCAAACTTTTCTCTCTCTTTAACCACACCGACATCAACCCCTCTCTGAAAATCCGATGACATCCAAGCTATCGGGTCTATGTTCCGGTGACGTTAAGCAACCACTGTCACCGAGATCTGACCCCGTCTCTAAAAATCCGGTGACGTCCAAGCTCTCAGGTCGATGCTCCGGTGACGTTGAGCAACGACTTCTCTCTCCAAAGCCTCTTCATCTCTCTCTCTCTAAAATATATTACATCACCGGAGAAGTGGGTTATGTCTCCGTCCGGCGCTATTGACGTCGTAGCGGCTGCCGGAAGGCGTTGCTCCGTACATAGTTACCGGCGAGTGGTGATTCGATGGTGGCGGGTTTTGTAAAGAGAATTTGCTTCCTCAGATGAGGACCCGTATCTGATTTCCGTTGCTTCGATTGTGCCGCCGATGGTGGCGGTGGTGGTGCCGACGGATTAGGGTTTTGTGGATACTAATTTTTAGGGGTTTTCATGGATCTGGTGGTGATGACGTGTGGTTGTCGTCGGCTACTGTTGTTTTACGGTTCTTCTGCTTATGTTCTCTGGTTGTGCTCGGTTTACCGGCGGCGTCGCTAGGGTTTCTTTTTGAGCGAATGGTTACTGTTATCGCCGACGCCGGTAAGGTTTTTTTTACTTGATGGTCACTGTTTGCTTTTGAGATCTGATTTGTATTTTTGCGTTTGTTTTCAAACAAATTTCTATGTTTACTTCTGATTGTTTATACCTTTTAACTGGTTCAAATCTGCTCTGATGTTGCTGTTACGAGTCTGGTTTGATTTTGGCTCTGATGACGATTCAGATTGATCTGAGCCTATGCCAGTGTTTTCTTCTGTTCTAAATGTTGTTAGATATTCATGTTGGTTTTGATGAAAATTCAGATTGATCTGAGCTAGCATTTGATCGGAGCCGTTAAGGTGATGACGATCTCGGCTTTAGCCAGTTTAGATCTGTAATATGGACAGAGAGGGTTAAGCGGACCTCAGTCCTGTTTGATGTAAATGGTGGGTTATGCCTTACTGATTTAAGATATGTCCGGCTGATTTGAATATAAATGGTTTGACATTTACATGACATAGTAAGGCTATGATGAGTTTTTCCTTTACGGTTTTAGACTTAGTGGTTTTGGCAACGACACTTTCTTCGGATTGTTGTCGTTACCCCACTTGAGTCCCGTATTGTCACACCCCCAAAAATTCCACGTGCGACAACGCGCCGCAGGGAGCGTGACAAACCAGGATCGAACACATTAGCCATACGAACAGTCTATATGCAATGTAAAAGTAAAACCAGAGTAAATGCGTTTTTAAATGCGGAAGCGTAAACAACAAAAGTTATAATAATTGTTCAAGCGCCAAAACATGCGCAAATCAAAAGTTAATAAGTTCGATAAATAAATAAGTCTATGATGCATGCATGGCAATAATTATCCTTATGTGGTGCATCCTAGCTCGTGGCAGACAATCCGGTTTAGCGACCTGAGATATAACATGCTAAAGTGTCAACACAAAGGTTGGTGAGTTCACAGGTTTAATCAGTTCATCAGTTTAACAGTTCAGTAAAATCCAGATAATATATCAATAGCTAGCTAGGCTATTTTCAAGAAATCAGTGCACGTTCGACTAGTTAAACTAGCTATCCAGCTACTGAAGCTCGACAAGTTCAATTGTGCCTCGTTAAGACTAAGAAGTTTATAACACCCGTTCGATATCCAATCGTGCCAGAGCGACTGACCCGGGTGGGGTTGTTAAACCCAGTAGATCTACTAAATAAGTTCCCGCTGATATCACATTGACAGTAACTATAAAGTGAGGGCTTTATCATAAGTGTGCCACTATCATTCAGGTGATATATATCTAACAGTTCAAGTGTTTGCATGTTAATCTCCCCCAACAGGATTAAAATAAGTAAAATGGGGCCTGAAACTCACCTTAGGTTTCTCAGCAAAGTTTCCAAATAAAACAGTTAATTCAAGTAGCAAGAACGAGTCTTGTGCAAGCAATCATTTACCTAACGAGCATTCAAGTATAAGTGTGTGTTCTATAAACTAATGAGTCTAACGTAAACGATAAAAACGAAGGATCGTGAAGTCCGGAATAAGTACGAGAAAATACAATATATATTAATATTATATATTTTCTAAGTTCAAGGATTTAAAAAAAATTAAATATATATATAATATATATTTAACTAAATGTGCAAGTGACATTAATAACGAATTTGCGATGACAATGTATATATATATATATATATATATATATATATATATTAAAGGTTTTCATAAAATATTTGATTATTTCAATAACACTCCAATTATATATGTTCATATATTAATCTACTCAAGATTTATATATATTTTACCTTTTTGTAAAACTAGAATTTTTATATCAATATATATATATATATATAGGTATTAGAAATCTATTTTTAATTAAAGATAACAAGTTAAACATATTTTATAACTCAAAATATGATTTACGAGTCTTACGTATCTTAATTATATTTTTATGGGTTTAAGATACGAGAAGGAACAATTTTGGTATAAAATCTAGTAACCAAGTGCTCAAAACAACACAAGAACAACAAAAATAATAATATGGAGGTCACTGGGTTTGAACCCGTGACCTCCGGGACCAACACAGAGGTTTTAGCCGCTCAGCCAGCGGTCCAATTGTGCTTAGATCCCGTTCGAATTCGTTTTATATACACACAGTGACCAGAATCAAGTCCAGGAAAATAGAGGATTAAAAATGGTGAGGCCGGGACTCGAACCCGCGCCTCCAGCGTACAAACACAGCGACGTTACCAGTTATGCCAGTTTGGCATCTGGTTACATACCCGGCCTACAATCCTTTTAACCCTTACCCGCATGTTATCTTCTTCTTCCCCACAAACCCTAGTCTCGCCGGAGGTATTTTCCGGTCGCCGGAAAACCGAAAAAAAAAAACATAACAGAGACCAAAAACGTGCGACTAGCATGAAATAACGATTACCTTGAACCTAAGATGAAAGATTGATGGGTTTTTGACTTCGAAACGATTCTCGATCCTTGAACACGAACACCGAGTGTCGTCACGAAACTTGAATCTGATTGCTCCTGGACGCTCGTTGGGAACTCGCGATCACTGTGGAGTGTTCGTTGATGATGATCTGGCCGGAATTTTGTAACTCACGGTGGTGTTTTGGTGGGTTTTCTTCGCCGGAAAAACAGAGAACGAGAGAGAGCAGGGAGTGATCGTGAGAGGAGAAAGGTGCTGTGAATGGACATATGATTGCCAATATATACCTATATCATTGAATTCTCCATTGATGGTCTAGAAGTTAAAACCGAAACCGACGTTGAATTGGGTCGGTCGAAACCGATCCTCCGATTGAATTCTCTCGTAAATGCCATTTCAAACTGAGTTTCAGTTAATGGCACGTTTAGTCCCTCGAGAATTTTACAATATAGAAGGCAGGTTTGAGATAATCACATAATAGCCCCTCTAGGTTTAATTAATTAGAATTATGTTTGGGAAATGACAAAATAAGTCCCTTGAAGTTCTAAAAGGGTTAACGGCTCTAACGGGGGTTAACGAAGGAGCAAAGAAACGACTAATATACGAGGAACGTCAGAATATATAAAACGTATAACGTTTATAAAATGTATAAACCTCATTTTATCCACATGAAATCATAGAATTATAATTCCACATTTATTTTCTAAAATCACATAAAATCACAGCTTAACTATATATAATAACTCATATTTACTCATCTTAAATTCTCATAAAATCATAGACTTTAAACTTATAACTTATGTATATTTAAGTCACATAAAGTCATGAATAATAGCTTGTAATTAAATCATTAGGTTACATATAAATATGATTGAGATCTATATAAATATATCTCACAAAAGTAAAGGTTTAATTATTACATAAAATGACATAACGTCACATGAAATCATAATTTATGATTTACATAAAATCAAGAATATCAAACGTCTAGACTTAAGTGCATGCTCATTTAGTGATTACTACACAAAACCCTAATTGCTAAAGTCAACGCAGATAAGCACATAAATGTTCACACAACATTTAATACGTTTTACGGTTCAGTTAATTTCAGAAAATGACCTGAAAGTCGGATTGCCACAACTTAGTAACATTTAAATGAAATTTTATGGTTAAATAATAACTTAGTAATCTTATAAAAATTACTAGATAAACTAAACCATAAGAGCTAAGCCATAGAAATTATTACATAAAATGGTCATATTTTATAAAAATATAAGTTCTAAATTAAAAGACTTAAAAGTCTTGTTTAGATTTTATAAAAGAAATAAAATGGGTAATATATATATATATATATATAGATATAGATATATTTTATGTTAAAAAATGATAGAATATCAAATTTTTGAACAATTGACAAAAAGTATAAAACATTTGGATTTTATACAAAAAGGGAAACATTTTATGTAAATGAATTTCTATAAAAAGGCTTTTATTAAAACCCTAACTTTGTTTAATAAATAAGGTTATTTAAAAATTATTTTATAAAAATAAAATCAAAAGACTTATAGAAATTATGAAAAAGATATTTTAAACATTTTTGATTATTTTAAAAGAATCAAAATATTCAAAACGTTTTAACTGGATCAAATGTTTATTTTTAAACGTTTGAAATTGAAACGAAATCTTTAAACGATTTAAAAACGTTTTACGACGTAACGAATCGTAAATAATTATTTTCAACAAATAATTATCCTTACGAATTTTAGAAACCCTAATTTGAGTTAAAATCATCTTGGTTTGTAAATATAATTATTTTAATGATAATTATATTTATATTAACTCAAAACCCAAATTTTCATAACATGATTTAAATATTAAAATAACCTTTAATATTTATCTACTTATGTTAAATCATTTAACTTGTAATAATTTAGTGAAATTATTTCGACAAGTTATCATAATTATTTTAATAATAATTACCAACCCTAGTTATATATATTATAACTTAACGCGATTAATAAATCAATCGAGCGAGCGAACATAAAAATAATAATAAATATTATTATTTAAAACAATATTCAAGACTTGATTGAACTGATCTTCACGATACGTTATCGCATGTTCATTCCTTGTATTTATTTACATAAATGCCTAAATACGTGAACATTCGTATTTGCTAATTTTGTAAACTGATTAACTAACGGGTTTTCAAAACGCTACAAACGGGATTATACGTCAAGACTTGACCGGTATCATTTGGGTAACGTTCGTTACTCAAATGATTATGTGGACCCTTATGCATGTTGTCTTATGTTTTATTAGGACTTTACTTGCTAGTTGCCACTCGGCAATTCATCATTACCGCTGAATCAAGTGAGTTTCACGGCCCCTTTTCTTTTCAACTGTTTTACACTTATGGGGGAGAAATCATGAACTGATAAAATGTTTTAACTTAATGTTATGGTTTACCTGTTAGCCGTATGATTATCTGTTCTCTTACTGATTGCCAAACAACTGGTACTTTATCATTATAAACGCTAGTACAACTGAATCCCACCATTAGTTGATTTCAATTAGTTCTGCTCGAAACGAGGACTAGTGAATAGATCTATTTGGGTTGACAACCCTACCCAGTTTGGTAGCTCCAATCCTGACTTCATATATTCTCAAAGGGTACACGTCAGTTATTCTTGCCTGTTCGGTATCTCTCGGGCGGGGATACCATGGGTGGTAAACCGTTAGTATTTGAAATCAAGGTTCAGGTGAGATCATACAACTACAACAGTAAGCTGATATAACATTCTGAGTTTCCTGAAAACTGTTTTACAATCTTACTATCGAGTCCTAAACCTGTGAACCTCACCAACTTTATGTTGACCTTTTAAACTCATGATTTCTCAGGTAAAAAAGTTGATCATGGAAGCCGTGCAAATGGGACTTGGCCTTTATATTCGGACATGCTTCGTTGGAGTCCTAGTCCCAATCTATCCTAAATAACTACTTTATGTTTTCAATAATGAAACTTGACTTTTAAAGTTCAAATGTAAGACAATATCGTTTACCACTCTTTCCGCTGCAACAATTAATGATATTATGTTTTATTTAACGTTTGAATTTAGTATTAGTTGTTCTGTATATCTGTGACTATGATTCCATCTCGCTCACACCCAATCATTTGTCTGGGGTGTGACAACAAGCCTGCATATTAAACCACGTATGTTATTCCAGATTATGAATGAGAAGAACTTGAAAGATGATGACATTTCACCTGCACTTAGGCATATATCAGTGGTGTTACGAAACTGTAGGGGTCAGGTCAATCGGGGAGCTGAACCATATATTAGAATCATAGTTGAACAGCTACATCAAACTGAACATCTGTTTTTAAAATCATTTCTGATGCAAGTTGTAAGTTGAATTAAGAGTTATCTTTTTAGTTTCATGTTTTAAATTTTTTTTCCCCTACATGATTCTTGATAATGTATGCATCATGGTGTAGATTGTTGATGCTTTATTGTCACACCCCCAATTTCCACTAACGGAGTTTTACCGTGTCGGGTGTGAACCAGACCAGGACCCGAGTCATTAGTTACATCAAACATAAGTTAAAGGTTCAAATTGTAAATATATTTCCAAACGGGAAATATCAAACCAGAGTTAAAGTTTAGCGGAAGCTCATAAAAGTCAAGTTGCGCAAGCAAGCGCCCGATGAGTAAATACCAGCTCAAGTTGAAAAGATTTGAAAACCAATTCCCAAAATAAAAGGTTTTAGACAACGTACGTGCCCAAAAATCAGATTCTCCTAGCGTCCTGCAAAAGCATGCATAAGAGCAAGTGTCAACTAATGTTGGTGAGTTCACATAAGCACATAAGTATAACTAGTATAGTTATGCAGTACGAATACAACAGTTTTTTTATTCGTATGTAAGCATGTATATTAACAGTACAATCCATATCGTAGGTAGCGAGCCTAAGTTCATGTCACTAAAACGTTCGCAACCGAAGCTGACCAATTAGTTGTAGGAATAATTCCTTACGTGGTTTGCCTTCCCCGTGTCTACTTGATCACGGTAAGTTTAGGTTGACATTGTCCTCAGTCCGACCGCCAGTCGGGTGGTGCATCTCGTGCCCGCTGAGTGGGGTTTGTCAGACCCCAGTAGTACTACCCAATATCCCCTCGCTATTTGCTATTAACGGTTCGATAAGTAAGGACTTTCAAAGATAAGCATTTTACGTGAACATGTGATATATGTTGGATTTCTACTTTAATCATACATAAAAGTTCTTGTGTTATCACCCTAACCCGGGTGTAACGTGTTTGCGTGTGTTATCGTCCAAAACCGGACGTAACGTAATGGTTGTGAAACTCACCTTAGGGTGCGCTGCTACAAATCAGTAAGATCCGAGTCTTGCGTAACTACCAAGCACCTATTGGATTTATATACGTAAGTGTGTGTCCGCACATGAGTCACATAGCCTAGACGACGGTTCATTTGACAAATAATTCCAAATATGACGTAAGTGACAATTTCCAACGTGCGATAAAAAATCGTTTATTACGAAAGTAGTCAAAAATGACATTAGATTGAGGACACGAGGATTTACGAAAATCAATGCGCGTGTATTATTCCAAAAATAATAAAATGTAGAGATGATCGGATAAATAAATATATATTTATATGTGTGTATATTTATTCGTAAATATAAATATCGAGGCGTGGTCACAAGAGTGAAAAATAAAACGTCCACTATATATATAAATATATGTACGTTGTCAAAATTTCGAGAGTTTAAAGAAAATCTTAAAATTGCACTCTTGTATATGATTACATGATAATAATACAAACATTTATATGTGTATATATATATATATTTCTATGTTTAAAACTAATTTATATTAATGATAACGAGACCAAAGAGCTTTTAATCCATTTAAATCATAATGCTTTCGCAATATAAACGTTCAACAAAATCCTAACGAGGTCTATGGAACTTTCACGGGTTGAGATTTAATAGTCGTTTACTAATACGTTGGAGTTTTGGACCAAGAAGCATTTCAAATCATTTAAAAAAATAAAACAGCAACAACAAAATCATGGTAACGGGACTAGAACCCGTGACCTCTAGTTTAGAGTTCAGGGTCTTGACCATTGGGCTAGGCTGCTGTCTTGTTAATAGATTTAAATCACAAAGATTTTATCCTTACAACAACCTGTAGACTGAGTGAGCTTAGGAAATAAAACAGGAAAAAGAAAGTGCAGTGGATGGGAGTAGAACTCACGACCACCTTGGTCCCAAACACACGCCCTTACCATTGCACCACACCCTCCTTTTGATTAAAAATCGCGAACAGAGTATACATATTCAGTAGGTATCGCGAGTCCATCTTCTTCCCCATAACTCCGATGGCCGGAGTTTTTATTCCGGTCACCGGAAATCGCGAAGCCCGAAATTAAACCAATAAAAGCATGCGACTAACAACTAGAAACGGTTACCTTGAATCAGAAACGGGAAAAGGCGAGTTTTTGAAGCCGAAATAGAACTCGTATCTTGAACGCGAACACTGAGCACCGCAACAAAATCATGGTAACGGGACTAGAACCCGTGACCTCTAGTTTAGAGTTCAGGGTCTTGACCATTGGGCTAGGCTGCTGTCTTGTTAATAGATTTAAATCACAAAGATTTTATCCTTACAACAACCTGTAGACTGAGTGAGCTTAGGAAATAAAACAGGAAAAAGAAAGTGCAGTGGGTGGGAGTAGAACTCACGACCACCTTGGTCCCAAACACACGCCCTTACCATTGCACCACACCCTCCTTTTGATTAAAAATCGCGAACAGAGTATACATATTCAGTAGGTATCGCGAGTCCATCTTCTTCCCCATAACTCCGATGGCCGGAGTTTTTATTCCGGTCACCGGAAAATCGCGAAGCCCGAAACTAAACCAATAAAAGCATGCGACTAACAACTAGAAACGGTTACCTTGAATCAGAAACGGGAAAAGGCGAGTTTTTGAAGCCGAAATAGAACTCGTATCTTGAACGCGAACACTGAGCACCGTAACGATACTCGATTCTGACCTCTCCTGGTTGTTCAACGACGAATGAGGATCTCAAAGGGTGTTAAATGGTTTTGATTCAGTGGGTATTTTGGCCGAAAATTCGAGTTCACCGGAAAAACTAAAAAAAACGAGAGAAAGCTCGAGAGTGTTTGGGAGTTGGATTGCATACGAAAAATGATTGATGAGGAGTGAGTTGAGGGGTCTTGATCGTAGGTTAACTGTTTGAAGTTCGTAACCGGTGATTCCATAAATCAAAATTGAAGGCAGTGGTGTAGATGGACGGTTGGGGTCGACGGTTTCAACAAAGACACAAATTGTGTTTTGCATAAAGGCAGAAATAGTCCCTCTAGTAGTTACAAGATGGACACAAAGTTTAAGGTAATTGCATAAGTGGTCATTCAAGTTTTAACAAAAGAAAAGGGTTTGATAATTTGCAGAAATGGTCCCTCAGGTTTTCAAAAGGATAACGATACTAGCGGATAGTAACGGAAAAACGTAACAATGATCAAACAAGTGTATGCATCTCAACACCTTCTAATATGTAACGTTTGTGAAAAAAAAATATAAACTTAAACGACCTAATAAAATCATAGATAACAATATCTAATTATCCGTTTAAATTCACATAAAATCATACTTATAACCCCATAACTATATGTTTTTAATTCCTATAAAAATATAGAAATGCTTCGTATAATTTACGTAACAGGCCGTCACATAAAATCATAAAATGACACGCGTATATATATGCATATATACCACGTAAAAATAATAAATATAATTGCCACATAAAATGAGAAACGTTTTCGTGAGATCATAAAATATAATTTATATAAAATCATAAATTATAATTATTCAAGTTAGTTAACCGACGTCTGGACTCATGTGCAATGTTCGTGTAGCTATTCTAGTTAACCGAGATAACGGACGTTATCAAAGTATAACACAAGTTAATAACGGGCTTAACCTGGGAAATTGCCGGTTGTCACATCATCCCCTTGTTAAGGAATTTTCGTCCCGAAAATTGCCTTAAGTTGCTACGGTTTATGTGAAAGGAAAAGAAAAATTTTAGGGTTGCTACATCATCCCCTTGTTAAGGAAATTTTGTCTCAAAATTTAACTTATACCTTGATTAGAGGTTGACGCTTGGTCAAATAGGTGAGGATATTTCTTTCTCATCTGATCTTCTCGTTCCCACGTGAACTCCGGTCCACGCTTAGATTGCCGTCTCACTTTGACGATGGGGATTTTACTTCGTTTCAGTGTTTTCTCCTCACGTCCCATGATTTCCACGGGTTGTTCAATAAATCACAGTTGTTCATCGATTTGTAGTTCTTCTAATGGAACTAGAAGAGTGTCATCAGCTAAACACTTTCTCAAGTTTGAAACGTGAAACACGTTGTGTACTCCATCCAATTCAGGAGGTAGATTTAAACGGTAAGCCACCGGACCAATGCTTTCGGTGATCTCGAATGGTCCTACATAACGAGGATTCAACTTCCCGCGCTTGCCAAAGCGTATAACGTCTTTCCAAGGTGAGACTTTCAACAGTACTTTGTCACCGACTTCAAATTCTAACGGCCTTCGGTGTTTATCTGCATAACTCTTTTGTCTATCTCTTGCCGCTTTCATGCGGTTTCTGATTTGCACGATTCTCTCCGTGGTCTCGTGCACTAGTTCAGGTCCAGTGAGTTGACACTCTCACCGACCTCAGCCCAACAGACCGTCGATCTGCACTTTCGTCCGTACAGAGCCTCAAATGGAGCGGCTCCAATACTGGTATGGTAGCTGTTGTTATAGGAGAATTCTACCAGCGGTAGATGCGTTTCCCAATTTTTCCTGAAGTCGAGCACACATGCTCTAAGCATATCCTCGAGAGTTTGGATGGTACGTTCAGTCTGTCCATCTGTTTGAGGATGATACGCGGTACTCATATCTAAGCGAGTGCCCATCGCTGCTTGTAAGGATCTCCAAAAATTTGAAGCAAACCTAGGGTCTCGGTCGGAGATAATAGACAAAGGCACTCCGTGAAGCTTGACAATCTCCTTGAGATAAATCTTTGCAAGTTTGTCTGTTTTGTCATTTTCCTTGATAGCTAGGAAATGAGCGGATTTTGTTAATCGGTCAACGATAACCCAAATCATATCGTTACCCCCAGAAGAACGGGGCAATCCCGTGATGAAATCCATCGATATTTCTTCCCATTTCCATTCAGGAATTTTAGGTTGTTGCAATAATCCTGCTGGCTTTTGATGTTCCGTTTTGACCATTGCGCACGTCAAGCACTTGCTAACATATCTAGCGATGTCAGCTTTCATATTGGGCCACCAATATAACCCTTTTAAGTCTTGATACATTTTGTCTGAACCTGGATTGATTGAATAACGAGACTTGTGGGCCTCGTCCATCACCAGTTCCCTAAGATTTCCATGAAAAGGTACCCATATACAGTCATTGTAATAACGAAGTCCATCAGACTTAACTTCAGAAGTTCCATATATGTCACGTAATGATTCAGACCCGAAATTTTTCTCCTTTAGGGCCTCTTTCTGAGCATCCAGAGTCTATCCGGTAGCGTAGCCTCGTATGGATCGTTAATTGGAGAGCTCGAACTCTTCTAAGTTTGACATGTTCCTTTCTACTCAAGGCATCGGCCACCACATTGGCCTTGCCTGGATGATACTTTATTGCTAGATCGTAGTCATTTAGCAATTCGACCCACCTACGCTACCTCATGTTGAGTTCCTTCTATTCAAATATGTGTTGGAGGCTCTTGTGATCAGTTAATATCGTACACTTGGTACGTATAAGTAGTGTCTCAAAAATTTCAAGGCAAATACAACAGCGCCCAACTCTAAGTCATGAGTTGTGTAATTCTTCTCATGGGACTTTAGTTGCCTTGACCCGTATGCGATGACTTTTCCTCTTTTCATCAAAACACATCCGAGTCCCTGGATTTACGCGTCACAATAGACCTCAAAGTCGTCAATCCCATCAGGTAAAGATAATATAGGTGCAGTACAAAGTTTCTCTTTCAAAGCTTGGAAGGCTGCCTCTTCCTTGTCACCCCATCTGCATTGAACCCCTTTGTGCGTAAGAGCAGTCAATGGGTGAGCTAACTGAGAAAATCCCTTTATAAAACGACGGTAGTAACCCGCCAAACCTAGGAATTGGCGAATTTCCGTCGGAGCTCTAGGGGTAGGCCAACTTTTAATGGCCTCGATCTTGGCTGGGTCAACGTGAATACCTTGCTCGTTGACAATGCGACCCAGAAATTGAACCTCTCGGATCCAGAAATCGCACTTAGAGAATTTTGCGTAGAGTTGTTCTTTCTTTAACAATTATAAGATTAACCGTAGATCTTCCTCGTGTTCTTCTTTCGTCTTGGAGTAGATGAGGATGTCGTCGATAAATACTATGACGAACTTATCCAGCTAGGGCTTGCACACACGGTTCATGAGATCCATGAACACAGCTGGTGCGTTTGTCAGCCCAAAAGGCATGACCAAGAATTCATAGTGACCGTAGCGAGTTCTGAAGGCTGTCTTTTCTATGTCCTCCTCACGGACCCGAAGTTGATGATATCTGGACCTTAAATCAATCTTGGAGTAGTAACTGGATCCTTGAAGCTGGTCGAAGAGATCGTCTATTCGTGGAAGAGGGTATCGATTCTTGATAGTGACCTTGTTGAGTTCGCGGTAATCGATACACATCCTAAACGTGCCATCCTTCCTCTTGACGAATAATACTGGTGCTCCCCATGGTGACGAGCTAGGTCTAATAAAACTCTTATCTAGCAGTTCATGCAGTTGTGTGGATAGCTCATTCAATTCGTTCACCGCTAGACGATATGGTGCACGCGTGATAGGAGCTGCTCCCGGAGCGAGGTCAATCCCAAATTTTACTTGCCGAATCGGAGGAAGGCCAGGTAGTTCCTCAGGAAGTACGATCAAGAAGTCTTCGATGTTTCTCTCTACCCTGGTTTGGTCCGTAACTGTGGCCAGGATTGCCACGTGTCCTTTCCGAAGACACTTCTGCGCTTTAAGGTATGATATGATTCTGGAGACAGCACCTCCCTTTTTTTTTGCCCTGAATTGAGAGTACTTCTCCTTCTGCTACTGGTATTCGTATGACTTTTTCCTGACAGACAATTTCCGCCTGATGTTTGGATAGCCATTCCATGCCTACTATCACGTCGAAACTACCGATGGTAAAAGGCATAAGGTCTATACTTAGTTTATGACCAGATAGTTCTAATGTGCAGTCTTCAACTAAGTGAGTGGTGTCAAGAAGCTTACCATTTGCTTAATTCAACCGTGTACCTAGCTTTTAGTGGAGTTTGAGTAGCCTTAATCAACTTACAGAACTTAGGCGAGATAAAACTTTTCTCAGCACCAATATCAATTAAGACATTTTCGAAGTAGTTGTTTAGAATGAACTTACCGCTAATGACGTTGGCATCGTTTCTTGCTTCACCAGAACCCATAACGAAAGCTCGCCCTTTGGCGCCATCTCCACCGTTTCTACCACCTTGGCGGTTTTGGTTACCGCCCCCATTGTTGGCGTTACTGTTGTTATAGTCACCCCTGGAATTGTTGTACCTCTTGTTTTGATTGTGAGAGTTGGAGTATCTCCCACTGTTGTTTCCACTCTCATTGTCGTTGTTACTGGTGTCGTCCTCTCTCTTTCTTTTTCCATCAAGGGCAGTCTTGGGGACCTTCCTGGGTGGCAAAGTTCCTTGCTCTATGGCTTGGTCAGTCAGCTTATGAGCCAGCCTGATAGCATTCTGCACATTTGCAGGGTTTGAGGCAGTAACCATCCCCTTGATTTGTGGAGCTAACCCATCCACGTACCTTTCAATCCTTTTGAAATCAGCATCAACCATCGTAGGACATAGCACCGCGTACTCGTGGTAGCGAGCGGTGTACTCCTCAAATTCAGAACCTTTTGACCTGATCGCGAGGACAATACTCCTCCATGATAGCATCCTTGAATTCCTGCCAAGTCATAGCATTCGCTGCGTCGAGCCCTAACATTTATATTTGCGCGTTCCACCAAGTGAGGGCAGCTCCCTCGAGTGTAGCGGTTGCGAAATTGACCCGATTTGCAACTGGGCAGTTGCACATTGAAAATACTTTTTCTGATTTCTCGAGTTATCGTAGCAGACCCACGGCTCCTTCATCACCCTTGAATGTGAGCGACTTACAATCCATGTAAGTTTTGAAGGTGCATTGAGCTGGGCTTGGATTTGTTTCATAAAATTATTTCAAAGAATAATTTTAGAGAGTGAGAGAGAGAAGAAAAAGAATGTAGTCAATTTTTCGTCTGTTTTACTTACCACCATTATTGTTTCCTTGCACTTGAGTCGCGGCGAGTGTTGTCGCGACGTTTTCATTATCAACGCTTGGATCTGGGCTGCTGTGAGGTGTTCAACCATGATTCCGTTTGTCATGAAAGACATTCCATTGATTAATATACCCAATATTAATTTCATTAAGCACTAAACAATTATTCATGCATCCATCCATCACACAAAATAATTTTTAGGAACACTTTGGGAAAATAAAGATGTAATATCCATTACAAAATTTAAAATCCAACCATAAGGTATCTCAGTATTTGAAAACATTCAAAATAAAATGAACATCCAGTCAAATTTATTTTAAAGTAACAAAATAGGAGAAAAGAAGACGGATTAGATCATGGATCAATAACATCTGGTTCTTCCTCCATGTCCTCTTGAGGCTCCTCCTCAAAAGGTTCTTCTTCGAAGGGTTCCTCCTCTTCTTCTTGAACAGGAGCACCTTGAACTTGCAGGGCTGCCATTTGCACCTGGAGGGTGGCGACCTGCGCCGCAAGTGTCGCGTTGGAGTGGTGAAGCATTGCATTGGAATGTTGGAGTTCAGCAATTTGATGTTGTGCTAGATGCAGTTCATGCTCCAACCCTGCTGGGTTGGGTCGTGACTCAAGCTCGGTGACCCTATTACGGATACCCATTACCCCCTGGTACAAGTTGTAGTGGTAGGTTTCCTGTTCCCTTTGATCGGCCCGCAATCGCTCAATTTCTCTATCGCGTGTGCGATTGCTGATGGAATTTTGTCTGGTTTCTCCAAGAGTGTTGCCATACGCGGCTATCAGTCCCGCAATGACCCGCTTCAAATCAAATGGTAGGTCAACTCTGGCCGGCACATGATACATGTCAAGCAACCGATATGTTCTCGGACTCAGCCAACTGTAATCGTTTGGTGCACGCCTATCAGGACGTATGTGCTGATCCCCAAGGAAATCCATTATCGTGTACTCAGGCTGCTCAGGCTCGCGGCCTTGCTGGTTGGAGGATGATGACTGTTCGTTGGCAATTTTCTTTCCCTTACCCCTCGTGTTATCGTGTGGTGCCATACTGTCAATACCCAGACAGACACAAACAAAAGGAAAACAATCTAATGTGAGTAATCGATTTTTGGCATGCGAAAAGAAAACATTTTTGGGAATTGTTGTAACTAATGTTCAAAAACAGTTACAGTTTAGAATTTTTTTTTTAAATTCTAGTTCTCTGCAACCAAGGGCTCTGATACCAATCTGTCACACCCCCAATTTCCACTAACGGAGTTTTACCGTGTGGGGTGTGAACCAGACCAGGACCCGAGTCATTAGTTACATCAAACATAAGTTAAGGGTTCAAATTGTAAATATATTTCCAAACGGGAAATATCAAACCAGAGTTAAAGTTTAGCGGAAGCTCATAAAAGTCAAGTTGCGCAAGCAAGCGCCCGATGAGTAAATACCAGCTCAAGTTGAAAAGATTTGAAAACCAATTCCCAAAATAAAAGGTTTTAGACAACGTACGTGCCCAAAAATCAGATTCTCCTAGCGTCCTGCAAAAGCATGCATAAGAGCAAGTGTCAACTAATGTTGGTGAGTTCACATAAGCACATAAGTATAACTAGTATAGTTATGCAGTACGAATACAACAGTTTTTTATTCGTATGTAAGCATGTATATTAACAGTACAATCCATATCGTAGGTAGCGAGCCTAAGTTCATGTCACTAAAACGTTCGCAACCGAAGCTGACCAATTAGTTGTAGGAATAATTCCTTACGTGGTTTGCCTTCCCCGTGTCTACTTGATCACGGTAAGTTTAGGCTGACATTGTCCTCAGTCCGACCGCCAGTCGGGTGGTGCATCTCGTGCCCGCTGAGTGGGGTTTGTCAGACCCCAGTAGTACTACCCAATATCCCCTCGCTATTTGCTATTAACGGTTCGATAAGTAAGGACTTTCAAAGATAAGCATTTTACGTGAACATGTGATATATGTTGGATTTCTACTTTAATCATACATAAAAGTTGTTGTGTTATCACCCTAACCCGGGTGTAACGTGTTTGCGTGTGTTATCGTCCAAAACCGGACGTAACGTAATGGTTGTGAAACTCACCTTAGGGTGCGCTGCTACAAATTAGTAAGACTCCGAGTCTTGCGTAACTACCAAGCACCTATTGGATTTACATACGTAAGTGTGTGTCCGCACATGAGTCACATAGCCTAGACGACGGTTCATTTGACAAATAATTCCAAATATGACGTAAGTGACAATTTCCAACGTGCGATAAAAAATCGTTTATTACGAAAGTAGTCAAAAATGACATTAGATTGAGGACACGAGGATTTACGAAAATCAATGCGCGTGTATTATTCCAAAAATAATAAAATGTAGAGATGATCGGATAAATAAATATATATTTATATGTGTGTATATTTATTCGTAAATATAAATATCGAGGCGTAGTCACAAGAGTGAAAAATAAAACGTCCACTATATATATAAATATATGTACGTTGTCAAAATTTCGAGAGTTTAAAGAAAATCTTAAAATTGCACTCTTGTATATGATTACATGATAATAATACAAACATTTATATGTGTATATATATATATTTCTATGTTTAAAACTAATTTATATTAATGATAACGAGACCAAAGAGCTTTTAATCCATTTAAATCATAATGCTTTCGCAATATAAACGTTCAACAAAATCCTAACGAGGTCTATGGAACTTTCACGGGTTGAGATTTAATAGTCGTTTACTAATACGTTGGAGTTTTGGACCAAGAAGCATTTCAAATCATTTAAAAAAATAAAACAGCAACAACAAAATCATGGTAACGGGACTAGAACCCGTGACCTCTAGTTTAGAGTTCAGGGTCTTGACCATTGGGCTAGGCTGCTGTCTTGTTAATAGATTTAAATCACAAAGATTTTATCCTTACAACAACCTGTAGACTGAGTGAGCTTAGGAAATAAAACAGGAAAAAGAAAGTGCAGTGGATGGGAGTAGAACTCACGACCACCTTGGTCCCAAACACACGCCCTTACCATTGCACCACACCCTCCTTTTGATTAAAAATCGCGAACAGAGTATACATATTCAGTAGCCGTATCGCGAGTCCATCTTCTTCCCCATAACTCCGGTGGCCGGAGTTTTTATTCCGGTCACCGGAAAATCGCGAAGCCCGAAATTAAACCAATAAAAGCATGCGACTAACAACTAGAAACGGTTACCTTGAATCAGAAACGGGAAAAGGCGAGTTTTTGAAGCCGAAATAGAACTCGTATCTTGAACGCGAACACTGAGCACCGTAACGATACTCGATTCTGACCTCTCCTGGTTGTTCAACGACGAACGAGGATCTCAAAGGGTGTTAAATGGTTTTGATTCAGTGGGTATTTTGGCCGGAAATTCGAGTTCACCGGAAAAACTAAAAAAAACGAGAGAAAGCTCGAGAGTGTTTGGGAGTTGGATTGCATACGAAAAATGATTGATGAGGAGTGAGTTGAGGGGTCTTGATCGTAGGTTAACTGTTTGAAGTTCGTAACCGGTGATTCCATAAATCAAAATTGAAGGCAGTGGTGTAGATGGACGGTTGGGGTCGACGGTTTCAACAAAGACACAAATTGTGTTTTGCATAAAGGCAGAAATAGTCCCTCTAGTAGTTACAAGATGGACACAAAGTTTAAGGTAATTGCATAAGTGGTCATTCAAGTTTTAACAAAAGAAAAGGGTTTGATAATTTGCAGAAATGGTCCCTCAGGTTTTCAAAAGGATAACGATACTAGCGGATAGTAACGGAAAAACGTAACAATGATCAAACAAGTGTATGCATCTCAACACCTTCTAATATGTAACGTTTGTGAAAAAAAAATATAAACTTAAACGACCTAATAAAATCATAGATAACAATATCTAATTATCCGTTTAAATTCACATAAAATCATAGTTATAACCCCATAACTATATGTTTTTAATTCCTATAAAAATATAGAAATGCTTCGTATAATTTACGTAACAGGCCGTCACATAAAATCATAAAATGACACGCGTATATATATGCATATATACCACGTAAAAATAATAAATATAATTGCCACATAAAATGAGAAACGTTTTCGTGAGATCATAAAATATAATTTATATAAAATCATAAATTATAATTATTCAAGTTAGTTAACCGACGTCTGGACTCATGTGCAATGTTCGTGTAGCTATTCTAGTTAACCGAGATAACGGACGTTATCAAAGTATAACACAAGT
>JBCNJP010000006.1:55749788-55860711 GCA_039602395.1 Deinandra increscens subsp. villosa | reverse complement strand
ATATGTAAGGTAAAAAAAAATAAGTCAAATATAAAAGTTATTTTTTAAATACAAAAACAAATATCGTGTTGTAAATTGATGCCGACGCATCATCGCACATATTTCCTACTAGTAACTTAAAATAAAAAAAATAAAAAAAAGGGTGACATAACTTAACAACCAAAACAACTGATAAGTTATGAGATAATTACGAGGATATAAAAGGAAACAGATAAATGACATAAAAAATGGCGCATATCAACTTAGTTTCTCCTTCAATCAAGGGCATTTGCCTTTCAACGTTCAAAAAAGGAGCAAAGCAATATATAGTTACTTTAAATTAGGACTAAAGATTAGTTTAATATATAGATTATCATATATTTGAATGTCCAAATAATACTTAAACTACAAAATAGTTAAGGTCCCTGTGACATTTGCCATTATCGATCGAGCTTGCTTTTCCTCCACTTTAGTCACCCCTCTTTTAACCATGTTACAACACACATTCTGCCACAAAATTAGTATTATTATAACTATCCTCCAAAACATTCTACTACTAACATTCTGCCAGAAAAGTCTATTTAATCATGGAATAATATAGTCAGGTTATAATATTTTTTGTTTTTTTTATTTTATAAATTTTCAGAAACACCTGTCAGTACTAAATATTTGTTTGAAAAGTCATCAAATGTATTTTCATGAGCCAACATATTGTTTTATGCTTGCATTATAAATCCATACAAAAGGGTCTTCGGTTTTAGAAAGCTTCTTGAATTTTTAAGATTATAAGCCCTAAAAATAAATAAAAAATTTATTTTATATTTATTTTTAGGGCTTATAATCTTAAAAATTCAAGAAGCTTTCTAAAACCGAATACCCTTTTGTATGGATTTATCGCATTGAATTGATCCCACTACTTGAATCTTGTACGATTGATTTTAAGATCGAACATATCTAAAGCTAGCGCATGCAATCATATAGCTTTTAGGCTGGACTTTTTGTTAGTTATTCTGATTTTTTAGCAATGATTTTAAGCAATTGAAGCATGATTTCTGTATGTATTGGTTCATGACTATTAACGGGAAAGTTGTATGTATGTATTTTTTTTAACCAATGAAGCAAATATTTTGATAGTCATTGTCTTTTTTTTCTTTTTTTCTTTTATTTCTTTTTTTTTAGGTTTAGTCGTACGGGCATTGATAAGTGAATTCTGTAATAAATCTTGGCACAATCAATGTAAAGGTGGCTCAAACGTAAGTTCTTTACATTATTTTTTTTTTACAAATCGATTGATGCTTTTTTCATAATCCTTTAAATTTGTATGCATGACGCAAAATGGATGAAATAATGCGAAAATCTCATTTGATCTGTAAAAGGTGAAGCAAGTAGCTAGCAAGGTTGATGATTGGGCTTTTGAGGATGTATTAATATTTTATAACTTTATTAATTTATAATTGTTATTGTTATTGTTATTTTCTTCTCTTATGCAAGGTATACAATGTGATTACAAAAGTCATGTTTACTACATGGCACATAAAACCAGCACCATAATGTTCAAATATCAAAAATTAAAATTAATTTTTTTAACGAAGTTAGTTTTATTTTAGACGATGTGTTTATTTCCAACAAGATTAAAAACTAGTTTATTATAGGGAAAAAATGAAATACATATTAATATCGGTCAATAGACAATTACTGGGATTATTAAAATCCAATATTCCTTAAAAATATAGAATTTGAAAAAAGAAACAAACATAGGCTTTTAACTCAAGAATAATCGCACCCGGTCAAAGTATCCACATTACAGTTTTAAAACTTCATATTTATTAGGAAAAATGGATTTTAATAATACAAGTTTTACCTTGTTGGCAGGTGCCACGTAAGATGAAAACAGTCCACGTCAGGTGCTACATAGGCAACAAACTAACAACGTTAGTGAAAAAGTAACGGTGTATCATTAGAATCAAGTATCTACAAAACTCGTATTATTGTGATGAAATTTCAAAACTCGTATTATTATCCGTCAACAAGGGAAAAATTGTATTATTAAAATCCATTTTTCCTATTTATTACGGTCAGAATTATTTCTGGCCCAGATCCAACAAGCAACAACTCAGATAGGCAGAACATGATTTTAACTACCATCGACCACATACAGCGTCTAAAGATATAGTAATTTCACTATGACTCTTCATTTTAAGATTTTTTTTTTGTAAAATTTTGTAACTTCTGCAGTTTAGATACATTTGGCAATCCGTCTACTTAGATTAGGCAAAACGGATTTAAATAATCTCAAGTTTCATCAATTGACCGACATTAATCCCAGGTAACGAAATGTTTACTACCGAGCCCAACTTTTAACATATTTCCTAGCTACAAGGATCCTTGACTAGCAGAAACTTAACGACGTTAGTTTCTTTGAAAACCATTGTATTTAAATAACCTCAAGTTTCATCAATTGGCCCCAATGATCCCAGATTTCATCAATTGACCGAGAATAATCTCAAACTTTCATAAAAAAACTAACATCGTTAAGTTTTCGTTAGTAGGGATCATTGTAGGAAAATAAGTTAAAAGTTAGGCCCAGTAGTAAACATTTCGTTACTTGGGATTAATGTTGGCCAATTGATGAAACTTGAGATTATTTAAATCAAATTTGCCCTCAGATTATTACGAGTTTAATGTCAACACCAAATAAAGTACATCTCTTGTTACATGAAGTACAATTCATGAAATAATAGAAAATTAAAATACAATTTCAATCCTTGGATACACCTTTTCATACAAGATGGTCATTATTCAGCTTGTAAAATACAGGTTAAACAAGCAATAATCAAGTTTAATCCTTTGACCCACAAGAAAAATTTATGCATAAGCATATATTTAACAGTTAACACTACATTTTGATCATATTCATAAAACCTATTGGCATTGACTTTCAGTACTAAACTTAGGTTGTTGAAGTAACTCCCCTATTAGTCGTTGAAGCCTTTGAGCGCCTGGACCTGGTTGAATCCATGTGGGTTTCCCAACCTTCGTGCAAGATGGGTCACCCTTGCACCAACCACCCGGGGTGAAACTACCGTTCTCACGGTGTAGTAACTCTTGGTCGATTCTATCCAAAACAAGAGTGTCTTGTTTAAACTTGCGTGCGAAAGCGGCCCCGCTTGCAATCATTTTGTCTGTGTCGTTGATGGTGATTGGATGCGGATGTTGTTTTGGAGGGGTGTCCCAAGATATAAAATGCATATCGTGGTTAACCACGGTTGGTATGAATTCTGGGGCGTTGCAAATAACCGTTTGAAAGTAACCTTCAGGTGATGAGACAAAATTTGTATAGTACATGAGTAGAGTTCTTGGAAGATTATCCCAACCCCATATGCAGTATTCAACAAACGAACGCGATAGAATCATCCATGCCGACCCCGTGAACAATTTAAACGCTGTCGGGAGGGGTCGTGTTGGTGGAACCCAAATGATATCTGACTTTGTGTTTTGGTATAGTCCTGGGTCAACTATTAATGGCATTGCCCTTTTGTTCCTGCATACACACCCATATATAGTTATATACTTACATATACACACTTCCAGTCATAAGTTTCACATCGTACTAACTTGCTAAGTAGGGGTGGCAATTTCCAAACCACCGATACGAAAGTAGTTAGTTTTTTGGGTTGTCATATCTGATATGTTCAATAATCGGATTTTGTTTGGGTTGAGTAGTTTACCCGTTTAATTTAACACTCTTAACCCTTTTGTTACAATCCACCAACCCAATTAACACGTATACATCCTGATGTTGCCTGTCAACCCGTTTGACCTGTTTAGATAAATTATCTGGTTACACAGTTCTAAGTGTATACGTGTTAAGATTGATAGTTCTTGATATAAACAAATATATGGGTTGTGTTATGGTAATCTAGTCAGATTATTCAACCGATCAATCCGATAGGATTGAATGATTGATAGCCTAAGGATGTGTTTGGTATGATAAAATGGAATGAACGGGGAATGGAGTGGACTGAAGAATGAAATTGATCATTATCATCCCAAGTTCCTGTTTGTTTACCATGTGGGAATGAAAAAAAAAATCATTACTTCGTGTTGTTTGATAGTTAGTAAAACGAAGTAATCAAATATAATTTTACCAATATTTTCATCTAAGATTGATATACCTATATATATTTAAATTTTTTATTTTTTTTTGAATTTTGATTTTTAACTTTTATTAATTCATTCTTTCTTAAATATTTTAATTTTTATGTTTTTACTTTATTTTATTTTTTATTTTTATTTTTATTTCCTATTTTACTTTTATTTTTATTATTTTTTGTTTTTTATTTATCATTTTATTTCTAGGTTATTGTTTTCATTTACATTATATATTTTTGTTCTTTATTTTTATATTTTTGTTCGTGTGTGTGTGTATATATATATATATATATATATATATATATATATATATATTTACTTGTTATTAGTTTTTTTTTCCATTAAATTTTAAGAAAAAATAAATTGAATAAAAATTTTCATTCCATTATATGAAGGAATCGAGAGAAAAAACACATCTCTTAAAGAATGAAAATCTTTAAAAATGAAATGAATCACATTTTTTATGGAATGGTCTGTTTCATTTCAATGTGATATCAAACATATCATTTTTAGTTCCAACGTAATGATTCATTCCATTTCACCATTCATTCCGACATACCAAACACTTCCTAATAGCAGGTATGAAGTATTATGAAGCAACGCTTACTCTTTCCACCCTAAATTGCTCGTATGCTCCATAAAATTCAAATCCCTCTTCAAATCACGAAATGTAAAAAGAAGATCTGTAAAATCAAAGTCAAGATCAAGATCAAGATCAAGAAATGAGTCAAAATCAACATAAAATACCAAGTTAAAGAATCAAGATTTAAGAACCAACCGTCTTGAGTCACGAGAGGATAATCTGAGGCACTAAGGTTTATAAACCAATCCCAATCCTCAAACCTTTTCAGAAGAATAGCACAAGCATGAAGAGTGTTAGACACCATTGTTGGTCCTCTATATGTAACCATGTTAGCTTTCGGGATCACATAAACATTCCCAACCGCAGAAAAAACCAAATCACTCTCAACCCGCGAAGCAAGCTCCATTCTCTCCTCGGGTGGTGATTCAAGATCAAGATGAAGAACATAGTAGTTCCATGGATGGTACAATGCTCTGACCGTCCTCCATAGCTTGTTTAAATCCCCTTTTGATCCGGAAACCAAATAAGCGAAACGAGGAACTGTCGGCGATTGGATCTTTTCTTCAGCAAAGTTAGTGGTTTTGTTAGGGAAAAATGAGCTCATTATGTATGATGAAGATACAATACCCAAATTTAAACATGTTGCAAACATGTAAATAGATATGATTGAGCTCATGGCTAATAGGAACGCCCATCTTCTTTTAAAGTGAAGAGACTTCAAGTCTTTAAGCTTCATCTTGTTGTTTTTTTTTTTGTTTTTTTTTTTTACTTTTGTGATCTCATTCACACCGATTTTCTTGGAGAATTTGTAACCCTGTGAACCAATTTGGTCACACAAGATGTTAATTTACGGACCAAATTGGCCAGATCGATTCCGAGGTATGGCGGTCAAACCGATACCTGTTGACAATAACATCAATAACATTAAATTTAATTTTTCGTGAAAACAATACTGAATTCAACAACTAAGATTAAAGAAATCAGCAAATTAAACACCAATAACAAAACAAGTCCCAGGGTATGTTTGACTATTCATTAGAAAATGATTTATTGACTATTCAAAAAGCCAATAAATCAGAAATAGTGTTTCACAAACTTAAAAGCACTTTTCATTTTAGATTTTTGTAAAGGCTTAAAAGCAGTTTCAAAAAGCCAAAAAAAATCTGGCTTTTTAAAGTGCTTTTAGCATTTTGATTGTGCAAATACCATAATATATTTATTTAATCTTATATACACCTTACCATATACCCTCATAACTCAATTTTAGTTATTTTACAAATTATAAAATAAGCAATCTCACCCTAAAAACTAATCCAAACATTTTTTTAAAAATTCATTTTAAAAAAGTCATAAGTTAATGCGTACTTTTACACAAAATACGCACTTGTACAGAATTTAGAATCTAGAGAAAGAGAATCCATTGGAACCAAGCTGCTTTATTAACTGACTAACAGCTTATTTTTCAACTAACAATGTGTTAGTTGTAAGTTGAGATAATTTGTACACATTCAGTCCCTGAACTATTTAAAAACATACAAAACTTGTACAAACTATCAATCTTCAAGAATTTAGAGAAATACCTATCGAGGTTTCAAACTTCCAATCTGTGAGGATAAGTAGTACTACGTTTCTTTTTATATTGCAATCGATCTCTCGTTTCTAATGACTTGATCGAGACGACATGTCGGCATCTTTGACTTTTGAAAATCCACGAACGTGTTATTATATTGTCATTCCGATTTAATTATTTTCATTAATTCGTCGTCCTAAAGGAAATAATAAAATAAATACTTTCTTTAATGCCGTTCAAAGGAAATATTGCTTTCACTAATATTTATTAATGGTTAAGTAGGATTTACGTATATGATTTTGAGAATCAATTGTTTAGATTTGTGACAGAATTTTAAGCGTAAAGAACTATGGTTATATATTTATAACCTACCAATTTAATTTGTACGATATAAGTAATAACTAATAACACATTAAAAACGTATAATCATCATATTTAATATTCATCACTAAAATAATCATTTATAACTATTATTATAATTATAATAATTTTACTAAAATATTTAAGGTGCTACAACTGTTGCTTATATTTTTTAATTTGAGTTCTATATGTATTATTAATAACTTGTTTGTTTGTGCATGAATTGATATGGTTGTATATATGCATTAGTGTATATATGAACTTGTATTCAAATAAGTATTGCTACATATATGCAGTAAGTCGATCATGAAACGTGCATTAATATGTAAAAGGTTTATATGCATTAATGCAAATAAGAATATATGCATTAGCGCAAAAAAATAATAATAAATAAATAAAAAAAACAAAAAAAAAACCACCTAATGTATTATGACATAAACAACATTGTATGTATTAGTAAACATGCATTATTGTCTAGTAAAAACTTTCAAGTCTGTATAAAAGCTTGAAACTTTATCACATAAATGAAGGACCTTTTTTTGTTATTTACAAAAAGCTATAGGATTTTACCATTTAAAAAAAATCTTTGCTGATAATATATGCAAGGACTTTATTGCTAAATGCTAAGTTTAACAGTTAAGGAATTTAAAAGAAAGTAGATGTGAAAAAGGTGACATTATGTATTAACTATTAAGCAAGAGTCTAAGTTTACTTAATGCATGCTTATTGCTAAGTTTTAAGAGTTAAGGAATTTAATAAGAAAGTAGAGGTGAAAAAGGTTACATTGCATATTAACTATTAAGCAAGAGTCTAAGATTACTTAATGTATGCTTTAAGAGATGCATGGTAAGATTATCATCAACTCTATATCTATAATTAATTTAATGATCTCATTCATGTGTTAAAAGATGACATAAATTTAAAAATATCGAAGCAATTGAGCACAACTGTTAATTAAAAGTGCACGTAAATATGAAATGCATATGTACAGGCCACCGGCCTTGCAAATGTTTCGAGGAGATAAAGCATGTGTCGTATTTTGATCACCGATTTCAAAAGTAAAGTCATCTGCTTTGAAACTTATGTGAAGTGATAGGTGAATCAATGGCCAAAGAATTAAAGAAAAAATTAAAGATGAAATACAGAAAGAAAAATAGGAAGAAACTTAGATTTTCTATAAACTTTTTGCATATCAATCGAATTAAACCCAAAGCTACTTAAAGGAATTACAATATAAAAACTACCTCAACATGGACCTAAAATATGTTGAAGAAAATTAACTTTGAGTTAATTTGGTAATTCCAATATAAGGCATGGACTAGAAGTGTAAATCTTTACACGGGTGTGTGATTGTTAGAAAGTTTGGGCTGGAGTTTGAATGTTTATTATAGATGAGGGGTGTATATGTAATTAGTTTGTTAATTAGGTTTATAGCCGTTAGTTAATCTGTTTTATATATGTAGCTTGATTAGGTCATAAGTGTGTAATTTTTCTCATTCATCATCAATAAAATTCCCTGCATTTTCTTGTCAAAGTGTTGTGAGAATTCGAGATATCAAATTAGATTTGGTATTAGAGCTTTTCGGTTGAAGATCGATTCATGAGAGGATCGGTGATCCTCATGTTGGGATTTACAGTGGGATCCGGGTTACCGATTTTTATTTTATTAAAACCGATTTGATAATAAAATTAATTCCAAATTAATTTAGCAGCGGAAACGAATTAAAACGCGGACGCAACTGTAACAGGATCAATCACCGGCACGACAAACACAGAAAATATATTTATTTAAATAAATAAATAAATACATTAATAAATTAAATATCTAATAAATTAGATATACCTTAGCGGGTTCCGAACAACCGTTCGAGACACCCGAGTTCAATGGACTCGCGCTAGGGTGAACTGAAAATTCTGACTCGAATCGGCGGGTCAGATCTGCGACTGAAACTCCGGCGGTCATCGGAGGCGGCGGAGGTAGTGGCGGCGGTGGTGGTAACTTCACCATCGGTGGCGGCGACAAAATCCTTTCCGACGGGATCGCCACGGGGACCGATCCTACAAATTATCTCGTCACCGGAAACCGGCGGCGACGAGGTGGCGGTGACCGGAGGATAAAGCGGTGCGGGCCACGAGGACGGTACGGGACGAGGTGGTCTCGGTTGCGCCGGCAACGCGAGAACCACCGGGCGGCGATCGACCGGCGGTGCGCCGGCGGACGCGGCGGCGGTGGCGGCTGCGGCCTTGGCTGCGGCGGCGGCTGCGGCTTCGGCTGCGGCGGCGGCTGCGGCTTCGGCTCGGCTCGCTGCCTCGGCTCGGGCGGTGGCTGCTTCCTGATCGAGTCGCTGGATGATGCTTGCGAATCGTTGATCCATCGGAATTGCAGTGGTGGTGTCACCGGAGATCAAGGGCGGCGACGGCTTAGGGTTTTTCTTCTCTGGTCTGTTTTCGCAGAGAGAGAGATGGGAGGAGGAGATCAGGGTTTCGAAAACTTATGACTTGTTCTCTACTCCTCCCCACCCTATAGGAGAATTTCGCAGACCATGGGCCCACCATGGTTTTCTGCGAATTCTCCATGGCCCACCAATGGGTTAGACTGTTAACCCATTAACAGTTTAACTCATCCATCCATTTAATCGCGAGCCGATTAAATATGTCATCGTAATAAATAAATCAATATTTATTTATCCGCCAATCAGTTCAATTAACTAATTAAAATAGTAATTAGTTTATTATCCATTGCCCCGGGTGTAACTCTTACGGGTCAATATCGGTCGGGTTCGTTAATTCGTCGGGTCAGGACACCATATATCCAACAGTCTCCCACTTGGACTGAACGCGACAGTTTAACGAGCGCAGCCAGAGGCACTCTAGCTATGCATGGCTACACCAACTAATATTGACACTTTAAGTCGGTTGCCAAAGTATATCTGATTGACTATCAAGCAGACTCACGACTTGTGCATTCATTGTCATATGTTCCTTTCTGCATAAGACACTGATGAATCTTGGGACATGGACTCCCATGTTTTATTCATCGATTTTCATTCTCGATACAATTCGAAGTGATCCAACAAACACACAGTAAGTTTGGGTGAGGCCTCACACTTATCACTTGGAATCAACGAGGGCGCCTTTATGTCTAACTGTTGCCGAAGCAAGAGTACAGAATCCCTTGTTGAGGCATACAGCTCCCACTAAACCTCAGAGCCATTCCCAAAAGTAGCCGTTATGGCTGGCAGTTACGCGACAACGTTAGGCTACAATCAAAGAATGTTCTTTAGTAGAGAGGAGTTCGAATATGCGTCTCAGGTCTAAGGATACATTAGAGCATGCATTTAATCAAGCAGGCAAGTTTCCATGTTTGCGCTGCATGATGCGAGTTACGTCCAACGTCATTCACCAATGAGGTCTGTGAGTTTGAACGTTAAACAACTTTAAAGATCAACTAGTCACAATAGTCTTACTTTAGTATAGCTCCCACTTACTAATCGACTACGGACATTTAGGACAAGAACTTATTGTCCATGGATTAAACGTACAAATATTGAACACAGTTATGTAATTCATTATTGCATAAAACAGATGGAATAAGAATAATATAGATAACTGTTGGTGTTCATACATCCAAATACTGAATCAAAACATGTCTTTAGCTAATCTAAGCCCTATCGCTTCTCTGTGGCGTATATGAGTCTCCTGAGTCATAGGCTTAGTGAAGGGATCAGCTAAGTTTTGATCTGTGTGTACTTTGCTTATCTTAATTTCATTTCTGTCGACTACTTCTCTTATGTAGTGGAACTTCCTCAGTACGTGCTTGGCCATCTTATGGGACCGTTGCTCTTTGGCTTGAGCTATAGCGCCTGTGTTATCGCACAGCATCTCGATGGGTTGCCTAATACTTGGCATAGCATCGAGATCGGATATGAACTTCTTCATCCACACGGCTTCTTTAGCAGCTTCTGAGGCGGCTATGTATTCGGATTCAGTAGTAGAATCAGCTACTACTGGCTATTTTGAGCTTCTCCAAGAAACAGCCCCTCCGTTAAGAGTGAATACGAATCCTGACTGTGAGCGAGAGTCATCTCGGTCAGTCTGAAAACTGGCGTCAGTGTAACATCTTACAGTGAGCTCCTCATCGACACCCCCATATACGAGAAACATATCAGTGGTGTTTCTCAAGTATTTTAGTATGTTCTTTACAGCCGTCCAGTGAGCTAGCCCTGGCGTCTGTTGGTACCGACTTGTCACGCTCAATGCATACGAGACATCCGGTCGTGTGCAGAGCATGGCATACATGATAGATCCAATAGCAGAGGCAAATGGGATCGATGCCATTTGGCTTATCTCGCGCTCCGTTTTAGGTGCTTGAGATTTGTCCAATATTGTTCCCTTAGTCATGGGAACTGCTCCTTTCTTGGAGTTGCTCATATTAAACCGAGCTATGATCTTATCTATGTATGTGCTTTGACTGAGTCCCAAAAGGCGCTTAGATCGATCTCTGTGAATCTTGATTCCCAGAATATAAGCGGCTTCTCCAAGGTCTTTCATAGCGAAACAAGATGAAAGCCATTTCTTAACTTCGTTAAGCATGGGTATGTTGTTCCCTATGATCAATATATCGTCCACGTACAGTACGAGGAACGATACAGCGCTCCCACTTGCCTTTCTGTAAACACAAGGCTCATCTTTGTTTTGTTCAAAACCAAACTCTTTGACTTTCTGATCAAAACGAAGATTCCAGCTTCGAGATGCTTGCTTGAGTCCATAAATGGACTTACTAAGCTTGCAAACCTTGTTTGGATTCTCTGGATCGACAAAACCATCAGGCTGAACCATGTAGACATCTTCTTCGAGTTGTCCGTTCAGGAAGGCGGTTTTCACGTCCATTTGCCATATCTCATAGTCATGGTATGCGGCTATGGCAAGGAGAATCCTGATCGATTTGATCATGACAACGGGCGAAAAGGTCTCATCATAGTCAATCCCTTGGGTTTGAGTGAAACCTTTTGCTACAAGCCGTGCCTTGTAGGTTTGCACATTTCCATGCATGTCAGTTTTTCTTTTAAAGATCCACTTGCTCCCTACTGCCCGTGTACCGAGGGGTAGCTCAATCAAGTCCCAGACGTGATTGTCACGCATAGATTGCATCTCAGCGTTCATGGCTTCAAGCCATTTATCAGATTCCGGATCTGATATAGCAGCTTTGTAATTAATAGGCTCATCGTTAGAATCGGCTATTAACAGAACATCGAAGGCCTCATGATATCCAAGGTATCTATCGGGCTCATGTCGTATTCTTTCGCTCCTACGAACGCTTGTGCTTGTGTTTGGGTCTGATGGTGCGACAACAACTTGTCGGTCAGACACAGCGACTGTTTCAGGGTTAGGTGAATCTTGAATTTCTTCAAGATCCACTGGATCACTATTTGTTCCTCGAGTAAGAAACTCTTTCTCAAGGAATTTGCCTTTCCGATTGATGGAAACAGTGTTTGCATCGGGATGGTAGAAGTAATAACCGGTATTACCATAGTATCCAACGAAAGTTACCTTTTCGCCTCGAGGATCGAGCTTATTATCAGAATCACTGCTGACATAAGCTTCACATCCCCATACCCTGAGGTATGAAAGTTTGGGAAGAGAACCATGCCATATCTCATATGGGGTCTTCCTTACTTTCTTGGTCGGTGCCAGATTTATTAGGCGAGCAGCGGTTAAGATGGCATATCCCCAAAAGGAATGCGGCAAGGTTGTCCTGCACATCATCGATCGAACCATGTTAAGCAGGGTTCGATTCCTCCTTTCACTAACGCCATTTAACTGGGGTGTGCCAGGTGGAGTAGGTTGTGAAACGATTCCACATTCCTTCAGATGATTTAGGAATTCAGCGCTTAGGTATTCACCGCCTCTATCTGATCGAAGTATTTTAATAGTTCGAGTCAGCTGATTTTGTACTTCGTTTTGAAACTCTTTGAACTTTTCAAAAGTTTCATGTTTGTGTTTCATCAGATAGACATAGGCATATCTGCTGTAGTCATCGATGAAAGTCACGAAGTACCGTTCACGATTTCTCGTCTCGGTTCGAAAGGGTCCACACACATCGGTGTGAATAACGCCTAACAAACCTTGGGCCCGTTCACCTGTGTGGGTGAAGGGTGACTTGGTTAATTTACCAGATAAGCATGACTCGCATTCATCAAAGGAATCTGCATCTTGGGATTCGAGAATGCCAGCAGTTTGCAACTTCTTGATGCGGGCCTTGCTTATGTGACCAAGTCTATGGTGCCATAACGAGGATTCGTTACTATCAGCTTTGTTTCTTTTAGAAACATGATAGAGCTGGTCGTTTGTTTGAACATCTATCTCATATATTCCATGTTGAGGTTTAGCCTCGAAATAAAAGATATCATTAAGGTAAGCAGAAATCACATTTCCATTAAATTTATACCGAAATCCTTGTTCAAACAATGAAGAGACAGAAATAATGTTCCTGGATAAACCAGGTGCATATAAACAGTTAATCAAATTAACTACAAGGCCTGAAGAACATGAAAAAGAAAATGTTCCAGTAGCAAGTACTGGGACCTTCTTCCCGTCACCAACGATGAGGTCCATGCGGCCTCGTTCTGTCTTCTTCCACTTCTCAGGTTCCTGCAAAACATTAACAATGTGGTAACCACATCCAGTATCATATACCCATGAATTGGAGGAAACAGTGAAAAGTTCAATAACATTTATTGAAATACCTGATGAGCAACCCTTATTAGAGTTCTTGGTCATCTTCAGCTTTGCAAGATAAACAGGACAGTTGCGACGCCAGTGTCCCATTTTGTTGCACTCATAGCACAGGCGCTCCTCCGGAGGCTGAACCTGTGGTTTCTTGCCTTTGCCCTCTTTAACCTTCTTGGCTTTGGAGATCTTTGTATTCGTAACCTTGAGCACGTCGGGCGTGGTCCTGATCTTCACGTTGGGTATCAACGGAATAACCTCCTCGATCGACTGAGCCGAACAATTAATCGCAAGAATACGATAATGTTCTGGCAAAGATCTGAGTACTACATCAAGAGCCATCCCGTCAGAGATGGAGTAGCCAAGGTCGATCAGTCTGTCACGATACGCTTTCATCAGCATGACATGATCGTATGGAGAGGAGTCGTTAGCCATAAAGCAGTTCACAAATTGTGAAAGTGCATCAGCTCGCTCAGTCCTCTGACTCAATTCAAATAAATCCTTGAGTTTACGAATGATGTCATAAGCAGACATCCCCATGAAATTGTACCGATAATCCTGAGTCATGCTAGACAACATCAGGTCAGTGACGTCCTTATCATCGTCAGTGTGCTTTTGGAGCTCAGACCGCGAGTTCTCATTTAGCAAGTAAGATGGAATACTCGCGATCGGTCGGTCAATGACATAGAGTTTCCCGAAGAGCCTTAAAAGGTTCCTCAGGGTTGTCTGCCATGCGAGAAAGCCAGACTCAGTGAAGGGGTCGAGTTGTACCATTGAACTTAATGGTGGTGAGTTTTCTTTAGCCTTCTGAAAATAAGCAAAGTAAATTTAATCAGTATTTTCGATGTTTAATTTTTCTTTAAAATAAGTTGGTAAGGTTTATTTTAAGAAAATGAGAATTCGTTTAGACGAGATCACTTGAGACCGCCTAAAGAGCCTCAGGAGCAAAACCGTGTAAACAAACTGACAACGATTGTCAATTGTGAGACTCAAGTCACAACTCTCGGTATGAGGCCGCTATATACATACAATTGTATTTTGCGATACGTTTAGCCTCATCCGTGCCCACTTTAGCAGTACACATCCGTGGCGCGGTGTTGAAATACTCCAACACCACGAACATATACGTTTAAAGCGATAGTAATCCTAAATGGTCGATGTGATGACACGGTGTTGAAATACTCCAATGTCATTCACCTTAGAAGGTACCCTCGACACCAAGTGCGGTGTTGAAATACTCCAACACTGATGCTCCGGTAAATACGTTCCAAGTTCAACTTGAGATAGGATGGCACGAACTACCAGTTTTAAAGAATTACCAAATAGGGATATTAATTACTTTTAATATTTAATCATCGTCAGACACGAACGATAAAACCCTATCTCCACTCGGGACCAGTAAGTTAATTTAACCTAATTAAATTACTAAGTTGTCGCGAATGGCATATTGTGTGTTAAACGGCATAAGGTCTTGATCTCGCTCGAGCCATACAAGCAAGATCATATGGGACAATTTAAAATAAATTAAATTATAAAATGGTGAACGATCGAGATGGCAACTCTGTGCGATCTGGAATCCTGTTCAGCTCCCACTTGCTTTGACATCCCTCTGGCGTGTGTCCAGTCTTCGACTTTTGGTTACATACAAATTTACAATTACTAAAACTACTTCTAGTAACCTAGCTCTAAAATTGTACAACTTTGAAACCCAAAATCCGGGTCCATGAACCAAAATAAAAAACAACCAATTGGGCCAACACTTTGGGCCAAACAGAGAAAAACAAATCACGCCATGACATTCATACATGATCACAAAATATAGAGGGGTCGGCCGTAACACACAATATAATATATGGAATTAAAATAATAAATTAAATTAATTCTAATTCGCAATTTGGATTTAAGTCGAAATTGCGAACTACCGGTCGCGGAAAGACCGGTTCTGGTTTGCGCGCGGTGATAATGGCTCTGATACCACTGTTGGGATTTACAGTGGGATCCGGGTTACCGATTTTTATTTTATTAAAACCGATTTGATAATAAAATTAATTCCAAATTAATTTAGCAGCGGAAACGAATTAAAACGCGGACGCAACTGTAACAGGATCAATCACCGGCACGACAAACACAGAAAATATATTTATTTAAATAAATAAATAAATACATTAATAAATTAAATATCTAATAAATTAGATATACCTTAGCGGGTTCCGAACAACCGTTCGAGACACCCGAGTTCAATGGACTCGCGCTAGGGTGAACTGAAAATTCTGACTCGAATCGGCGGGTCAGATCTGCGACTGAAACTCCGGCGGTCATCGGAGGCGGCGGAGGTAGTGGCGGCGGTGGTGGTAACTTCACCATCGGTGGCGGCGACAAAATCCTTTCCGACGGGATCGCCACGGGGACCGATCCTACGATTATCTCGTCACCGGAAACCGGCGGCGACGAGGTGGCGGTGACCGGAGGATAAAGCGGTGCGGGCCACGAGGACGGTACGGGACGATGTGGTCTCGGTTGCGCCGGCAACGGGAGAACCACCGGGCGGCGATCGACCGGCGGTGCGCCGGCGGACGCGGCGGCTGTGGCGGCTGCGGCGGCGGCTGCGGCTGCGGCTTCGGCTGCGGCGACGGCTGCGGCTTCGGCTCGGCTCGCTGCCTCGGCTCGGGCGGTGGCTGCTTCCTGATCGAGTCGCTGGATGATGCTTGCGAATCGTTGATCCATCGGAATTGCAGTGGTGGTGTCACCGGAGATCAAGGGCGGCGACGGCTTAGGGTTTTTCTTCTCTGGTCTGTTTTCGCAGAGAGAGAGATGGGAGGAGGAGATCAGGGTTTCGAAAACTTATGACTTGTTCTCTACTCCTCCCCACCCTATAGGAGAATTTCGCAGACCATGGGCCCACCATGGTTTTCTGCGAATTCTCCATGGCCCACCAATGGGTTAGACTGTTAACCCATTAACAGTTTAACTCATCCATCCATTTAATCGCGAGCCGATTAAATATGTCATCGTAACAAATAAATCAATATTTATTTATCCGCCAATCAGTTCAATTAACTAATTAAAATAGTAATTAGTTTATTATCCATTGCCCCGGGTGTAACTCTTACGGGTCAATATCGGTCGGGTTCGTTAATTCGTCGGGTCAGGACACCATATATCCAACACCTCACCCTTGATTAGCAAGATTCACCGGTTAATCAATTCGCCGCGACGATCATCCCGATCGCCTGTTACATCTCCATTTCGATCAAGGCGAATACACGAAATTCAAACATGACAGATGCAGCAGGTGGAAGCAGATCAAGAGAAAGCGCTGTTACTATCCCGCTACAGTGTCCGATGCTAAATCAGTCAAACTATACCATATGGGCGGTGAAGATGAAAGCAATCTTCAATTGCCATGGTTTATGGGAGGTGGTACAACCGGCGGCAGGGGCAGAGGTTGATGCCAAGAAAAATTGCACCGCCATAGCCTACCTGTACCAATCGCTCCCTGAGGATATGGTCTTGCAGGTTGCAAGTCTTGACTCGGCTAAGGAAGTGTGGGATACCATCAAAACAAGATTTATTGGGGTACATAGAGTCAAGAAGGCACGCTTGCAGACTCTTAGGAGTGAATACCAGTCTTTGAGGATGAAGGATTCAGAAAATATTGATGATTTTGCTGCTAAGATAAGTTCTATTTCTTCTAAATTCACTGAATTAGGAGAAACAATACAAGAATCTGTCTTAGTTAGGAAATTATTGGATTCAGTGCCTGATAGGTTCATTCAATTGATAGCCTCAATTGAACAATTTGTTGACTTAGATTCAATGTTGTTGCAGGAAGCTGTGGGAAGGCTGAAGGCTTTCGAAGAAAGGACAGGAATGAAAGCCAAAGGAGGATCAGCCAAAGAAGAGCAGTTACTCTTATCCTACAGTGAATGGCAGGCAAGGAACAGGGAGAATAAGTCAAAGGGCAAATGGGAGAAAGGGAAATCTCAAAGAAACAGCAATGAAAAAGGGTCAAGAAACACTGCAAAGGGAAAATTTAGAAATGAGAAACCAGGGAACTACAAGAAGGATGGGAAGAGTTCTCAAAGACAAAAGAAGGATAAGTCCAAGATAAGATGTTTCAAATGCGACAAACTTGGGCATTATGCCAGCGAATGTGGGAAGACTGCTGCAAAGGAAGAAGAATCCAATCTGCTGCAAGTTGAGGAGGATGATGACTCAGAGCCTGTTTTGTTGATGATCTCACAAAACCATGAGGCAAAGGAAATGGTGATGCTAAATGAATTGAAGGTGCAGCCTGTAAGGTATGAAGTAGATGGTCAAACAAAGGAGACATGGTATCTTGACAATGGAGCCTCAAACCACATGACAGGTAACATTGATCACTTATCTACTCTTGATAAAAATGTGGGAGGTAATGTGACTTTTGGAGATGGGTCCAAAGTTAGCATAGAGGGTAGAGGATCTGTGTTGCTAGAAGGAAGGTCACTAGAACAAAGATTACTTACCAATGTATATTACATTCCACAACTAAGGAGTAGTATTATAAGCTTAGGCCAAATCACTGAGGGAGGATGTGAAGTTAGAATGAAAGAAGATTGGCTTTGGTTATATGAAAGAAGTGGTACATTACTATTGAAGGTTAAGAGGTCAGCAAATAGGTTGTATAAGATACCAATAAGGACAGGCTCTCCTGCATGTTTTCTGTCTAGTTTAGAAGATCAAGAATGGGTATGGCATGGGAGATTAGGACACATGAGCTTTAAGACCCTAGAACTGATGTCTAAGCAGAAGCTGATTGAGGGGTTGCCACATGTTAAGCATACTTCAAAGGTGTGTGAAGCATGTCTAGCAGGGAAACAAACAAGAGATTCTTTTCCTAAGCAGTCTACCTATAGGTCGAAGGTTCCATTGGAATTCATATCAATGGATTTATGTGGGCCTATACAACTAGAAACTAGCAATGGGAATAGGTATTTCGTGTTGCTATTGGATGATCACACTAGATTTATGTGGGTATTTTTCATCAAGCATAAGAGTGAGGCTTATGATACTTTTATTAAGTTTAAAACTGAAGTAGAATGCAAGTATGACAGGAAGATTAAGACCCTTAGGTCTGATAGGGGAGGTGAATTCACATCAGTGGAATTCACTGCTTATTGTGAGCAGAATGGTATCTCCAGAATGCTGACTGCTCCTTACTCTCCACAGCAGAATGGTGCTGTTGAGAGAAGGAACAGGACAATTATGAATGTCACAAGGAGCATTCTTAAGGCAATGGAAGTACCAGATAGGTATTGGGCTGAAGGGGTTAGGCATGTTGTATACTTGTTGAATAGAATGCCCACTAAATCTCTTGATGATGGCATACCATACCAGTTCTTGAAGGGTAGGAAACCAAATATTTCACATCTGAAAATATTTGGTTGTATAGGACATGTTAAGGATACAAGGCCAAGCTTGAAAAAACTAGAGGTAAGGAGCAAACCTATGGTTTATCTAGGCAGGCAGGAAGGGACTAAGGCATTTAGAATGTTGGATGTTAGAAATAACAAAATAGTGCTTAGCAGGGATGTGATCTTTGAGGAATCAAAGAAATGGAACTGGGATACTAAGTTAGGAGAAAGTGAGCAGAATGAGCTTACATGGTCTAAGTCAACTTGGGCAGAGTTTCTTGGACCAGGAGACTCAGAAAGTGAGGATGATAGTGGTCAAGAAATTGACTTAGAGCATGTGCATCAGGAAGTGGAGCATGATGTTGCTCATGAGGGTGATCATGAGAATTCTGCTAGTGCTAGCTCTCCTAGAGACCCAGGACCAAGTAGTAGTCAAACCACAGGAGTAAGAAGGTCAACTAGAGTGTCAAATGTGCCAGCTAAGTTGAGTGACTATGTTATAGATAAAAGATTAAGGTTGGGAGAACAGAGACAGGAACAGTTAGAACTTATTGAACTTATGCTTGCACAGGAAGAGGAACCTACTACTTACTCAGAGGCTGTTAAACATAAGAAATGGAAGGAAGCAATGTTAGAAGAGCTTAAGGCGATAGAAAGGAACAATACATGGAAGTTAGTTGAACCCCCTAAGAACTGTAAGCCTATAGGGTTAAAATGGTTGTTCAAACTTAAGAAAGATGCTTCAGGGCAGATTGTGAAGCACAAAGCTAGGCTGGTAGCAAAAGGGTATGTCCAGCAGATAGGAATAGACTTTGAAGAAGCTTTTGCTCCTGTAGCAAGGATAGAAACCATTAGACTTATATTAGCTCATGCTGCTAGGATGAAGTGGAAGGTCTATCACTTAGATGTAAAGGCTGCATTCTTGCATGGAGAGCTTAGTGAGGAAGTTTATGTGATGCAGCCTGAGGGGTTTGAGAAGAAAGGTCAGGAGCATAAGTGTTATAGGTTGACCAAGGCATTGTATGGTCTGAAACAGGCACCAAGGGCCTGGAATATCAGGCTTGATAAAGTGCTAAAGGAGATAGGCTTTAAGAAGTGCCAAACTGAGCAGGCAGTGTATACTAGACTTAGAGGGGAGTCAATATTGATTCTAGGTGTTTATGTAGATGACTTGCTTCTAACAGGGAGTAGTAAAGAAGATATAGATGAGTTTAAGACTCAAATGAAGTTGAGATTTGAAATGACTGATTTAGGAGAACTTTGCTACTACTTGGGAATAGAAGTAAGTCAGAAAGCTGAAGGAATTTACTTAAGGCAAGCAGCCTATGCAGAAAAGGTTGTAAGGCTTGCAGGGTTAGAAGGCTGTAATGATACTAAGATACCAATGGATCCTGGATTGAGGTTGTCAAAAGAAGAGAGAGGTGAGGTTGTGGATGCAACCCAATACATGAGGTTGGTTGGTTCACTCAGGTACTTGTGCCAGACAAGACCTGATATATGTTATGTTGTTGGAGTTGTATGCAGGTATATGCAGGAACCAAGGGAAGCACACATGAAGGCTGTAAAGTACTTAATCAGATATGTCAAGGGGACAACACATTATGGGCTATTTTACAAAACAGGAGTAAGAGATGGATTGACAGGATATTGTGATAGCAATCATTTGATGGGAAGTGAAGATGGCAGGAGTACTGCTGGGAATATGTTCTATTATAATGGGTCATTGATTTCCTGGCAATCACAGAAACAGAAGACTGTGGCCTTATCTAGTTGTGAGGCGGAATTTATGTCAGCTACTGTTGCAGCATGTCAAGCTGTGTGGCTTGTGGGTTTACTGAAGGAATTAACTGCTCAGGAACACAGGAAAGTTCAGCTGAATGTTGATAACAAGTCAGCAATTGCACTGATGAAGAATCCGGTGTTCCATGGTCGTTCTAAGCACATTAATCTCAGGTTCCATTTTATTAGAGAGTGCATAGAACAAGGAAAAATAGAGGTGAAATTTGTGAGTAGTTTACTGCAGAAAGCAGATATCCTAACAAAGGCTTTACCAAGAGTAAGATTTTCAGAAATGAGGTCTTTGATAGGAGTTGAGGATTTTTCAAGTCTGGTTACTTAAAAATTGGTTCTTTGCTGAGTTATTAGTAAGATGGAAGGGACACATTAGTACACACAAACTTTATAAGTCACTGGTGTGCGATGCTAATGTCTATTCATCTTAGTAATAATGTTGGCCAAGTTTCATTGACAAGTATATTGGAATTAGAGGGGAGTATGTTGAAGAAAATTAACTTTGAGTTAATTTGGTAATTCCAATATAAGGCAGGGACTAGAAGTGTAAATCTTTACACGGGTGTGTGATTGTTAGAAAGTTTGGGCTGGAGTTTGAATGTTTATTATAGATGACGGGTGTATTTGTAATTAGTTTGTTAATTAGGTTTATAGCCGTTAGTTAATCTGTTTTATATATGTAGCTTGATTAGGTCATAAGTGTGTAATTTTTCTCATTCATCATCAATTAAATTCCCTGCATTTTCTTGTCAAAGTGTTGTGAGAATTCGAGATATCAAATTAGAAAATATGGAGAGATAAGGTCACGTACTACCCACCTCTCTTATTTGACAAATTCAAAATATGAAGAATGCAAAAGGGAAATAGGAAAAATAGAAAAACATGCACACGTGAATCATATATGCGTGACTCCCTACACGTGTCACATATCATTCTTTCCCGCTTATATTCACCTTGTCATTAAGGTGAAATTATGAATGAGACATGGCGGATGTCACGGTGGTCGCCATATGGTTTTTTCGGTGACATCACAAATTGATCCATATCAGTGGTATCAGAGCGGTCGTGATTCATGAATATCCGTCTGAAGTCCGAAGAGGAGTTCCAACGGAAAACCCATAACCGTTTAACCCGAAATATGTATGTGCCACGTTCAGGGAGTCACCCATATATGGTTCACGTGTGCATGTTTTCCTATTTTCCTAACTTGCATTCTTTATATTTTGAACAAGATGGATGACCACCCTGCGCGTTGCTGCGGGGGTGACTACTAAATGAGAGCATAACAGAATGTATACGGAGAAAGACGAAAGTATATAGTAGTAGGCAGATAAATTGATGAAATGACATTACATAAGTTTGCTATATTAGTTTTAGCAACAAAAGTGCTGCAGAAGTAAAAGTGGGTGAAGAAAAGTGATATGGTAGCAAAAGTGGGTCACTGCAAAAAGAAAAGACTTTGATATTTACCCTGCCAAAATGATAATCAGCCTCTATACCACGGTTTCTTAATATGATCATCATAGCCTTTACAACACTTAAAATGTAAAAAAACATAACATTTTTTAAGCGCAGTTGATCCAAAGCCATCACAAACTGGATTTCAAAGCATACAGATTATCTCAACCAACTTTTAAGCATACATGTCATCAAAGTAATCACATATTCGATTTCTGTCATTCGAAAACATCATTGCAACCCACCCACATTCAAAAATCGAACATAAGAACCCATGACAGTCATAAAGGCGAAAACGTGAGCAGAAACAGTATCTTTTTAGTGTACACCGCATACTTAACTTTTGATACAAATCAAGTCACCAAAAGGAAAATGAACGTCCCTTTTAAAAAAAGGCATAAAATAATCATGGCAACTAATAGATATTTCATATAAAGCAGCTTCATAAAATCATCAAACCATCGTATAAACTCGCCATATTAGCCAAGGAAGGCATAGCTAATGACAAAGAAGGCTCAGATCATATCATGTGATGGTGTCACTAAGAAATGCATTTGTAGTTGTGGCTGCAAATACGAAATGGCATGCCAGAAACAAACTATATTGCATCTCTTGTGTATCATCAAAATATGGGTGAACATCATAGCCTGATCAGAAATGTGTCTCAAATATTACGTTAGTGAACCCAAAACATACCAACTCTTGAATAAATGAAGACAGATCCATCAATTTCCTTGGTTAACAAATCAGTCACGCATGGAGAGAGCCAGACATAAACACAACATTTATCTCGGAATAGGCTCAGATTACAGCCGATCGTCATAGCCACCAAGGCTCAGACCATATCTCAGGCACAGATCGATGCAATGTTTGCGACACATATGATCTACGATGCACCACCAAGACACCGATCAAAGCCTAAGCTGAAAAATATCACAGCGACAATCATCACAGCCTTTAAAAAATCTACATATCATCATCGGCTAAGGCCTCAAATCAAGTAAACATGCATTAAATCAGCTAGGTAGAGCCAAAGATTTTCATCGAGCAGAACATCTGAAAATCATACAAAAGCTATAGAACAGAAAGTATCATCGCCATTTACGTTCAGATGAATTAAAAAAAGAGGATAAAATCAGGTAAATTTACCCGGAAACTGCAAAGTTACTCCGATGGAAAACCCACACCACAAACAACCACCATCACCAACCCAACTGTTAGATCTAGGGTTTCCGCCGGAAAAACCATACGTAACATGAAATCGATTTACAGATCTAAAATCCACCAAACAATGAGCCAAAAAATAGATCCAGAAGGTTCATCATTGCCAAAAAAACACAACAAATCGTAGATTAGGGTTTCAATCGGAGAAAAGATGATGAATCAAAAACCATAAATTCGTAACCATCATCGCCATAACGGCTCTGGTCAAAGGGAGCACCAATAAACCCTAAGTCGCCGCTGCATGATCCCCAAAAACAGCGCAAAGATTGGTGGCCGCTAAGTGCCGCCGATTCAACGGAGCAACACCTAAACGGCAGCCGCTACGACGTCGATATCGGCGGCCGGAAACGTCAACAGCTCGGCCACTGTTAACAGTCGCCGCACCGGTAACATAACCTGCGATGTAGACAGAGAAGTAGATGGAACAAACTCCGGCCACCCAGAGAGAGAAATATGGAAGATGTGCATCTTCAAATGGGTTGGATGGGTTGAAGTACAGAGGGACGTGGGTGATAAAGAGATTAGAGGTGCAAACTGTCCACGTGTACGGTGATTAAGCCTTTCTTTTGCACAATAAAATCTTAGTCATCTCCACAAAACCACGTGTATATGACTAAATATAAACAGCTGTAAAAATGGGTTAAAGAACAGAAAATATAGGGATAAAAAATGTAAACAATAGAAAAGTGTGTGGCTAAACTAAAAGAGTGAATAAGGGTAGCAAACGTCAAAAAACCAAATTCACGTGACCAAAGTTTGAAAACCTAAAAGTCTACTATTCATCATGAAATTTGATTGTATATTATATAAATTAGTCAAATAAGAGAGGTGAGTAGTATGTGGCCTTATCTGTCCTTTTTTTATGTCCATGTTGAGGTAGTCCGTAATTTTAATTTATATTGTAATTCCTTTAAGTAACTTTGGGTTTAATTCAAATAATACGCAGAAAAGTTTATAAAAAAATATGAGTTTCTTCCTAATTTTCTTTCTGGATTTCATCTATAATTTTTTGACCATTGATCGATTCACCGATTGATCCACATCACAAACCTTCTTGGCATCTTCTATTTTTCACGCTCTTGCCACTGTCTTCATATCTTGCTCCTCTCCATTGCCGATCTCCCTCTTTCTTGTGTACAGGGGCGTCTTCGAAATTTCGGATGCCCAGGGCGAGTTTTGAAAATATGCCCTTCTATATAAATTTTTTTTTATAAATCGACGATAATTGTTATAAAAATTTGCACATCCCGTAAAATTTATTGGAATTAGTGAATTTTTATGCATAATTGCTCAATTACTTACTTTAAATATGAGTTCAAACTTAAAATATTAAAAATAAGTGTTGAATGACATGAAATATAAAGAAGATTTTTTTTTCTTATTCCCCTCTAAAACATATGTCATGTGCGGCGCTATCCTGCACACCCTTAAAGACACCCCTGTTTGCGTATCTCAAATACATTTTTGAGACTAGAGACTAAAAAAGTAATATACATTAAGAAAAACGGATAAAAACTTCGAAAATAATCAACAATGACCAACGACCATCGGCTCTTTTAGGGTAATTGTAATACCTCATTACCACCCCATGATCCCAAGCATTTTTTGAGGTGCCACTTCATTTTTCTCAAACCACACTTTTTTATTGTAATACCTCAAGATACCCACCCCAAGACCCCAAACTCTTCAAAAAGTAGGGGGACCCACAATCCCACACCCACAATCCCACACCCACAATCCTCTCCTCTCCCGAGTTCTCTTCTCTCAGCAGCCCAGTCCCACGGGGTCATCCCGCGCCCCGATCCCGAGCGACCGTCATGGTGTTCCCGAGCATCCCGAGCATCCCGAGCTCGGTATCACCCTCCTATCTTGAGGTATTACAATCACCCTTAGTTGGTCACTAGGTACGTTTCTATTTTTTTTTCATCCAATCATTTTTAAAATCTATGCGTTTTTAGATTCTTTTACATTATTATCTTGGGTTTTTAAAATTTATCTTATATATAATTATACGGGAAAGTTATTGTCCCGGGGGGGGGGGGGTCATGCGAAGTGTACGAAGGCGCAACGACTCTTGATTCCCGTTAATTAAGGCGATCTAACTGACATGTTGTGTCACATCCTTCAAGATAATTTAATCCGCTTCATTTTATTAAAAGGCAACGTCGTCTTTTAAAAAAAAGCTTAAAATTAACGCATTTATATAAAATAAAGCAATCGAGAATATCAATAATTGCGTAATTTTATATCACGCAACATAGAATAAAAATGTTCATGCTTTATTTCATAATTAGTTTTTGGAGTAAATTATGGATTTCATCTCTATGGTTTGTCGAAATTTCACCTATCGTCACTGCTTTTCAAAAATTACGGATTGCGTCCCAACTTTTGTCAAAACATTACGGATTTCATCCTTCCGTCAAATTTCTGTTAATTTTTACTGTTAAATTTTAATAAATACCCATAACACCCTCATCCTTTTATTTAATAAAAAAACAAAAAAAAAGTTATTATGGTCCAATAAATTACCCCGAATACAGCCACCACCACCACAATGGCCCAGCCACCATCACCACCACCAAATCCAGGGGCGGACATAGGTTAATGGGTACGGGTTCGCCCGACACCCATGAACTTTTTCCGCAGTGTGCTAAATTTTTGATTTTTTACGAACTGAACCCCAAGAAATTTTGTGACCGAACCCGATAGAATTTTTATACCGACCCTCAACTTCAAGAAAATAATATATATTTTTTTTTCAAACCAGTAATAATTAATAATAATAAACATAAAAAACTAAAAAAAAATGCCAAATAATTAGTAATTGACACCAAGAATTGCATTTGGGCCTACCTTTAATTACTTATAAAAAGACCAACCCTTGTCCCTTAATTTAGGCCCAATTGCCCAAAAATCTTAAAAATTATATATATTGGATTTGGGGCTCAATTCACTGTTGCGTGTCTGCGTATACCACCAATTCACCAAAAGAACCGAGCGGGAGAAATCGTACGACCAAAATTCCGATCGTCGAACGTCAATCGACGCTGTAAGTCGCCGGAATCGGAACCGGACCAGGGGCGACCTCGCCTGAAAGTCGTCATAATCAGAATCGGACCAGGGGCGATCTCCACAGACCACAGTCCACACTCGGTTAGTCTTAGCCAATACTGATTTTTGAGTTTTGACATTCTTGAATAATCTTGATTTCTTGTGATTATAGTATCTCATTCTCAAATAGGTATTCTAAAGTTGAGTATGGTTAAAGAAACATGTGATTTTGTATGAAGTTTCAAGTTTTGAATGTTTTTGAAAAATAGGTTTTGGGACTCAATTACTCAAAACAGGTTATGGTATTGAATCTGTGATTTTGTGTTCAAAACAGGTTTGAACTTTGAAGAACTTACAAAATCTTGTCATTTTGTAAAAAGTTTACTTGTTTAGCCATTGTGTTTTTTGTTTTAAATTATTGACTTTGTGTGTTTGATAAGTGTTTGTTATTCAAAACTTTATATGTAGGGATTATGTTTATGGACCGATTTGTGGTGCGCAAAGTGCAATCTTCATCTTCAAAGACTCTCGAATATGTTGATGTTAATACTCTTCCAAGGGATCCCGGTGAAAGAAAACCACTTTCATCATATAATCTTAATCAACGAGATGATATTAGAAGATATTACTTAACCAAGGGACCGTTTCAACCAAGGCTTCAAACTTTTAAACAAACAATTATTGGTGGCGAGGCAAGACGTTTTCAAGCTACTTGGTATGATACGTATAAAAATTGGTTGGAATATAGTGAAACAAATGATCGGGCATATTGTTTGTGTTGCTATTTGTTTAAGGATTACTATGGAAATCACAAGGATGCTTTTGTAGATGAGGGGTTCAATAGTTGGAATAAAAAGGAAAGGTTTGGTCGTCATGTTGGTCAAGTGAATAGCATTCACAACCAGTCATTGAAAAAGTGTGAGGATTTGATTAGAAAAAAATCAATCGATACAATTTGTGTTTGTGAAACAAAGTGATAAGCAAAAACATGAATATCGACTTAGATTATGTGCATCGATTGAGCTTGCCAAAATATTATTGAGCCAAGGTTTACCCTTTCGTGGTCATGATGAATCAAGTGATTCTTTAAATAGAGGAAATTTCTTGGAACTTTTAGATCTAATGGAAAGACAAAGTGAAGAGCTTGGCAATGTTATTTTAGGGAATGCTCCTGGAAATAGTAAGATGACGTCTCCTAAAATTCAACTAGACATTAAACATTGTTTCGCAGAAGAGGTACTTAAACAAATTTTTGAAGATCTAGGGGATGATGTGTTTTCTTTACTAGTTGATGAATCAAGTGATGTGTCAAAAAAGGAACAAATGGCTGTGGTTATTCGATATGTGGATAAATATGGGATTGTGAAAGAACGGTTTATATGTCTTGTTCATGTAACGGACACTTCTGCATTATCTCTTAAATCTGCCAATGATAATTTATTTTCCCGATATGGCTTGAGTTTGAGTAAACTAAGAGGTCAAGGTTATGATGGTGCGAGTAACATGGCCGGTGAGTTCAACGGGTTGAGAGCTTTGATCTTAAAAGAAAATCCTTCAGCATTTTATGTACATTGTTTTGCCCACCAACTTCAATTAGTTGTGGTGGCGGTTGCAAAAAAACATGTGGGTGTTTTAAGGTTCTTTAATACTGTCGCGTGTTTGACTAATGTCATTTGTGCATCGTGTAAGCGACAAGACAAGCTTCGCGAATCGCAAAAAAATAAAATGGAAGAGAAAAAAAAAGAATTTGGAAATCGAGTTTGCTACCGGTAGCGGTCTGAATCAAGAACTTTCTCTCACAAGGGCAGGAGATACTCGTTGGAATTCACATTATAAAACCGTTTCTTGTTTCGCTACTTTATATGATTCAATCATTGAAGTTCTTGAATACGTTGAAGAAACGGCCTCGAATGCTATTAACATCACACAAGCGGGAGGACTTATAGAAGATTTGAGAAGGTATGACTTTGTATTTTATATGTATTTATTGACGCACATTCTTGATTCAACAAACAATTTGTCTCAAAGTCTTCAAGGGAAAGACCAAGATTTGTTGAATGCAATGTCATTGGTTACATCAACCAAGCGTGGACTTGAGCATTTTAGATTAGAGAGTTTTTCATCATTTCTTGAGACGGTCAACTCTTTTTGTGAAAAACATAATGTTCAAATGGTAAACATGGATGATGTCTACATTAACCCAAGAAATCCAAGACAAAAGACAAACATGACGTGTCGACATTATTACGAGTATGATTGTTTCAACACGGTGGTGGATATGCAAATACAAGAGTTTGGAAATCGTATTAACGAGGTAATGATGCAACGCATCTTATATATGTTTTTGAATTGCAAATCCCGCATTTTTACCGGCTTTTGATCGAGTTTGATGAGATTTTGTTACTTAATTGCTTATTTGGTGAAATTCAGGAAATCTGGTGATGTTGGGTTGATTTATGGTGATTTGTGGTGAAAACAGAACGTGAATCGGAGTCCGGGAGAAAAAGATAGATGATTTTGAAATTTTGCTACAGCAGCCGATTCGCGGACAGCCACTCCCACACATTAATTTTAGCTGTCCGCGAGTTTTTGCTAAAAGTGTCAGTCGCGGACAGCCATTCCCTTGTCTGAAATTCTGGCTGTCCGCGAGTCTTATTCCCAGAAATCAGTTTAGTGATTTTCGCGGCCAGCTAATCCCAGAAATACTTTTTTGGCGGTCCGCGACTACTGGACAGTCGGCTAAAAATTCTAAAACGGGTATTTAAGCATTTTTGGAGCCTAGGGTTCGGGGATTCGACCAGAGAGCACGTTTTTTAGAGATCTTCGAGATTAGAGGTCAATTTTGAGCAATCAAGGGCCGGATTGAAGATTTTGAAGCTTAGATTGAAGATTTGAAGGCTTCGGTTGGAGATTTCTTCATCTAAATCGGTTTCTTCTTCCTTATTTTTGATTGTTTGAACATGTATTCCTTAGATTCTACTGATTTCTTGATTAGATACATGATTTGTGGCTGATTTCTCATTTATCACCTAGTTTAGATGAAGCTTTACCCATTTTGACTTTTCGGTTTGACTTTTCAACATGAATTTGTGATTTTTGCTCATGATTCTAGTTTTGGTTGCTTGAGATGATCATGTGTGCTTGATTAGCTGCTGTTAATGATGTATTGTGTGGACTAATTGATAGGGATTGTGGAATTGCAACCATTATTAGTTAGTTTATTGTTGATCCTTAGACTAGAATTGGTTTTTGGGTTGATGCATGATCCGGAGACCTCCTACATGATGATATATCATTGATTAGTGGCTGATCTTGTGTGCATCCATTTGAGGTTGACTTGACCGAGTCGTTTCTTATGCTAGTTATTGTCTAGGCATTGTTTAGTAGGTTAGATTCCTTGTGACCGCAAGATTTGACCCTACTTATTCGTGTTTAGAGGTTTCTAGGTCTCAGGTAATCGAATTTAGAATCATTGCATGTATTAGGATTCATTTAGAGAGACCTCTCTTGGTGTTTCCCGATTTATGTGTGTTTTGCTCGTTTTGACTGAAACTGTGAAACCGTTGTGCAAATTCACATATTATGCTATCTGTGCTTCATTTAGAATCGTCTGATCATCCGGGATGTGTCTATAGTCCTCCTTGGTTGGATTATTCTCATTTGGTGATAGTTTCATGTTGATAGGTCTTGCCGGGGGTCTTACTTGGGTTTAGTGGATTCTAGGCTAGGTGATATCTCTCTCATTCTGTTTCTCTGTCGTTTGCTTTGTTTGCTGCTAGTGTTATTGCTTGCTTAGTTTGTTTATTTCAAATCATTCCAATTTCATCGGTTAGATATTAGTTATGATACATTATCGGGAGTCTGATTACGCGTCCGTGGATTGATACTCGGTACTTATTGATACTATATTGCATACGACGGGTACGCTTGCCCTAGTGTGTGGTTTGGTCACTCAGTATTTACCATTTTTAACTTGACCGTTTTTATATATCCAAATTCGCACATCAGGTAACTTCCGAGTTATTTACTTGTATGGCTTGCTTGAGTCCATGTGATAATTTTGCATCTTTTGATATACCAAAGATACTACGGTTAGCTGAGATGTATCCATGTGATTATGATGAAGAAGATAGAAGAAAACTAAGGTTGAACTCACGATCTATGTTGAGGGTGTATTTTCAGGATGCTCACAGGAAGCTCAGACAGTTCAGGAATCCTATTGTCATCTGAGAATCTCGTACATTCAGGTATCCTGATTGTTTATTTTAACTAACCTTCATATTTTGCCACATGTCTATTTGACCAGGTATTACCGGAATCATCAACGACCTCCGAAACTTATGCTCCAGCTGAAGAAGATCGTGGACCAAGTGAATGGAGAGGCCTCTAACGGTCGAGTTAGTTGGACGATAGGATCCCGGGAATCCCGGAAAGTTAGTTATTATTGTATTTGTTATATAAATCGAGGATTCGATCAGTAGGAACACACAATTACACTCGCACACTGGTTTCTCTACACGAATTATTGTATCACTTAGCTCTGATCGATCAAACCTCCAACCCGTTGTAACGAATCGTTTGATAATTAATAACATTGACTTGGTGGCGGTTTCCAGCCGGCACCCGAGGTTTTTATCCAGGATTCCTAGAGGCAACTCAAAGGATTCTGGAGTTTTCCTCGCTAAAATCCTTGTGTTATCACCTTTACTTGGATTACTTACCCATTTGATCGTTAAGCACTCTACCTCACAATCTAAGTTTGGAATACAGGATTCCCAAGTGAATTTTTGACCAAAACAGTTTGGCGCCCACCGTGGGGCAAGTGGTGCTTAATCCTACCAAAATCCCATATCTCGTTCATTTCGTTTGATCTCCGATCCAAAGGATGTCGAACTCACAAAAATCTGTCTCGGCCTCTACATCGTCCTCCATTCCCCCTATTCCTTCCTTTCCAGGAAGCCAGAAGAAGACTAATGACCGTCAGAAGAAAGTGGACGAGCAGCCGAGAAAAACTGATTATCCTGTCTTCACAGGATCCCAGGTTCAATCTGTTGATCCGATTATTACTAACAATGATTTGTTTTCCTTGATTAAGCAGGTAAAAAATCAAATGGATCAGCAAGAAAAAACTAATCAAACGGTGATGAAGGAAATTGAAGATCTAAAGAAATCCAGGAAGCCTATGGAAGAGCAAAGTCCCCTGTTTCCCAGGCATCTCGATTTCAATGCTTCGGGATCCTCAGATCCGTTTCGCTACAATAACAAATCAACATCAGGATTTGCTACAGTCCCTGCAATGACTTCTCAGGCCGCAGGATACGCTGAAAGTACTGCTGGATTCCTAGGAGCTGTCCAACCAGAATTCTCACAGTCACACTACAAGGCTCCCTGGATTCCACCGTTGTTGGGATCCTCAGCCTTGCCGTCTCAAGGATACCCTTTTTCTGTTGGGAATCCGAGTCAGAATTCCCGAGGATACCAATACTCTAACCCTTCAATTTCTGCAGGAATCTTCAGAACCAACTCCTCAGAAGTGCATGATGGTGACGACATCCCCATGCAAACAGCAGCCACTACGGAGCCAAGCTTCCCAGCAAATTATGGCTACGGTCCCAGGATTCCGACCCAGAATCCTACCTCTGGTAACATGTCCAACTCAATCCCTATTGTTTCTAACCAAGGTGCTCCTTATGATGCAGGTATTCATCCGAGTGTCGCTAGGGAGCTCCAGAAGTTGAAAGAAATGATATCAAATGTTCCAGGGATCCTGAAGCCTATCCCTGAAGTTCCTTTAGAAAGCCACAAGATCTCTAGATTTGCTTGGCCAATATCCCAAGTAGAGATCCCGAAGCGTTTTCAGACTCCAAGCATGAAGCTTTATGATGGGACCACGGATCCTGAAGAACACGTGGCACATTACCGGGAGCGTATGGAGATCAACCCTATTCCAATAGAAATCAAGGAAGCCTGTCTATGCAAAGGCTTCGGATCAACCCTAACAGGACCAGCCATGAAATGGCTACTAAGCATTCCTCCTAACACTATTACGTCATTTTCTCATTTAGTTAACTTGTTTAACAATCAATTTTCTTGCAGCAGGACCTTTGAGAAACTTACAGGAGACCTATACCGAATAATTCAGAAGCCTGATGAGCCTCTCAGAGATTATATTGCCAGATTCGGACGAGAATCTCTTGAGATTCCTAATCTGGATATGGCAGCAGCCGTGGAAGCCTTCAAAATGGGGCTCTCCAAAGATTCCCGTTTTTACGACGACCTTGTTATGGCTCCTTGCAGGAATCTTGATGAAGTACGCAGCAGAGCTCTGAGATTTATTCGTTTGGAAGATGACAAGAGGATCCACCAAAGACTGGAGGTTCCTAAATACGATCCCAATAGCAAAAAGGCAGAATCCCCTGGGAAGCCGTATAGATCTCGTCCATATTCCAAACCGGAGAATCACAAAGTCAACGCCGTTGACCAGGATGATGACGATGAGGAATATCCTAAGGTATCTGAATACTGTTTTTCCGTTGACATTGGTGGTTTGATGTGTGCTATGCAGGATCTAGGTGAAAAAGCTAGATGGCCCAGGAAGGATACTAAACAAGGATCCTGGAAGGACAAGTCCAAGTGGTGTGCCTTCCATGAAGATTTTGGTCACCTGACGGACGAATGTATAGCACTCCGAAAGGAAATCAGTTATTTACTCAGCAAGGGGCATCTTAAGGAGTTGTTAGGCAGAAAGAGGGTCAAGACTCAAGAAGCCGACAAGGTGCCCCAGAGAGCGGCTTCTCCACCACAGGATGCCCAGATTATCAACTTCATCTCAGGAGGCTCGGACATCTGTGGAACTTCATATTCCTCAGCCAAGAAGCATGCCAAGGAATCCAAATCTGAACAGGGTGACAGACCTGTCCGGACATCCACCCTGACTCAAGACAAACTAATATCTTTTGATGAGAGTGACCGTTCTCATGTTCAGGATCCTCACCACGATAGTCTTGTGGTTACTTTATATATTGCTAACCATTTTGTTCGCAGGATTCTGGTTGATAACGGGAGTTCAGTAAACATAATCCGACTTGATGTGCTCAAAAAGATGGGGATTCCAGAAACTGAAATAGTTCCAAGATCCTCAGTTTTAGTCGGATTCAGCGGTGAAACTAAAAGCACCGTTGGGGATATCAGGTTGCCAGTATATATAGAGGGGGTAAACTCTATGCAAAAATTTTGTGTTATAGATTCTCTCTCTTGTTGCAATATTATTCTTGGCAGGCCTTGGATTCACGAGATGAAAGCAGTTCCTTCAACTTATCACCAATGTATCAAGCTTCCTACACCCTGGGGAGTCGTAAGAATTGAAAGTGACCAGCAGGAAGCCAAGAACTGTTACTCTACTTCAATGAAGAGTACCACTAAGGTGACGAAGGGATAGCAATTACAGAAAAAGGCGCCTGAAGCACAGGAGGACAGGGAGCTTGATGTCAAAGAAATACCTCTAGACCCTAAGAATCCTGAAATCAAGGTGCTCATGGGAACGAGCATCCCAACAAATGTTGAACAGGAATTATTAATACTTCTCAAAGCCAGAACTTCAACTTTCGCCTGGAAGCATGAAGATATGACAGGTATCCCTAAACACGTAATTACTCATAAACTTGGTTTAGATCCCTCTTTCAGGCCTATACAGCAGAAAAGGAGGAAGTTCGCTCCAGAGAAAAATATAATCATCCAGGAGGAAGTCGACAAGCTTCTCAAAACAAAGATGATCAGAGAAGTCAAATATCCTAGGTGGCTAGCGAATGTGGTGGTGGTCCAGAAGAAGAATGGAAAGTGGAGAGTTTGTGTTGATTACACAGACTTGAATAAGGCCTGTCCTAAAGACCCGTTTCCACTTCCTCACATCGATGCAATGGTGGATGCCACGGCTGGCCACGAGATGCTCACTTTCATGGATGCCTCAGCAGGATTCCAGCAAATTCAGATGGAACCCTGCGATCAAGAGCATACAGCGTTCATGACTCCGACAGGTATATATTGTTATACTGCTATGCCCTTTGGATTAAGAAATGCAGGTGCCACCTACCAGAGACTCGTCAATATGATGTTCAAAGAGCAACTGGGGGACACAATGGAAGTCTACATAGATGACATGGTGGTAAAGTCCAAGAAAGCTGAAGATCACGTCAGAGATCTCCAGACTGCCTTTGATATCCTTGATCAATATAACATGAAGCTCAATCCCTCCAAATGCCACTTTGGGGTGCGAGCTGGAAAGTTCTTAGGATATATGGTCACAGAAAGAGGAATCGAAGCGAGCCCAGAGCAGATCAAGGCAATTCTGAATCTCAAGTCCCCATCAAATGTCAAAGAAGTGCAGAGGTTGACAGGAAGGATCGCGGCACTCAACAGATTTATTTCAAGCTCCTCAGAAAAAAGCAAGGATTTCTATGATATCCTGAGGAAAAACAAGAAGTTTGAGTGGACTGAGAAGCATGAAGAAGCCCTGAGGTGCCTGAAAGACTACTTATCAGCAGCTCCGTTGCTAATGAAACCAGAAGATGGGGAGCCACTATATTTATATCTTGCCGTTTCCGGAAGCTCAATCAGTGCAGTCCTGGTAAAAGATTATCAAGGTCAGCAGCATCCGGTATATTATGTAAGTAAAACTCTGCTAGACGCAGAGTCCAGGTATTCTCACCTTGAAAAGTTAATTTTATCTCTTATAATGGCTTCCACTAAACTTAGACATTATTTTGAAACACATACTATAATCGTGATGTCTAACTATCCTATCAAGGCAGTTCTTAGGAAGCCGGAAATGTCAGGAAGGATGGCTAAGTGGGCAGTCAAGCTGAGTGCCTATGACATCAAGTATGAACCAAGAACAGCAATCAAATCTCAAGCATTAGCCGACTTTGTGGCGGATTTCAGCAGTGACATTGAACCAGAAGTCGAAAAGGAAGTCCAGCAACTTGGGAAGCTCAAGGAAGACTGGATCCTCTACACCAATGGCTCCTCAAATGTTAGAGGAACAGGGCTGGGAATCCTGCTAAAATCGCCACAGGGGGACATAATACCTTTATCCATATCCTGTGAATTTCAGGCTACCAACAATGAAGCTGAGTATGAGGCTTTAATTGCTGGATTACAGCTGGCTAGGGATATGGGAATCCTATCTATACAAGTATTTGTTGATTCTCTCTTATTAACTAACCAATTTAATGGCTCTTATGCAGTAAGAGGAGAGAATCTAATTAAATATCTTGAAATTGTCAAAAAATTATCCCTATTTTTCGAAAATTTTAACATTTCACAGGTACCAAGAGAAGATAATGCGGAAGCCGACGCGCTGGCAAACTTGGCTTCATCGCTCAGGATCCCTGAGGATGTCAGGATTCCAATAACTCACGTCTTGACACCAGCAATAGCTCAACAGGAAGCTCAGGCTGTTGGCGATAACGCAGGGGCAGACGTCGAGAATCCTGAAGACGCCCAGGAATCCTGGACATACCCGATCCGGAAGTATCTCAAAGATGGGGAGATTCCTAAGGAAGAAAACCCCAGAGCTTTTCGTACAAAGGTAGTACCCTACACTATAATTAATAATATCCTATATAGGAGATCTCTTGCAGGTGTTTACTTAAGGTGTCTAGAGAAATCAGAAGCTCTTGAGGTGCTTGAAGACATCCATAGTGGAGATTGTGGAAACCATACCGGGGGCAGGGCGCTATTCTCTAAAGTTCTCAGATTTGGATACTATTGGCCAACTATGAAGAGGGATGCCGCGAGCTTCTCACAGAAGTGCGATGCTTGTCAAAGGCATGGTAATATCCTTCACCAACCTGCTGAGCATCTGCATCCTATAGTATCCCCACGGCCTTTCATGAAGTGGGGCATGGATATTGTGGGTAAGCTGCCAAAGGCTCCTGGAGGAAAGGTGTTTATGCTTGCCATGACAGATTATTTCTCCAAGTGGATTGAAGCAGAAGCCTATGTTCAAGTGAGAGAAAAAGAAGTGATATCCTTCATCAAAAGAAATATCCTCACCAGATTTGGGATTCCAGCGGAGATTATATGTGATAATGGTTCCCAGTTTATAGGTAAAAGGACTACAAGTTTTTGTGAAAGCTGGGGCATCAAGATGATCACTTCAACACCTGTCCACCCTCAGGCTAATGGGCAGGCAGAATCCAGTAATAAAATTATCATCAATAACCTTAAGAGGAAGCTGGGTTCCAGGAAAGGTAAATGGGCCGAAGAGTTGCCATTTGTTCTTTGGGCAGACAGAACTACACCCAAGAATGCTACCGGCCAAACACCATTCTCATTGGTGTTTGGGGCGGAAGCCGTAATTCCTACAGAGATTGTATTCCCAACGGCCAGAATCAACTGCCAGGATCCTGAAACAAATAACCAGAACCTCCTTCAGGATCTCGAAACAATTGAGGAGCTCAGAGATACGGCCAAGATCCGGATGGCTTCTTATCAACAACGGATAGCAAAATCTTATAACAAGAACACCAGGCTAAGAAGATTCCAAGTAGGTGACTTGGTTTTGAGGAAAGCTTTTCAGAATACTACCAATCCTGCTGATGGGAAGTTGGCACCCAAGTGGGAAGGCCCTTACCTTATTGATTCTGAAGAGGGTAAGGGGGCATACCGTTTGGTGAATATGGAAGGAGAACCTCTGCCAAGAGCCTGGAATGCCATACACCTCAAAGCTTATTTTATGTGAGAATCCCGTTGAGAATCTCAGGCAGAATCCCAAGGATCCTCAATATATAAATCCAAGGTACGTATGCTAATCCTATCTCAATTAATTCTTATTATTTTTGTGATAAGTTACTGACTTAAGCATCGGAGTGGTGTTAGCTAGGCTAACACCCACGCCTCACCAAGCGTTAAGTGTTTTGCAGATTTTGAGAATCCTAGAGAATTTTGGGTATATCCCCAGTTAGAGGTTGGCCACCTCTCCTACGTTTAAGGTATCCTGCATACCTTCTAAGGTTTGAGAGGCTGACTCCTCTCCGAAGTTTGGGTAATCGCCAGTAGCGCACGACCCTCGCCAGTAGCGCACGTTGTCCCCCGGTATGCTCAAGGTGGCCGGACCAGTCCACTCCAGGGGTGGCTGATAATCTTGTCACTGGAGGCTGCCGGGCGGATTCTCAAGGTTTATAACACTGACGTGTTATCTAAGGTTTTGGCATTTTCATGTCACATACGCATGGGCTTGTCCCCAGTTTTGGCTTAGTCCCAAGAATCCCGGGCTTGTCCCCAGTTTTGGCTTAGTCCCAAGAATCCCGGGCTTGTCCCCAGTTTTGGCTTAGTCCCAAGAATCCCGGGCTTGTCCCCAGTTTGTTTAACTCGTTTGCTTTCGAAAATGTCGGCTTCGGCCGGAGGCCAAGAAGCTTTTCGAAATTATTTCAGGTTTTAGAAGAAATTACTGAGGAAACTGCGTTCAGGATCCCTACAAGAATCCCGATTCAGGTAGAAAAAGATATGAGTATTTGGAATTGGAAAGTTGGCTAAGGTAAAATTCAAAGGTCAGTTTTCACTATTTAATCTAACTTGACATATTGATCGAATTTCAAATGGTCTTTCGGCATGCAAATCATTTTTTAAATATCTGATAAGTTTTTACAAATTAATTATACCAATCGAAATTTCAATACAAAAGGCAATATGAGAAACCCAAAAGATACTAATATTATTCATAGCCATAAAAGGTTGTGAGCTTCTCAAGCTTCGTCCTGAAAACCTCAGGATCCCTCCACTTGAGAAGCTCGAAGGTCAAAAGATTGTTTTTTGGGAATCCTGGTTTCGTCTTGTAAACACAAGATCCCTCCACCAGGATCCCCACCATTGTTGTTGTTTGCTACTTGTTCATTACAGGGAAAGAGAAATTGTTTCAACCACAAGAACCACCAAAAGAACAACCTAAAAACCTAAAAAGTGGGCTCAGACCGTTGCAATGTCCTCATCGCCCACTGTCTTCTCCTCCTCCACCGGCTTCACCACGTCCTCCAGCTTCTTGCCAGTTCCCAGCTCAATCACAAAAGCCCTTGTTGGGGCAACCGGAGAATCCGGAACCACCTTTGAGGAGCCACCTTCGGTCCCATCCTTTCCTTCCCCATCACCATCTCCTCCCAGTGATTCCAAGACCAGCCTCCAGCCTGCGACATCCCAACCTGGTACCTGAAAGCCAGCCGCTTCAGCCTCTTCTGCCATTTGAATTTTGCATTCTAGGACGCTCCGGGCAGCCGAGAGTTGACCGATTTCAGCATCAGCAGCCATCTTGGCTTCCAGGGCTTGACGCTGCTCAGTGAGCTTATGCTCATAGAGAAGGGTCTTACCCTTGGCAGTTTCAGCTTGGGCCTGAATCTTCTCGTTGGCTTTGGCGAGCTTCTTCTCCATGTCCATAGCTTGGAAGCTCAGCTTCTCAATACCCTGCACAAATAGGAATCCTATTCAGAAGCAGCGACAGGTATAAAACTAACACAAATATTACTTGAGCTTCTTACCAGGTTGATCATGGTCTGCATGGAGAGGATCTTGTTGCTGACCTCAGAAGGAGCAAGATCTTCAAAGGATTCCAGGTACACCACAGGAGCTGCTGGAGTTTCTGGGGCCTTCCTCTTCTTGGAAGCCGAAGCTTTAGGCCGGCTGACAGGTGGCTTGGAGACGGTGGGGTGCTCGAGCTGTTCCTTCTTGACTTTCAGGAGGCTGTCAAGATCTTTCAAGGAAAACGAGGCGCTGGATTTGGAAGCTGTAATCAGAAACAGGTTGTCAGTATCTGAGAAGCTCGTATAACCAAAAAAGTCAGAATCCTGTAAAAGCTTACCAGACATGGCGGGAGTATGGTCGGCCGAATAGCTGTTTTCACTGGTCGTTGTTTCAAGGATCAGGGCTCTCTCGTTGGCCGGAATCTTGTAGATGGCTTCAAGCTTCTTGAAGTCAGGCTGCTTCTTAATGAGACTCTCAAATTTGGGCGCTGCAAGAAAGAAAACAACAAAGAAATTAACAATGTGCAGAAAATTCAACGGAATAAACGCAAAACTTCAGCTTCCTACCCTTCTCAACCCACTTCAACGGTAACTCTGTCCCCCCAGGAATCGAGTCTCGTTTGACAAAGAAGAATCGCTTCTTCCAATCATGATCGTTGTGGGAGGCTCGGGGAATCAACTGGGAATTGGAGGTACGAGCCTGAAGAACGAATCGGCTACAACCATGGGTTCTTAACTTGTAAGCTTCACAGATCTCAGGAATCCCGATGCCGAGATTCCTGGTTTGGTTCAACTGGTCCAGAGAATACAAGATTCTCCAGACCATCGGCATGGTTTGAGAATAAGAAAGGCGGGTGGTCTTGAAGAATTGAGTAATAAGTTCCGGAAAGGGGAATGTCATTCCGAGCAAGAATGGATAGTACATGAAGCAAACCCAGGTTGAGGAAGCGAAATCGGACTTAACAAGGGAGCTGTAGGGTCGGAAAATGGTCCCCGGCGGAAAAATGCCGGAGTTTTTCAGATCTTGGATATCGCGATCGTCGAAGGTGCAACTTTCCTCCTCACAGGGGATGATATACCCCTGATCGTGGAAATCTTCGGCGACCGGAAGGTTTAGTGAAGAAGAAGATCGAGTGTTTTTCTTGGCCATGGCCGAAAAACGCGAAGAAAAGACGACGAAGGAGAAGGATAACTGACCTGGAATACCGGAGAAGCTCGAGAGGTTTTGCGAAGAAGATGGAGATAATCTCAGGAAATTACCTCCTATTTAAAGCAAAATGTCACATCTCTTGGACGCCGAGAAAACAGTCACATCAGTAACCATATTTACCGTTTACACGCCGTTAAAATGGCATCTTTTTGAATTTTAACAGCTGTCAAACTTATCCACAGCTGTTGAAATTCAAGGGGCAATTGTTGAGGGTGTATTTTCAGGATGCTCACAGGAAGCTCAGACAGTTCAGGAATCCTATTGTCATCTGAGAATCTCGTACATTCAGGTATCCTGATTGTTTATTTTAACTAACCTTCATATTTTGCCACATGTCTATTTGACCAGGTATTACCGGAATCATCAACGACCTCCGAAACTTATGCTCCAGCTGAAGAAGATCGTGGACCAAGTGAATGGAGAGGCCTCTAACGGTCGAGTTAGTTGGACGATAGGATCCCGGGAATCCCGGAAAGTTAGTTATTATTGTATTTGTTATATAAATCGAGGATTCGATCAGTAGGAACACACAATTACACTCGCACACTGGTTTCTCTACACGAATTATTGTATCACTTAGCTCTGATCGATCAAACCTCCAACCCGTTGTAACGAATCGTTTGATAATTAATAACATTGACTTGGTGGCGGTTTCCAGCCGGCACCCGAGGTTTTTATCCAGGATTCCTAGAGGCAACTCAAAGGATTCTGGAGTTTTCCTCGCTAAAATCCTTGTGTTATCACCTTTACTTGGATTACTTACCCATTTGATCGTTAAGCACTCTACCTCACAATCTAAGTTTGGAATACAGGATTCCCAAGTGAATTTTTGACCAAAACAATCTATATTGATAATTTGAAACGAGATACAAGGTTTGACAATTTGGATGGTCTATCTAGTCTTGCACGATTGATGGTTGAAACAAAAAAAAAACACCATTCATTTATATTGGTGTACCGTTTATTAAAGCTTACTCTTGTTTTACCCGTAGCAACATCAAGTGTGGAGAGATGCTTTTCTGCAATGAAGATTGTGAAGTCTGATTTGCGTAACCGAATTGGAGATGAAAATTTGAGTAATAGTTGTATATGTTATATTGAGAAGTAGTTGCTTAAAAAGGTGTCTACGGATAATATGATTGATAGGTTTCAAAAAATGAAAACCCGTAGAGAGCAAGTTTAAGTGTTTTGTAATTATTTAAGTTAGGGGAATGATGAAGTTTGTTCTAAGTTTTTTATATTTTTGTCTTGTTTTGTAATTTTTTCTCGAATGTCGATTGACCCGTCGCCGACCTGACCCGACCCGACCCAACCCGAACCAAATCGGTCTAAAAAATTATTTGAAGGATGGTCGACGATCAAAAAAAATTTATACACCGAAAATTTCCGAACCCCATAAAAATATTTCCTGGGTTCGCCACTGACCAAATCCGGCAACTCGCCCCCCATCCTCGGCTGCAAATCCGGCGACTCAACTCCCCGACCCCCGCTCCAAGTCCGGCCATTCCCTCCCATTCTGTCATCTCTCTGTTCATCGTCTCCTGTTAAAATCACCGGCCAAATCCATCGGTTGAAAAAGCAATTCTTCGTTGATGAGCAAATCCGGAAGTAAAACCATAGAACCCCTTGCAGGAGACCTCGCCGACGATAGCTACCAACTAAACCAAACCACCACCGATTACCGGCCATCCACTAACACTAATCCAACCCGCCGCCGCTATCCACCGCACTGAGATGTGACAAAACGGGAGAAGCTCCACCTCTCGCCGAATTCCCGACCGTATCAGAAATTTTGTTTTACGCAAAACCGAGATCTAAGTTCCGATTTCAAACAAAACTGAATCAAACTCGAAATGGTGAATCGCAACGAGCTCGCAATGAAATTTTCAGTGTAATAAGACTAAGTTTGATGTCTATTGTTAAGTTTTTAGAAATTTGCCATTGATGAACTATGAAGAAGACGATAACTGTGATTTATGATTTCAACCAAATTTGAAACTGAAACTAGGAATGAATTAATAGAGGCAAACCGAACCTAATAGAATCAATAACATTTAACAAATAATCGTTTCACAAGATCAAAATCTAAAAACAGTACCCCAAAAAAAATGAAGCTAGTCGACGGAGGAGATGAACAGGGTTGAGATGACTTTGTAATTTCATTTTTTTCTTTTTGTTTAATGAATTTCTTTTTAGAGTTTCTTTTCTTTAATATTTAATATTTAAAGAGAGGGGTATAAATGTTAATTCATATCCATTTAATTGAATATATTAACGGTGTTACGTCTCAAGGACCAAAGCCATTACAAATTGGAAAAGTTCTGTATTATAGCCGTAATAAACGATTCTTAGGGACGAAAGGGAAAAACGTGCAAACCACAGGGACGAATGCTGTAATTACTCTACTTTTTATTTCAATTCACAAGCCCTTAACCAAGTTGTGTTATTTAAGCTAAGACCAAAACACTTAACTTGTTCACCTTACAAAACACTTAACCAATTCACAAGCCCTTAACCACAGGGACGAATGCCGTAATTACTCTACTTTTTATTTCAATTCACAAGCCCTTAACCAAGTTGTGTTATTTAAGGGCATGCGGTATACACGCGTGGTGGGTGCGTTCAACGCCACCACGGCGTGAAACACCGCCCCCCACCCGCGTTGTCGCTTGGCGTTGAAGCCAGCCGTTGGCTTCTCCACGGCGTTTTTGGTGGATTGTTTCGAGAAAGTGACCGTTTAACGGTCACAAATATAGCCGTTGCCTATTTTTTTTTTTAAAAAAAATTCTTTTAATTTTTACACCTATTTAAACCCCCCATTTAATCAAAAAAATCTTACACCATCACCATTTCTCATCTAAAAAATACCATATCTCATCTTAAAAAAATGTCTTCATACCCTTCCTCTTCTTCTAATCCCGACACTTCTTCGGACGAATCATCCGACCGTGCTGCGGAAATGTTTTTTCAAATTATGGTTCATCGTCATCAACGTCGTCTTAACGCTCGAACGAGCGTTCTCAATGATTTTAGTTGGTGTAATTTCGTATTTTAGTTTGTTTAATAAAAATGTTTAATTTAGTCTTTATTTTTTTTGTTATTTAAAAAAAATATATGTTTCAACACCACATCATCACACCATGTATACCACACATGGTGTTGAAAGATGGTGTTATCCAGTCATCGTCTACGTGGCATGATAACACTAACTTTCAACACCATGTATACCACATGTGCCCTTAGATATTAACAAATAACGCAAATTTTTAAAATAATGACGCAAACGCTATATTCTACTATTTACTAGTAAACATCATTTCAATCTTTACAGTTAAGTTCCATAACACTAACTTGGTTAAAGACTTCTAAATAACGCAAGTAATAAGTTCAAAGTAACACAAGTTATGATAAGCTGATTAATTAAAAATACTCTTAAAAATAACGCAAACATTAACTGGAAAATAACGCGAATATTAACAAATAACGCAAATGCTTAAATTAAATCAGTATTGTAATTTCTATCAAAATTTAAAACTTAAAAGAGATTTTTTTTTTGTAAAAGTATAATATTTAAGCATTAATATATTAAAAGATAAAAGAAAAATAAAAAAATCAGACCAAACGGTTGATTGGTGCATTTTTTATATTCCTTTAACAGTATTTTATATCTTGATGTGTAATAGGGACGGGGCCGACTAAAGACGGATAGGGACGGACTAAAGACGGATAGGGACGGACTAAGTATATAAAAAAAAAATCAGACCGAACGAGTATAAATTACAATACGGAGTGAAAAAAACGGACCGGGCCGTGACCCGGTCTGACCCCTTAAAAGCTTCCCCCTTGAATTGTCCGTACGTTGTTAAAAGTTTGATTATTTCGCACGTTTCAAACTCAAAACACACCATAAGGCAGTAAAGAAAACGCCGTGGAGCAACTTTTGGTTTGGAAGCAACTGAAAGATCATGAATAAACTTGGTGAGGAATTAATGGGCTTCAAAGTTGGGCTGCCAAGTAAATTTGGGACCCATTAAAATCAAATGGAGGGCTGACTTATAAACTGGACCCGGGCTAATAAATTAGAATCATTCCATCCTAGAGAGGCTTTAGATGTGCTATAGACACAATCGTATTTTATTATTTAACTAGGTTTGTTACCCGTGGGACACACGAGGCATATCTAGTGAAGTATTGATAGGTAAATATCATTATAACAGTTGTAGTACACCTATTTTTCGAGTTTATGCTGTGACTATCATTTTTTATGAAATATTTATTCCCAACATGAAATGGATACAGTTTAGATGTACATGCAAAATTATTGGTTTATTCTAGTGAAAATGTAAGAACTACAAATCCCTTAACACTTCCTTGTATACCACGTTAGATGTTGTATTTGTAATATTGCCTTCCTTGTTTAATATTAACAGCTTTAGTCTGTCTGTTTTTAACTCTTGATAACGCTACGTACAACTGATAGTGTGAGAAAACCTTCTAAGCTTACGCCTTCTCGCTGCTTCACTGTAGTCCTCATTAATCAAAACTATAAAACAATTAGATTCACAAAATGAGTAGTTAGTCATGCAGTTTGAAATGAGACGAAGAAAGATTAATTTACAATAAGAAATCATTAAATAGTAGGTGGCACCAATACACCAAATACTTCTAAGTGTCTAATAATCAAAGTAGCTAAGATTTGTACAGTTACAACTCGACCCAAAGAAATGTGAACAACACAAATTATCAATTTGTAACAAAGTTTTCAAAGACCCCTCCATAGACACCATAAAATGGTATATTGTTATACTATGATTTAAGCGTAATTCAAATAGATTATGAAAAGTAGCCATATAATTAAGAAATTGGCGGTAGTGGCATTTTGTTATTATTTCTCTCAAATACGGTAGTTATGGTAACCTATCAAAAGTGTTGTGATAATATTATTAATCATGAGATCTCATTCTATTTAGTTATTGGTTAGATAATTGGGCAACCAATGGACTACAACTTTTAGTTTTTTGAGACCCATACTCTATATATCACAATCTTAGTTGTGGCATTTATACTGTTAAAAAAACATAAATATATTTAGTGAGCATCACAAATGATTGGACTGGCTGTGTGTATATTAATGCATTCATCTCAATTCCGATCCATAGGGTTTGAGAAGGTTGGGTAGCCAGCCCATCAAGAGTGTTAGCAATGTACCCTTCAACATCCATACTATTACAACTTTCAAGGCTTAAGTTTAATGGTTGTGCATTTGTGACTTTTTTTTGGTCAATTTCCAAACAAACAGGTACAAGGCACTTTTCAAATGCTATAAACACCCATGATATCAATACTTTAAAATATCTACTTTGTTCTATATTTTAGAGTTGTACCTACCATTTTGCTTATTAACTGCAATTTTGGTTTTACATGATTTACTTACTTAATTAGGTTGTGCACTAAAAAAGAATGGAAGGTGGTGTTTTGTTTTATTAGACATAAACTAATCATAGTCCCTTTGTAATACCCTTACAGGATATGCGATACCTAGCACCTGTTACTGTGCCACTTCCATTTTCATGAGTGCATCACAACCCCTCTGTAGTGCCATTTCATATATGGACACCTAAAAGTGGTGTTTAAAACAAATGCTTATTGCTCTAATAATCACAAATGAAAGAATAATGTGACATATATTAAAAAAACTTAAACTATTTTTATTTACAAACTTGTGTTACCCTCTGTGAACGACTGCACTGTATCTCTTTAACAACAACGGAAACTGAATAAACATCTAGGCAATGGAAGTGGACCAAAGGTACCTCAACGTAAATCCCGTCCTATGCAGGCTACATGTTTTTGTGACTTAAAATTCAGACCTGGGGCTGGGCATCTTTATAGTCATCAGGTTAATATCCTATTTTTACAGTTTTTTTTCTTGGTTTAGACATGGCCTGTTGTTATTCTACCCACCTAATTTGATAACTTGTTGGTGACCTATGATGTCTGCAAAGCATATATTGGTGACCAGAGACATGAGTTTACTCATTCTTAGGATGAACAAAATCAACCAGCATATCCCTTAATCATGTATCTTGTTAAGTCTACTAATCTGTTTATTATTTTTGTTGCTGAATTGAAATATAAATTTCATGGTCAAGATTCTCCCCGAAAAGGTCCTAAACTATAACACCCCCTTCAAAACAAAACTCAAAGGTGAACAACAGTAACTGTACTGGGGTATGCCCAATACACATTTTTTAAAGTCAATCAAACTATTAACCAAAGTTTTAGCTAAAAAACCATATGCCCCATCTAATATTTCCAGTTATGTTTTATCATGCAAACAATAAGTGGCAAATGCAATATAAAAAGATGAATGCAAACTATAGCAAGAAGAAATAAGCATGACAGTTGTTAATATGATTACAAAAGCAGTTCAAGTTGAAGAAAATATGAGGCCACATAATATTTTGTCTTTTCTTTCACATGTAAGTGTAGTCATTTGAGTGAGGAGCAGGACAAATACATCACAAGAAGGAAAATATTAGAGTGCAAAATTTCTAAAGTGATGCCATCCCAATTCTACTCATTGTTCCAATAGTTAATTTGGTTAAAATAAACACCCAACATGTATGGAGTCTTTTTGTAAGGTGCTGTTTGTTTTTTAAGAGGTAAATTGTCTGCAGTCTGTGGACCATATCTGCAGACATCTGTAGCAGAAGAGGTGGACTAAACATCTGCAGTCTGTAAGAAGAAGAGTGTTTGTTTTTTTAATTTCTGCAGACTGCTAAAATAAACAGAATTTTAAATAAATCATTTTTTAAAGGGCTATTGACTTGTATTAATCCCAACTATCACATATTGGCCAATAACACTCCCAACTTTACTCCTTCCACCTGCCACCACGAACTATCACTATATTTTCCTCTATCACTCCCCCGGTTATATTTAATTAACGAAATTGGAACTAAACGCCGGGTAAACTTACAAAACATGGAATTCAAATGGGGTTAAGTAATTCACGGGGGAGTGATAGAGGAAAATATGATGATAGTTCGTGGTGGCAGATGGAAGGAGTAAAGTTGGGAGTGTTATCGGTCAATACGTGATAGTTGAGATTGATATAAGCCAATAACCCTTTTTTAAACTTATAGATAATTACCATTCAATCATTTTATTTTCTTCCGTATATTTTAACCAACAAATTTTTTCTAAAACAAATTTCTTTTAAATAAAATTTCAAAAATATTTTATAAAAATTGTTCAAACAATGTTTTTTAAACAACTATTTTTTTATTAAATAAATGTTTAAAAACGTTTTGTCTAATAATTGTTTAAAATATGTTTTTTGAAAATAACTTTTTAAAAATGAAACTTTTTTAAAAAAACAAAAACACATTTTTAAAAAACGTTTTTAAAAATAATTGTTTAAAATGTTTTTTTAACTTTTTAAAAGGCGTTTTTTTTAAATGGTTAAATAAGTTTTTTAGAAAAAACTTAAAAAAACTATTTAAAAATATTTTTTTTAATGAAAAAACAGTTTAAAAAGAAGGTTAGAAGATGTTAGAAGATGTCAGAAGTGGCTGGGTCATATCTGCACCAAGAAGAGCTTGCGCAGACATTTTTTAATGAAACGTCTTCAGAGAAACAAACAGTCTGCAGACCTAAATGTCTGCGCGTGGTCTGCGCGGCGCAGACATAAGTGGACAGGAAGAGCTTTTGCAAAAAAACAAACACCACCTAAGTGTCCTATGTACATATAGGAGGATCGGTAACACCACAAATATACAAATAAGGATCGGTACCATTTGATGGTGCAGATTGGTAATAACTTGTATGAGTTTCAAATAAAAAATAATGTAAGGGGACTTTGCATGATCAACGTGGCCCATTTGATAAATCTTTTAAAGTGTGTTTGGTGTTCTAATTGAAAAGTTGTTGTGAGTGACATTTGTCTGAATATATATTGCTGTGAGTGACATTAACACCAATTTAGAAATCTATCATGCCATAGTGAAGTCATATTAACACCTGTCGTGTTAACTTCAATGAAGTAATTATGTTATGAATAATGATGTTGTCTTAAGTTTCTACAATATCTCACTGTTGTAATGATAAAAAACTGAAACTTGGCTCTATAAAAACAGTATGAACTTAGCGGTTCACTTATCTTAACTGCTGATTGAAATCTAAACTATGAATCTATGATATATCAATTTCTTATATATAGTATGAACTTAGTAGTCCACACAATTTGAGAGGAATTGATTGTTATCATGAATTATATACACAGTTGTATTCATGAGAGGACATCCATTTGGAACAATTAAGTTATCCAAAATGACTTCAATTTGGAACATATATGCTCAATCCAAAGGACTTGCACCAAAGAACAGTCATATAAAAATTAGAATTATGTAATGAAATAACAAAGGTAGACATTTTTACGAACACTGGTGTGCATATGAAGAATATACTAAAATTATACTTCCTCAACATTATAAACAAACAGATTATAAACCTAATAAAGAAAAAAATATAGCAATCAAATGTCAAGGAAGTCAATTCAAAAACCTAAACCTTTCAATATACATACGTAAAAAACACAATTGGCTAACTTAACTTGATAAAATGGCAGGTTATGTACAGGTACCTTACATTTTAAATAGGTAGATAGAAATGGCTGGAGCGGAACTTCACAACAATCAGAAAAAGAAGGACGATGTTCATGATTGAACTCACCTGAGGTAGGAGCACGCAAAGAACACACAGCGAAATCCGGGTGAATGTTGAAGAGTAACCGTGGTGGCCACGAATGAAGAGATTCAGAACATGAATGTAGGCTTTTTAACACTGTGATTTAGGATGTATGAGGCGATTGATTTCCCAAATTGAAGACTTCTCAAATTGAATACATCGCGACGATTGAAATCCGACAAGCTTCACTTTCAGTTTCATAAACATCAATGATGATGGATTAAGGTGTAATTTCTAGTGAAGAGTTAAATGCATCCCTTCAAATTCAGAAACGTAAAGGAGGGAGTGAGATGGAGGCATAGTTGGCCGTAAGGATAGAAGCGAGGGAGGGAAAATTGGCGCCAGAATGAGGGTTCTAAGAGCGTTGGTGAATGACACGTGGCGGAGATTATCTTCACTTAGATCACCCACATCAACAACTACCCACATACCACATTTTTGGTCCAGTCAGCATGCCACATCATGTACTTCCCACATACCACAGAACCCACTTTTTTCCACATCAAGTACTTCCCACATACCACCTTTTACTTTCCACATCACCATTTTATTTAATTTTTATTTATTTATAACGGCTATATTTTTATTAAAAAAAATAATTTAATATTAAATTATTATTAAATGTTAACGGCTATTTTATTTAAAATTTAAAATTTTTTATATTTAATAAAAAAAATTTAACATGGAAATCCTACATTACTTTTATTAAAACAAACCAAATTTAAACAATACAACAAATCCTAAGGTTTAACTTATTGAAAATATGAAATTAACACACGAAAGTAGAAACCCTAAGCCTCATCATCTTCTTCTTCCTCCTCAGACTCATCTTCGATGTTTAGTTCCACCTTTAGCCGGGCACAAACTTGGTTATGAGCTGCCAGTTTTTTTTATTCAAGTGAGAGGTATCCATGTTAACCAGCTTGTAGTACTTGAGCTTCATCTTGTTTTTCTCGATAGCTAACAACTGATTCAGGTATTCCCGCCTACTTTCGACTGCTGAACTAAGGTTTGAATAAAAACGGTTCCGACTTTCCTCAGTCTTTGAGGAACCAGCAGTACCAATAGATTTACCTTTATTTTTCTTTTCCTTTTCAGCTGCTTTGGACGCTTTTCTACCGGGTGGGCGTGTAGGAACAGTTTTTTGAGCAGGCTCCTCCTCATTCTGAGGAGGCTCCTGCCCCTCTTGAATACCCTCAGCATTATCATCATCAAGATGGAAATTGAACTCATTCTCACCAAAGTTTGTAGATGATTGAGAACTAGTGTATCCGCCTGTGTTGGTCTTGTTTCTTTTGGGGCCTTGGTTGGCCGCACAAGCTTCAGCACTGTTGTACTTCAACTTGTCTTTCACTTTATTCCAAATATGTTCATATTTGAAATCTGTCTCTTGATCAGCATTAAAGAGCTTCCTTGCTTCAAGCAACCACATGTTATCAGACCACATACTGGAGTTAGAACTCTTGACCCTCAAGTATAAGTCATTGAATCTGGCCACCTTTGATTTGACCATGTGCCAATGAGCTTTCAGGTTGTGTTGATCCCTAGGCACTTTGGGGTTTGAACTAGAATAGTGTTCATGCACTCTGAACCAAAAATCATGAGTATTTTGGTTGGTGGCAATAACACTGTTCTCCGAACACTCATATATGGCCTCTGCCATCAGGACTTCATCTGAATGTGGCCATTTAGTACGAGAAGCCTTAGTGGTAGTAGTTCTGCCTCTGCCTCTCCCCCTAACCCTTCCCTGTGAGGGGCCATCCTCGGACTGTGGTGGTTGTGATTGAGTTGCTTGTGGGGGTTGTTGAGTTTGGGTTTGTTGTTGTTGCTGTTGATGTTGCATCTCCGCCATTTGTTGTTGTTGGAACATCCACATTTGTTGCATGTGAAAGTATGTTTGTGGATCCATTTGTTGTGGTTGTTGTGGTTGATGATGTGGGTTCATGAGTGGAGGTGGTGGATACATTTGTGAAGGTGGTGGATACATTTGTGAAGGTGGTGAAGATTGGTTAAGAAGTTGGGTCATGCTTGTACCATCATAGTCTGGAAACATAGACGTGAATGATGGTCGGTTTGAGTTTCTGTTTGGGGTTGAGTTTGAGTTTGAGTTGTTGTGATCCATTTGGAAGTTTGAGTTTGCAGAAATTTGAGAGAGAAATGAGAAGTTTGATGTGTGAATGAAATGAATAAATGAAGTGGTATTTATAGACTTTTTGAAAAAACTAGCCGTTATAATAAGACAAAAAAAAAACTAGCCGTTTTTTTTTAAAATTTATTAAATTTAATGTTTTATTTAATTATGAATTTTAGAAATTTTTTCAGATTTTTTTTAAATTTATTTATATTTTATTTGAATTATTAAATGTTAAAATAAAACAAATTTTTTTTGAATATTTAAAAATCTAGCCGTTAAAGAAAAAAAACGAATTTGTGGGTCCCACTTTAAGCCGGTACGTGGGTGTATGTGCGTACGTACGTACGAGCCAACGTACGTACGCCACATCGGCTTACGTACGTACGTGGCCGTACGTACGTAGCTTACGTACGTCCGATGTGGTTGGTCTTATTAAAGTAGTAGATTGAGGTTGATGTGCTTTATATGTATGTGATCTATCAATGTAACGAACAAATTAAAAATTTTACAGGTTGTCGATTAAACTCTAAAACCAGAAATGATAGTGTGTTTTTCTTTTAGCACGTGTTTATGTGTTCTTTGTGTTTCATGTTTCGTAGTTTAGTTGAAATTTAGTTTATTTTAGTCAAGCTCAAATCAATCCACAAATTTGGTTTTTGTTTTCATAATCAAACGTAACTATATAATACTAATCACATGATCGCCGTAGAGACGATACCCTACTTACCCGAGCTATCTAGGTTGATATAAGTTTATGCATGACTTGATGACGTTCATCAACTAGCCGTGTTCGAATCAACTTGGAAATATCCGTGGCATGTTCGGGTTCATGTGTGTGACATGATTTTTGGGTTCTCGGGTTTGGATTCTTGTCAAACTTTTCGGGTTTGAGCCGGGTTGACCTGCCAACACGCAAACACGACCCATTTAACACTCCTAGTTTCATATCTAACCGCTGCTATCGTTTTAAAAAATTCAAATGGGAATAATTGGAAAAGCCCTGGTTTTATACTATACAAAGGGTAAAGTATATTGTTTTATAATAAATGACACCTTACAAACAAATAAATTTCACTATAGACTCTTCATTTCAAGATTTTTCTGTACCAATTTTGTAACTTTTGCAGTTCAGATTCATTTACCAATCTGTCTGCTCGGATTCATTTCACAAAGTACATCTCTTGTTGCATAAAGTACAAGTCATGAAATAACATAAACTTAAAATACAAGTTCAATCCTTCATTCCTTTGCTCAACTTTTCATACAAGATGGTCACTATTCAGCTTGCAAATACAGGTTAAACAGTTTAATCCTTTGACCCACAAGCAAAAATTCTGTATACATAAGCATATATTCAACAGTTAACACTACTTTTTTTTTTATCAAATTCATAAAATCTATTGGCATTGACTTTGACTAAACTTAGGTTGTTGAAGTAACCTCCCTATTAGCCGTCGAAGCCTTTGCGCGCCTGGACCTGGTTTAACCCGTGTGGGTTTCCCAACCTTGGTGCAAGACGGGTCACCCTTGCACCAACCACCCGGGGTGAAACTACCGTTCTTACGGTGCAGTAACTCTCGGTCGATTCTATCCAAAACAAGAGTGTTTTGTTTGAACTTGCGTGCGAAAACGGCCCCACTTGCTATCATTTTGTCTGTGTCGTTCATGGTGAGCGTATGCGGATGTTGTTTCGGAGGGGTGTCCCAAGATATAAAATGCATATCGTGGTTAACCACGGTTGGTACGAATTCCGGGGCGTTGCAGATAACCGTTTGAAAGTAACCTTCGGGTGATGAGACGAAATTCGTGTAGTACATGAGTAAAGTTCTTGGAAGATTATCCCAACCCCATATGCAGTATTCAACAAACGAACGCGATAGAATCATCCATGCCGACCCTGTGAACAACTTAAACGATGTCGGGAGAGCCCGTTTCGGTTGAACCCAAAAGATGTCTGATTTTTTGTTTTGGTATAGGCCCGGGTCAACCATCAATGGCATTGCCCTTTTGTTCCTGCATATACACATTTTGAGTCATAAGCTTCACATAGTAGTTAGGTTTTTGGGTTGTCACATCTAATGTGTTTAACAATCGGATTACGTTTAGATTGACCAGTTTAACCCGTTTAGTTAAACACTCTTGACCCGTTTATTACAACCCACCAGCCCAATTAACACATATACATCATGATTGCTACCTGTCAACCCGTTTGACACATTTAGATAAATTAGTCAAACGGGTTGTATTCTGGTTACACAGTTTTAAGTGTATTCGTGTTAGGATTGATGTTCTTGACAAGGATAAATGGCCCTAAGTGTAAGTATGAAGTATTATGAAACAATGCTTACTCTTTCCACCCTAAATTGCTCGTATGCTCGATAAAATTCAAATCCCTCTTCAAATCACGAAATGTAAACAGAAGATCTGCAATCATTGTCAAGATCAAGAACAAGAAATGAGTCAAAATCAACATGAAATATCGAGTAAACGAATCAAGATTTAAGAACCAACCGTCTTGAGTCACGAGAGGATAATCCGAGGCACTGAGGTTTATAAACCAATCCCAATCTTGAAACCTCTTTAAAAGAATAGCACAAGCATGAAGAGTGTTGGACACCATTGTTGGCCCTCTATATGTAACCATATTCGCTTTCGGGATCACGTAAACATTCCCAACCGCAGAGAAAACCGGATCACTCTCAACCCGCGAAGCGAGCTCCATTCGCTCCTCGGGTGGCGATTCAAGATCAAGATGAAGAACATAATAGTTCCATGGATGGTAAACTGCTCTAACCGTCCTCCAAAGCTTGTTTAAATCCCCTTTCGACCCCGAAACCAGGTAAGCGAAACGAGGAACTGTCGGACGAGGTGGCGGAGACGGCGGTGGTGGCAATTGGATCCTTTCTTCAGCAAGATTAGTGGTTTTATTAGGGCAAAATGAACTGATTCTGTATGATGAAGATACAATACCCAAATTGAAACATGTTGCAAACAAAAAGATAGATATGAGTGACGTCAAGGCTAATGGGAACATCCATCTTTTTTCAAAGTGGAGAGACTTCAATTCTTTAAGCTTCATCATGTTCTTTTTTTTCTTTCTTTTTTTGACTTTTATGATCTCATTCACACCGGTTTTCTTCGAGAATTTGTAACCCTGTGAACCAATTTGGTCACGGAAGATGTTAATTTACAGACCAAATTGGCGGTCAAACCGATACCTGTTGATAAGAACATCAAGTCATCAAGAACACTAAATTTATAATTTTTTGTGATGAACTGATGATTGATACTTATTTTAAAGTTCAATCGATGAAAACAATACTGAATTCAACAACTAAGATTAAACAAATCAGCAGATAAAACACAAAGAACAAAACAAGTCTCTCGTACGATTTACACTTTACAGATTAATTTTCAAGCTAAAAAATAAAAAAACACAAAAACCCAAATTTGTAAACAAACATTGAACACTCTAACAGAGATATGGTCGCCATTGTTGATTAAAAATTAGAGCTCAACTGGTGGAATCGGAGCAAAATAAGGAAATCCGGCAATAACCCATTACGATTAAAACAAAACCCATGAATTTTTCATCAAGAATTTAGAGAAACACTTACTTTCAATATGCAGAGGCGAGAACAGTGAAGAACAATCAATCCGAGGTTTGTGGGGGAGAAAAGAGTATTATGTTTTTTTTGTTTTTTGGTTTTTTTTTTTTGTTTTTTTTTGGTGGGACTAGAATCGATCTCACGTCTCTAAATGACTTGGATCGAGACGACGTGTCACATCGTTGATTTTTGAAAATGAATGAACGTGTTATTAATATTGTCACTCGAATTAAATTATTTTCGTAAACATTAATTCGCCGTGCTAGAAGAAATAATATAATAAATAGTTTCATTAATGCGGTTCAAAGAGAATATTATTTCATTAATAACGGTTAACCTTTTTTTTTTTGGACGGCTTAATAATTTTCTATTATTTTTGTTGTATAAAACTTTGTTTTTAAGTAGTGAAACTTCAAACCCCATAATGGATAAAAAAATTCTGTTAAAAAAAAGAAACTAACAAATGCTCTCAAACCCAACTCCAAAATTATAATGGAGGAAAGACTCGTGACTAGTTCAATCCCTGAGCCCAACAAGTTTTATTACTAGGTTGTTGTAGTCGGTTTTTTTTCTAAATGAGCTCAACAACTGCTGTCGGCTCGGCTTTCGTAGGGAGCTCTGTTTGCCCAGTAGACTCTTTACGAAGGACATGGCTTGTTTTTATTAATCGTTCAAAATTTTTTCAGGAAAACCATGTTAAGATTTTATTTGAATTACAAGCTCTCTGTTTTATAAATAAAAATTTAATATTATTAATGTTATCTTGGTGTGTTAATTGTCGTCTCATCTCATAAAAGTCAACCCTCTTATGAACTCTAGATATATACACGTATAAGGGTAAAACTTAAAGTTTATTGGACAAAGTAGGGGTGAGTAAAAAACCGAAAACAAACCGAACCAAACCGAAAAAATCAAACCGAACCGAGGGTATATGTGTAAATTAATGATTTACGATGGGGCATTATGACACTTAGAACATTATTATTTAATAATAATATTCTAAATTATATAAAATTACAAAAACAAAACACTTTAGTGATCCGTCCGACTTCCCATCTCCAACTTCCCGCTTCTTCGGTATGAATACTATGTACATGTACGCCTCTTAATGTCTTGTAGGGTTTGCTTAAACTAATGTAAAGTGGTAACTTATATCATATTCTGCTGATTTATATATACGCGTTTGGTTAATTGGGTTATGGCGGTATCTAGAATTGAATTCGTAGGAGTTTAGTGCGTATCGGTGTATGTGTATTTGGGTTTTTAGGTTGCAATTTATGTGGTTTTGTAAATATGTATCAGCTAGTTAGCTTCTCTGTTGATATGAGGCTCATAATTATTTTTGAAGTTAAATTGATGTCAAATTTGTTTGGTTTCTTGGATGATATAAACACATTGATATTAATCATTAGTTGAAGTTGAAACTCTTACTTTGGGTACATTATATTTACTATCAGTTAATTAAGCTATGGACCATACAGTATGCTGGAAAAAATATCGATAAAAACCGAACCGAAAAAAACCAAAAAAACCAAAAAAACCGAAAAAACCGAAAAGACCGAAAAGAACCTAAGCCGAAAAAAACCGAAACCGAATGGTTTTTTTTTCTAGGAACCGAAACATTCGGTTTCGGTTCGATTCGAGCCAAAAACCGAACCGAACCGAACCATGCTCACCCGTAGGACAAACGGAGTTTTCTACGGAAGCTCGAGAAATCAGCAATTGTTGAGTCCAATTTTAATAAAAAACCATTTCTGTAAACAGGTGGTATAACCCGTTAGGATCAGGGATTGAACTCGTGACCTCTCAATTCAGAGTCTTCCGCTCATATATATATAGTTGTATAGATAAAAAAAATCAGAACAACAATTTGGATTACTGACAAGGGCTGAAGGGTCCCTATCTGATCATCTCCAACTCCAACTATTAAACATGTTAGCAAGATTAGCGCAAAGTTCCGGGATACAACTTATACGCGGTGGGTTAATGCCCACTGCGGCTTATCAAACAACTACTTGAGCATTAATGCCGAGCCGTCCGATCTGGTTATGTAAATGAAAATCTAGAAAAGAAAACGGAAGAAGTTTCTGGCTGCAAGTGCACCAATATCCCGTGGACCCACCACACAACGTGATTCTCCCCCTAACTGTTTATTTGCTAATTTCCCGTTAAATAATTATGCAGACGATAATATAAATGAAAAATTAAGTGAGAGTTGGATGCACGTCTTCTTCATCTAATCTTATTTCATTTTCTAAAAAAATAATGTTTTAAAAACAAAGATATACGTGTCCGTCAAATCACATGAATTATGGGAAACGGATTGTATTGATGTGAAATGTAAAACAATTTTGAATAATTCGATGATTGTACTATAAAAACGATAGGAATACTATTTTCATCTTAGTGGTTTATATAATTCACTAAGCGTTCGACTTTTAATTTTAATGTTTTTAAACAATTTTTTGTATTTTTATTTTCTTTATGTTATGTTCCTTTGCAACTGTTTAAATTAAATATCCGAATTATCCATACGGTAACACAACAACAAATCTAGTTAATATTAAGTCACATGGTATGTAATTATATATGGACGTGTATGTATCTCGCCTTAAAAACACGTGTCTCACTTTTATGACTCCCTACACTTCATACATAAATTAAATATCACTGCTTTGATCATTTTTATGTGCATCAACAATTAATTATATACATGTGGGCTCTAAGGGTGTGTATAATGGGTGGCTATTCAGGGTCTAATATGTTGTGAGCTCATTTTTTGTGTTTATATGTCGTTGGTTAGTTACGTTTTTTCAAAGCTAAATGGAGCCTGGTAGTTGATTAAAACCAAAATATGCAACAAAAATGTTATAAAGAGACCCAATACATTATTAAATTTTTTTTTTTTTTTTAGATAAAGATATGAATCATATGGTCTCACCGAAAAGTAGCATACACGACTTAAGTCAACACGCCGCGAAGACGGGCAACAAGCTGCGCAGCCAATCCCTTTTGAATAGCAAACCCTAGACGTATAAAAACAACATTCTTCAATCTAGAGGTCGCACTATTCCCACGCATGACTTTTTGGATCCGGTTCAACATGGCCACCGCCTCTGTCTCAAGATGGCCGAATGTATCGAAAGCGAAAGGAACAAACACATGCTGATTTTCAATACACGCTTTCTCATGTTTGTTAACCTTTCCAGCAGCTGCCCTGGACGCCGCCTGGCCCGCTGTGAAGGTGCTAGCCCTCAGCCCCACAAGAGGGGAAACCCCTGTTAAATCGACACAAGCGTGCTTCCCATTCTGCCACCCAAAAACGAGTATGTCGGCCGGCCGGAGAGTTGAGCGCCCATCCAGGGGGTCAGACAGGAAATTAACAGGAGCTTCCTTCCTGGCCGAGATCCCAGCCCGCCTGAAGATGTCAAACAGAACGTCCCGTACCACATCATGTCGATATTTAAATCCCGGGAGCTCTTTGCAGTGGACGGCGTGCTCCCCGAACGAGTCTAAACATGCTTTGTTGCATACGAGGCATTTTTCATCCACAGGGAACATGGGGACCATGAGGCGATATTTGAGAATGGCCCAGTATTCGACAGGCGACATTATTAAATTTAAAACTTAATAACATGTTATAAGGGTATTTACAATCAATAATCGGTTTGGATTGTTTGCAAAACTATAATTAACTATCACCGGTTTTGTAATTAAATATTTTGGTTAAAAAAATATTGTGTTGCTTGTAGAATCACAACATTTGTAATTGTCGACGACAATAACAATCACTAGGTTTTACAAATGTTTAGTATGCCTAATGTCTTGCAAATTTAAACTCATTTAGTTTTGCCTTAGAATAAAAAAATGTTTTATTTTGAAAATTTTTTATTGATATAAATTTATACTTTAAGGGTCCATTTTAACTAGTTGTGGATGACAATGAAATTTCAAAGACAAATCTATTTAAATGTATTGTCAATATTGTTTAAACTTATATTAGTTATGAATGGAAAATTTCTTCTTAAAGTATTTCTTTCTTTAATGTCTCTCATCTATACTAAATCAGTAAATCCGTCAAACATGTCTATAGAATTTGAACAATTAACTTTAAAAACAATAATAGAATTTAAACCCTCAACTTAAAAAACAAAGAAAAAAACACCATATTATATTGCACCACTCAAATATCATCGCAGCAAATGTCTTTTAACGTAACGAAACTAGAATTTAAATTATAAAATGGAGGATGGAATCACATACTAAGGCTAAGTGTAGTGGATAAAGCCCCATAAAGCCCCACAAGGGGCATTATGCGCCATGTGGACGCTGACTGGGCAAGGGGCTTTATGGGGCTTTATGGTGTAGTGGATAAAGCCCCATAAAGCCCCACCATCATTACTTAATATTTATTTATTTTTTTATTTTTTTTTTTAAAAACTACTTTCATAAATATTAAAACTAAAAAAAATATTACAACTTAATTAAAATAAAACATACAACTACTTAAAAAAAAAAATTGCAACTAATCATCGGATGGCACGTCGTCGTAGTCTTCTTCGTTTTCTTCATCGTCACCCTCATCAACCGGTGGGGGTGGGGGCACGTAATTAATTGGCCTAAACGTCCAAGTGTGTTCAACCAAATCGGCTTTTAGAGAGTTATGTATCTCTCTTGAACGCAACATCGCGTAGTTTTGAAGTCTCTTTTCAACCAAATCGCGTAATTAATTGGCCAAAATAGTCTCTCATCAAATTATCGTTGGCCGCATTACGATCACGTTCAAGATGTCTCCGCTTGATAACCGGGCGTGGTACCGGCATGTCAAAAAGTTGAAGTGCGGCGGAGACAACCTCGTCTTCTTCATCGTCGAATAAACCGAGTCGAGTGGCGGAAGAGGGAGAGCCCATTTTTTTAAAAAAAATGTAGGGGAGTGAATTGAGAGAGATTGAGAGAGATTGAGAGTATGTAGTTTATAAAATGTGGGAAGATATATATATATAGTTTGAGAGTTGATTTAAAAAAAAAATTGAAAATTAAAAAAAAAAAATAACCGTTGATATAGCCGTTCAACGGCTATATCTTTGAAAAAAATCCTCTTCTCCGGCGTTATCACGCTAACGCCCCTCGCCCACACCTCCTCTATAACGCCCCTATAACGCCCCACCGTAGTGGGGGTGGGCGTTATAGGGGGCGCTATAGAGCCCCAAAACGCCCCATAAAGCCCCACTACGGGCAGCCTAAACTATAATGTTTTCGAAGCTTCGTTATTAAATAAACCCAGTAATGAATGTCACATACTAAGTTAATAGCCTTTAAATGTCATAATAGTCTGGCCCTTAGTTAGGTAAAGTATCTAGAAGATATCATCTACTAATTTTCTTTTAACATCAATTCTTAAAACTTTTATGATAAAATCTTCATAAAAGTCTTCTAACTCTTTTTTGCTTACGAGACATCTTATTTACCATCATATTGGTGAAAGCATTTTACATTTTAATAATACCATATTTTTAAACGACTAATACACATCTACAATACTCTTAGGTGGCGTTTGGTTCATTGAATTTAATGGAATTCAAATTTATATTTTTTCATTTAAAATTGTTCATGATTGGGTAAAGAAGAAATTTGAAATGCAATGAATTACTTTAATCAATGGAATTTAGTAGTATTTCATTCCTTAAAAATCTTTCACTTTAACGAAGGAACGTTACATGGTCTCAAATTCCATTGATTAAAGGAATTCTTTGCATTTCAAATTCCTTCTTTACCAAATCAAGAACAATTTTGAAAGAAAAAATTATCAATTCAAATTCCATTGAATTCCATGAACCAAACACCACCTTAGATTAATTTTTTATAATATATTTACTTGATTACGCCTCCTATCACTGGCGTTAAACCTGTCCACTAAATATGAGATGACAATTTATCAAAGGGTTTTTAATCTAATGATACATTTGTATCGGATCAAACTTTACATATTTAAATGGTGATATTTAATTTTTGTCTTAAAAAAGTTATGCTTTAAAAAACATATATGGCTATGTGTAGTTATAAACCCTTTGAGCAGTGGTAGATTTATGAAATACCTAGTAGGGTCCTAAGCATCCACTCAAATGTAAAATGTATTAGTAATTTCTTGAACCAAATGATTAAGACACCCAAGGTTTTTTTTCCCGAGGCACCCAATGCTTGTGAAATTGGCTTATCTTTAGCTGTTTTTGGCACCTAAGGTACCAAAAGGCTTGTGGAAATATTTGTTTTTAGCTGTTTTTGACACTCAAGATACCAAAAGTTATCAAATTATAGCATAATAAAAAACTCATTTTAATACTATTTTTTATTTATGTTAATTTTTATTGATTTTTTTTGTACCCACTGAACAAATTTTCTAGATCCGCCATTGCCCATAGGGGCTTTATGGTAGCCACATCATCATAGATCTCCACGTCACCAAAGTTTGTAGTCATAAAGCCTCTCTCATCATTACTTTTTTTCTCTTCAAAAGAACTCTTGCCGCTATCAACCAATCGAAATTCAGATAATTAGATGGGAGAGGCGCGATAAAAATTAAAAGTCAATGTGGAGGGCTTTGAGACTTATAGCGTCTTGAGGACGGTGTGTCTAAACGCTATAGATGCTATGTGGCTAATTTAACTTCCACTGCGTTTGGCCTGAGACGGCATTTACCTTGAAAGAAAAATACAAATGAGTTAGGAATTTAGTGTAATTATTTAAGAATGTTGAGTGAGAAAGAAGAAATTTCAGTATTAATGACGTGATCAACATAAATGCGACATTTATCTTAAAGAACATTCTTCTTTTTTTTTTTTTTAACAACAAATTAATATTTACAATTACACCAAATTAGACCACCCACAACGGTGGGTATTTGCATGTACGTACGAACGTACTTTGCATGCCCACCCATTGTGGGGTATGTACTTGTGTAGTATGTACGTGGGGACGTACACCTACGTACACCATTTTCCTTTTTTTTTCTTTTTTCTCCTCACAATAATTATATTAGTATTATTTTAATATGGGGGTATGTGGGAAGTACGGGTATTTTATTGATGTGAGAAAAAGTAGGTTTTGTGGTATGTGGGGAAAAGCTGACGTGATAGACGTATGTTGGAAGTATGTACCTCAACCGTTGCGGGTGGTCTTATACTACTTGTCTGAGTTTGAACCCAGAACCTCCACCTAAGAGAATAATACCTCTACCAAGTGGGCTACTCCCACATTGGCTCAAAGAAAATTCAACTAGACGTGTGGAAAACGTCGAAATAAATGGTCCACCCTTAAATACCTCAGTTCTTGAATATTGCTCTTTATAAATTAACTTTTGTAAGTACTCAAAGATATTCAGGTGGAGAATGGAGTTTCAAATTCTGTAAGTCAAGTCTATGTCGTCTATTTGTATCTGGTGGAGTTTTAAAGTTGAAAATTGTGTCATATAGATTTTTTTTTAGAACAGCCAAAGATTTTATTTCTAGCAAGAAGCATAGTGATGTAAAAGTAAAAAGTGATGTAATAGATTAGTGATAGTATGCAGAAATACAATAATTAATTTTATGTTTTTAATCACTTAAAAATAAAACTATTTATTAAAGAAAACATAACTGAAATAATAAACATTACATTAAATAAACTTAAAATTAAAAATATGACAATAAAAACTTAAAATTAAAAACATCAACATTACATAAAAATAAATCCATCACGGTTGGGGGTTGAATAAAAAGATTGTTTCGGGTGGCGGGTTCAGGCAGTTCCGTTCTGATGGCGAGTTCGGTTGAGTCTGATCGGTGCGATCTGGGGTCGGGTCGAGCCGGTCAAAGCAACAGGTCCGGTCGGTGTGGTCCGGGGGTTGGGTCCGGTTGGTGCGGTCCAGGGGTCGGGTCAACGCGATCGGATCGAGGGGTCCGGTCAGCTGGTCCGGTCGGGTTGGTGCGGTGGCATTAATTGATGTGAAATGAATGTAAAATCTTTTATTATTAGGGAGGAATGTGAAGTCCATTAAATTAAGAAATTTGATGGAATTTAATCAAATTTCAATTTCAATTCTTTTATCAGCCAAACACATTAAAAATGGAATTCAAATTTCAAACACATTATATATATATACAAAATAAATTGAAGTGAATAGTAAGATTCGAGATTCTTTTAGTTTGGTCATAAAAGTTTTTTTTTTTAATTTTAGCACCACAAAAGTTCTTATACATTGAATTTTAGCACAAAAGTTCTTTGTATTTTATTTTTGCCACAAAAACTTTAGTGTTTTTAACTTTGGTCACAAAGTTTAAGGTTTTTAACTTTGGCCACATTTTTTTAGAGTTTTATACATTACCACGAAGTTTTAAACTTTTTTCGTTTTATACCTCTTAATTTTTTACTTTCGTTTTTAGTATACTTTATATATAACAAGTAGAATTAAAAAAGATAGTAGGTTTTAGCTTTTTCATAGTTTGGCTACGATAGTTTTAAGACTTTGACATTTTCTACCCTGAAACTTTTAATTTTTTTTTAAACGGATAGTAACTTTAGGTTTTCATAGTTTAGCCACATATGTTTCATACTTTTACGTTTTCTACCCCCTAATTTTTAAAGTTTTTTTTTTGTTTTTGTTTTAAGTATTGTGGTCTTCTACTTTAGCCACAAAACTTTTAATTCTTCTTCTATCGTTTTTAGTATACTTTTATAATTTTATATTTTCACCACGAGACTTTTAAACTTTTACGTTTTATACCCTTAACTTATTAAATTTCGTTTTTATTAGACTACATTCATTTTTTAGTATACTTTAGAGTTTTTGACTTTGGCGACGATTTTTTATACTTTTATACTTCGACGACACAACTTTTAAATTTTGACGTTTTGTTACCCTAATATTTCCTACTTTCATTTTTTTAGTATATTTTTTTAATAGTTTTATATTTCGACGACACAACTTTTAGACTTTGACGTTCTATTCCACTAAAATTTCCTACTTTCGTTTTTTTAGTATACTTTTTATAGTTTTATACTTTCACCACGAAACTTTTAGACTTTTATGTTTTATACTCCTTAACTTTTTCTACTTTCATTTTTAGTATACTTTCAAAGTTTTCGACTTTGATCAATACTTTATTATAGTTTTATATTATCGCCACAAAGCGCGGACAGGTCACAAGATCAAATAAAACTGAACGACACTGTCATTGCAGGCTCGCTGCAACGCGCGGACGGGTCTGCAACTTGTGATATAGAATTCAAATTCCAATTTGAATAAAATCCTATAAATTCATGCGAAGCAAACAACCCTTAATGTTACATATGATATCAAATTTTGATTCACTAGTCTTTTTATTTATTTTTAAATAATCTCTTTCTAACATGGTGTTAAGTCAGGGGCGGATCTATTTAGGATCAACCGTGTTCACGGGAACCCAGTGACTTTTGAATTTTTAGTGGAATTATGTATAAAAATGTAGAAGTGAATCAATATAAATATTAGGAGTGAAACCTAATAACCAAAGCAACCTTAGCTGAACTGGTTCAAAGCGTCCCTTTTAACATATAGGTTACCGTTCAATCCACCATTTCTCCGTTTTTTTGGTTACTTTATGTTTTTAACAAAATTAATATAGTTTGCGCTACCAAAAATAATGTAAAACCACAGGGTTCGAGAACTCACATCTACGGAATCCTAGTATTGGACGCAACCAACTGAGTTACATATAACTATTGTAAATTTTACGAATCATTGTTTATTTATATAGAATTTGAAATGTGCAAATTCACTAAAAAAAACTTTTCTAACTTATCTAATCGTGCATATAAACATTACTTTATCCGACCCGAATAGACTAAACCAACTTTTTTTTACATTTAGTTTTCACAATTCTAGCTATCATAAAAAAAGTGAACCCATTAGAAAAAAATCCTGAATCCGCCTCTGTGTTAAGTTAACGACTAACATCCAATTTGAGCTTGTGAATTTAGGCTTTGCATAGTTGACTATTAGACTATTCACCTTACCTTTTTCATCCTTTATCATTTATAATTTAACTAAAGCAATATTTATCTATAAATATTAAAACTTATGTATTTCTAATTATAAAAGATAGAAGCTTATGTATTTTCACTTTATCAATTATAGAGATAGATTACACGGATATGAATTGATAAACTGAAATTAATAAAACTTATGTATTTTTCTTATATCTTAAAGATAAACAAAAAAAAAGAGAAGCTTGAAAGCTCTCATGCTAGTTGATAGATTCAACATATTGCTTTGACCTCGGTTTCATTTTTCATTTATCTTCAAAACTCCACATTGACCCCAAGATGAAACTATCAATCAGCTTCATTTCTATAAAATGCATCCCTTTCTCTCCAACGTCTCTAATCCGGCTTGACCCATTGACACGGTCCTTGATCCCCTATTCAAACTTCAAAGTAGACCCTACGGTAAATATTGCGATAACCAAAATCTTTTAAATTTGGCTACGTGTACTTTTCCAATCATTTTTTACTTGTATAGTTGTATTATTTTTCACCACCTATATAACAAGTTAGCAACTATTATTCTTTTATTTATTCTTATTATTTAATTAATAATATGATGGCTACATTATATTATTGGACTCTGTAAAAAGCTTGTGGCTCGGTGCTCATTTTGAAGGTGGCTTGGTTTGTAACCGAACTGAGCTGAATCAAGCTCGGTTTGTAAATGAACCGAGTACAAGCCAAGGGTGGCTCACTCAGGTCTCGCTCGTTGGTTTACTCGATGGGTGGCTTGACTATATTAATCCTCTTTTTTAATTTTATTATTTAGTAATTCAAATTTTAAGCTCAATTCAATACTACTCATTTTATTTTTGGTCAAAATAAACTTAAAGATCCAATTGTAATGTATAGTTAGAAATTTCATGCCCTAAATCGTAATCTTTTTTTTCTCCTTTCACATAACCTACAACTCATCGTCCCTCACATTTTAGTAGCTGCCATCTTTCCTCCCACTTGAGTAGTCGCCATCGTCCCTCTAATTAAGAGTCTAAGTTTGGACTTTCAAGTTTGGGTCGGTGTCTTCAGTTTAAATTGACTTCACAGTTCACAAGTACGATGACCTCACCGACTTTAGTTTACATCATACAGTCATAAAGTCGCAATAGCAAGTTTCTCCCTCACGACCTCACCTAATTCAATTTATCATCGACTTAACAGTTCACTAATATCATTGACTTCAGTTTATCATTAAACTATTGAATGATTGTGAACCATTTTAGTTGAAAGTTTTGTTTAAAATTTCCTTTTAAAACCAGCCAAAATCAAACCCAAAGTGAGATATAAAGTTTTAGGAGTTCTCTTGCAAATCTTTTCCACTTGTCGCGAAGTGTATCACTTATTGATGCGTCCAAACCCAAAGTGAGATCTAAAGTTTTATGAGTTGCCATGAATATCTATAAATATAAGAGTAAACCTCTATTTTAATCTTTGAGGTTTGCCACTTTAATCCATTTTAGTCCAAATGTTTCAAAATATCCAATTTGATCTCTCAAATTTTGTTTTATAATTAATTTTAGTCCAATTATTAATTTTCTTTTAAAATAATATCTTAGTTTGACTTTTTTGACCCAACTTAAGGGTATATTTGTCCAATTATTAATTTCTTTTTAAAATAATCTCCTAATATATATTTAAAAATATTTAAAAAGCCTCTTTTGCATTCTATGCTTTTAAGTAAATACTAATTGTGTTTTTTGCAGACAAAGAAGGTGGCATCTCTGTGCTTTCATACGTTTTCATCTTTTTACAAAACTAGCTTGTAACCTTTTAGGGATGAGATTTCTAACCTTGACATCTGTGTGGGATAATAAATTCCCGAAATTATTATGGATGATCAACCCAAAGTGTATTTCTTAAAAAAACATCTAGCAAGTATAAAAAGGGGTTTTTTAAATATATATTAGGAGATTGTTTTAAAAAGAAATTAATAATTAGACAATTATACCCTTAAGTTGGGTCAACAAAGTCAAACTAAGATATTATTATAAAAGAAAATTAATAATTGGACTAAAATTGATTATAAAACGAAATGTGAGAGATCAAATTACATATTTTAAAACGTTTGGACTAAAATGGATTATAATGGCAAACCTCAAGGACTAAAATAGAGGTTTACTCTAAATATAAACAAATTAGTTTTATATATGTCCCGATATAGGGTAGGGCAATGTAATTATACAAAAAAAAAAAAAAAAAAAGAATCTACGAACTATATTTTTTTATTCTTAGCTACTACATTTGTATTTCAATGTGTGAATTATAGAATGTATCACAATCGTTAGATGTAAATACACAATTGTAACATAAAATATAACAATAATATTGTGCAAAATAACACATAAATATGGCTAACACAAAAAAATAATAATAAACACATCCATACAATAAAATTATTAAAAAGGAGCAAAATACAAGACAAGTATATTTAATATTTAACAATTAAAGTAAAAGAACAATAAATACAGGAAGCACTATAAATTTTAATTTTTTTTAACGACAAATTAATATTTACACACCAAATTACACCATTGTCTAGGTTTGAACCCAGGACCTCCACCTAAGAGGACAAAGCCTCTCTCCCCCTGTAGTCGTAATACTCGGCTCGTCGCTACTTTTATTCAAAAGGTAACCGATGGTTCCCGACTTTCTCTGGTTTCCGCAACCGTAACCTTTTTTCCGATTACATCATTTTTTTTATTTTTTCATAGCGATACGCTCTAAAAAAAGTGAAAGATAAGCAACTCTTCTAGAAGCGATAGCTTCCCGCTTCCTTCATTCTCTACAAAGTTTGGACTTTCAATCCTTATGCTTTTATGGGTTGGAATCTATAGAAAATCAATATTTTACAAAATACCAAAAAACCAAGAAAAAAATTATTATTTTTAAACTTTTTTATATGTTTCTTTCATGATTTTAAGAATACTGGAAAAAGAAAAAACTTTAAAAACATTTTAGAGTTTTTTTTATAAAATAAAATAAAATTCGGATTTTAGCTTGAAATTAATAATACATTATGCAACAATAATATAAAATTGGTTTATGAATGCCAATTCTTTGTTTTTTACATTATTATATAAATATACAATACAAATTGAAGGTGAATAGTGACCTTTTCATTTCTCAAAGTTTGGCCACATGATTTTGCTTCTTTGACAAGTTTAGTCCTTCTCTTTTCTTTATGTTTTTATTTTTTCCCTCTGCTAAACAAGAGCATGTCGGCTTCTCTTATACGCAATTCAACTCTCTCTTTACTGTGGGTGCCTGGGTGGTTTCTTTTAAACCATCGGTGGTTTCTTTTATCTTCATCACAAAACATATATGATACTTTCATTTTGTTTTAGGGTTTCTCTCTCATCTCTTGGTTTCTCTGCTGCCGCTCTTCTTCCGGTCATATATTCCGGCGAGTTCAGTTCTCACATGCAGACCGTCGCTTGGCGGTGATGGTTGTGGTGATGACGGAGTGTGGCGGCGCTGTTGCCCCCGTCTGTTGCTCCGACCGTGGCGTAGGCAGGCCGTCAGTGACGGCTTACCCGCCTGTCGTTGAGTTGCTTTTCTCGCTGGCTGTATTTGTGTGGTGGTTGTCAGATTTGGTTCCGATTGACCCAATTTACGTTTGGTTACCGCAGAAAATTAAACACAGCGCCTCCACCAAAAATATCGCATTTGTTTAGGGTTGCAGAGGGCTAAAGACTAGATCGGTGTCTGCATGTTAACTTTCCATTGAGATCTACATCAATGTCAGATTTGCTTCGATTTTGGCTTTACTTTGGCCTTATTCTAGGCGTATGGAGGTTAGTTTAGGATTTTGATCCTTTAATTTTGGTTTTGTAAACTTTTGGGTGTTAGGGTTTCTTTTTGTTTTGTAGATTCTGTTTGTTTGATTTCTAAATTGAGGACATTTGCAACTGCTTCAAAGATGTGTTTTCTTTTCCAGTTTCTTTCTACATGGCTTCATCCGGGGGAGGAGAAACCCTAGATATTCTTGCATTTATGAATCTGGCATTAGAACAGGTATTCCTTGCAAGTTTTAGGATACTCATACTCTTAGTTGTTTTAATTCTTTTGTTGTTTTACATATCAACCGTTGTTTATGAAATTTGAGAAGTATTTCAGTAAAACAATGAACTTGAGTTTTTTGATCCCAGTGGAACTGTTCGATTGGGTTTGCCCTCTCACTAAGTTTATGTTTTATTTTGATTGTTTCTTCGATTTGGCGATGACTGTTTATTCTGTTTTGCAGATTACTATTTACGTATCTAGGGTTTTTGAAAACCCCCAAATGTTTGTGTGGGCTTTGTGGCTTGAAGGCTATTATTTAATTTGCCCTCTTTGGTTCTGATCTTCGTATGGCAGCCTTAATTGTCGGTAACTGTTAGATTTGAACGTTGATGGTTAACTTTGATATCTGCTGGGATGTATTATTTTTTGTTTTGATGCTCAGTTTACTGATTTGAGTTATTTTTATGGTTACTATATGGTGCTTTTGGCTATGATGTTCATACAGAAATTATATATATTAACAAAAAAACTTATGGTCCCTCTCATACATTTACTGTACTTAGTTTGCTCCAGTAAGAATGTGAGAAATTATCAATCAAAAGGAGAACTTTTGTTTTTGTTGGCGGATTTCGATTGATGGTCTAAGCCTTTAAATGGTTGCATTAATTATCTGTTGAGCTTGAATGGCTATGATGATGATTTTCTGAGCCTTAATGTTCCTAAACGATACAGAGCCGCTAAAAGTTATATGCTGAGCTTGAATGGCTATCTGTTGAGCTTGAATGGCTATGATGATGTTTTTCTGAGCCTATATGTTCTAAAACGAAATAATTTATCTCTTTTTGGCTTGAATGGCTATGACAATGATTTTTCTGTTGAGCTTGATTGGCTATGATGATGATTTTCTGAGCCTAAATATTCTAAAAAGAAATCATTTCTCTTTTAGGTTTTTCTAAATATCTACTGAGAAAGACAGATTCTAAAATCACATTGATGTTTAATGTGAATATATATGCTGATTACGATGGTCTATGACTTTAAGAAATTGGTCTCTTATGTTACCTAATCTATTGTATTTTGTTTACACTAAACAGAAGCTCAGAGGGAATGGAGAATGAATAAATGCACTTAACTTTGGGTTTCAATTGACCGTCTAAGTGAAAGTAAGATCACTTTCTTTTGTTTCTCATATATGAAAAGTTCAGGAGTAGCTAATTACAAGATGGAACTGATGATGCGTGTTTCTTAACACTTTTATGTTAAGATGGAACTGATGATGCTACTTTTATGTTGAGTCTGTTGGTTGGATTAAAAGTCTATACTCTTGATTGCTGATTGATGGCTTTGATATATGATTTAATTGGCAGGTTCAATCTGTCTAATGGATGCGATTTTGACAGTTTATATGTGGCTGTCTCACCGATTGATGTCATGGTTCCTGGCAAAGATGATTGATTTTAAACATATGTGTAGTGTTAACATTGGCGTGGCACTATCTATTTGTTGCAGCCATGTTTTCACATACTATGTAATCTGAGCCAATTTATATTTACATATACAAAATAAATGTGTTGAGTGTTAGATGGAATGAATCTTTAATGCATGGTTGTGAATATAAATGTTCCTGTACCCATATATATGAAAACCCACATGTCTTATTATATGCTTAGGTACTTTCTTTTTTTCAGTTTTCATTAATATATCTAACTAAACTGCTACGTTTGTGTATTATTGCAGGTCTGTTTAGGAGACTTCTGAAGTTCAATTATATACTCCATATGAACATCACTTTGGGCCGTTAATAATCTTGATAGTTTGGTCATCAGGTAACCCAACTCATATTCAATATTAAGTTTCCTACATTTAAATCTATATTGTGATAACACTTCACAATAACCTAGAAAAAACTAACAACCCGAAGTCACTAGGATATAAAAAACATAAATATATATGTCTGAAACTATTTCAAATAACTCATATTTCTTTTTTTGGTTATATGCAAGGTTATTTTTTTGTCATCATCACAGGTTAGCATTTGCGTTGTCGATACACAGTTGAGGATGCCGATCACGAACACTATATATCTTTTCTCATGTTATTGTACTAGATTTGAAAGTCATCATGGTATTTATAGTTTCTCACAAGTGTACTAAAATCCACTTATATAATCCATCGAGGTTTTTAGTAAATAAGGGATACAAACATGTTTGTTTACAGAAAGAGGAAAGTGGCTGTTAAAATGATTGGGTCAGGTCAGCAAAAACAAACAGAAGCTAAGATAATGGTGCTATCAAGTGTAAAAGGGCAGGAAGGAGGAAGTTAAATTGTCACTGATTTAGGTATGGATTGTCTTTTATTTTATAAAAACCATCTTTGATTTGTTTATATCTTTGTGCTTTGTAAATAGAAGTTAAAGAATAAGTGATGATTATCTTTTTCAAGTTCATTAATAGTCGATCCTTCAATAGATTTTGTAAAACTCCTTCAGTACTCTCTTACTCATTTAGACATTTTGCTAATTGATACTGCGATTTCAGTTTTATAGACTTGGTGGTGTAGGAGTGGATATGGGTTCACAAATAAATTTTATAACAATAGATAGAGTTCAACTTTGAATCTATGTGTTGAATCTGACATGGAAAGGACTTTTGAACTACTATTTTAATCTTTTGAAGGTGGTAACCAAGGATCGGATCAAAACTACCAAAGAAGTAAATTCCCAAGGAGCGCTAACAATCACAAGTAAGTACAAGACCTACATAGGTATATCTTCTCTATTGTTTCCATTTTCATGTTTAAGAGTTGCTAATGATAAGCCATGTGTTTTGTTTTTACTTTTAACAATCTTACAAATCGGCAATTGTTTTGTGTTAAAGCAGGTCAATTTTCCACTTCCAATGGTTTCGTGTCATAGCAGATCATTTTTTTACAAGCTTGGTTGGCTGAGACACTTTGGCTCCAATTTTAGGTTTGTTACTGCTGAGATGAACTACACTTTGAAGAAGACTATAGACAAGTTGCGGGTATTTAACGTTTTGGTAATGGTTTGTAAGAAACAGCCTAAACTTTTCACTTTTGTTCCATGTATTTTGCCTGGGCGGTAACAAACAACTTAAACTTATATGACTCTACTATACGGTTGTCTTTGTCATATTTACATTTAGTAGTCACTTAACATTTTTACTATAACTTAGTGTACAAATTCAACCCCGCGGCAACGCGCGTGGGGGTCATCCATCTCGTTCACATAAACCACGTTTATATTTAAGTTAAATTTCTTCTTTTTAAGTAGTTTTAATTATAATGCAATGCGCAATAATATTAGTACTATTGCATGATGCACTATTAAAAAATCACTAAACTTTTTTATTTTTTAAATTTTTTTTCACATAAATAAAGCTAATAAAATTATAGACTTTTTGGTGAAATTCTTTTTAAAAATTATTAATATACGAAGAAGTTATAGAGAAATAAAAAAGTTAATCTTTTGGTTTTTTGAATAATTATTGGTTTTCTGTAAATCTTTTTCCTGCTTTTATTTTAGGTTATGATTATAAATAAGTGAACAATAGTAGTTGACTAGTTGGAATATTAAACTTTCCTTCGTTTGTTAATAAGTGAACCGTATGAGACATGTAAAACATATTAAATGAAAAACACATAAAACTCATAAAACTGATAATCAAAAGTTTATTTCTAATTTTCAATTAGTTTTTTAATTTTATAATTTTTCTACTCTAAAAAAGACTTCCCCTCCCATCAACCAACAACCCAAATACCTACAGTTTCTCATGTATCCATTGGGCCACAAGGCCCACAATGTTAATGAATTCAATGACAAATTAGGTCCCTCAAATTTGGCGAATTTCACAATTCACGCTATGAACACAAAAGCTGTACACTATTGATAATCCGTTAAAACGGTTAGAATCTTTCCGTTTCCTTCATCTCTTTCCAATTTAGACCCGTTTCTAGTTTCCCCACAACAAACTCCGTAACCGTAACCGCCAGCGCCATTTTTCAAACCGAATCATCATCTCTCTCCCTCTCGCGCTCTGCAAATCTGCTCCACCTACAATGGCGACCTGCGACGCCTTACTGAAAACACCAACCGCCTACTCAACAAACCACACGATTTCTTCTTCTTCCTCTTCTTCGGTATCAATGAAACACCACGAAACCACCGAATCGCCTTCTTCCTCCACCTCCAAGTCCCGGTTTGAAGCTTATAACCGTCTCCAGTCCGCCGCCGTAGCATTTGGAGAAAAGCTTCCGATTCCTGAGATCGTGGCGCTCGGAGGTCAATCAGATGGTAAAAGCTCGCTTCTCGAAGCGCTACTTGGATTCCGATTCAATGTACGCGAGGTGGAAATGGGCACTCGCAGGCCACTCATACTCCAGATGGTTCATGATCCTACTGCTCTTGATCCTCGCTGCCGATTTCAGGTCAATTCCTCTTCTAAATGATCATATATAATTGAATCTGTTGCTGCTTAGTTAGGGTTTACAGTTACTGAAAATTATTGATACTGGGTAAATGAGTAGTTAGGGTTTATAGTTACTGTAAATTATTGATCCTGGAGTAGATGAGTAGTTAGGGTTTACAGTTACTGTAAATTATTGATCCTGGAGTGGATGTGAGGTTAGGGTTTACAGTTGCTGAAAATTATTAATCCTGTGTGTAGTTAGGGTTTGGTTTTGAAAGTATAGATCATGCTACAAGATCAGGATCAGTTGTTTTTGGATATTATTCTGATAGTGTTAAAGTAGTTTCAATTGGAATGTGTAGTTAGGGTTTACAATTGTTGAAAATTATTCTGATAGTGTTAAAATAGTTTCAGTTGGTTGATTCATGAGGATTTGGTAAGAATTAAACGACACAGAATGCATCTAGATTCTAGAGCACTTGTTTTAATGTTTCTTTTTTGTGTATGATTGATACCGAAAGTTTGAAAAAAACAACAACGCAGGAGGAGGATTCTGAGGAATATGGCAATCCTATTGTGTTATCATCAGCGATTGCAGATACCATTAAATCAAGAACTGATGCACTTTTAGAGAAGACTAAAACTGCGGTCTCTTCAAAACCGATTGTAATGAGAGCTGAATATGCCCATTGTCCCAATCTCACCATCATTGATACTCCAGGATTTGTTCTCAAGGTAATTTATACAAAACTCTTCTTCTGTTTTGAGAGAAATATATCCAGACACATTTATAAGAGTTTATAGTTTATACTAATCTGAACCACATTTGATAGGCTAAAAAGGGTGAACCAGAAAGCACACCAGAAGAAATTCTCTCAATGGTGATATCGTTAGCCAGTCCACCTAATCGCATCCTTTTATTCCTTCAACAAAGTAGTGTGGAGTGGTGCTCATCTTTGTGGTTGGATGCTGTTCGTGACATTGATCCAACCTTTCGAAGAACATTAATTGTTGTCTCCAAATTTGATAACCGCCTTAAGGTACTTCAATGAGTTAACCTGGAACTGCTTGAAGAACAAAGCATTTTATCTTGACGTGGGTGGCTGTATTTCTTGCTTTTGTTTCTGCAGGAATTCACTGAACGGTGGGAGGTTGATCGTTACCTGAGTGCAAGTGGCTACCTTGGAGAGAAAATACACCCTTTCTTTGTGGCCCTACCAAAAGAAAGAACTGCAGTTTCAAATGATGAATATAGGAAGCAAATATCACAAGTGGATTCTGATATTTTGCGCCATTTGAAAGAAAATGTCAAAGGTGGATATGATGAAGAAAAATACAAATCCCACATAGGTTTTGGTTGTCTGAGAGATTATTTGGAATCTGAGCTTCAAAAGAAATATAAAGAAGCTACACCTGCAACATTAGCTTTACTTGAGCAACGTTGCAGTGAAGTCACTGCTCAGTTAAACATCATGGACTCTAAAATTCAAGCCACTTCTGATGTTGCTTACCTCAGAAGATCTTCAATGTTGTTTGCATCGTCCATCTGCAACCATGTGGTATGAATTCATTCATTCTTAAAGGCTTAGTATTTGCAACTAACGAGATAGTTTTTTGAAATGGTGTAGGGAGCATTGATAGATGGAGCTGCATATCCTGACCCGGAGCAGTGGGGAAGAACAACAGAAGAAGAGAAATCGGAAAGTGGTATGGGGAGTTGGCCTGGAATAATTTCTGATATAAAACCACCCAATTCCACCCTACGCCTTTATGGTGGTGCTGCTTTTGAAAGAGTTGTACATGAATTTAGATATGCTGCCTATTCAGTTGAATGCCCTACTGTTTCAAGGGATAAGGTAAAATCACAAGTGCACTTGAAATATAAAAATTAAACATAATTATATATTGGGTTATTAACAAGTTGAGATGGCTTATCTTTTTGACAGATGGCAAATATAATACTTGCACATACTGGCGGAGGAGGTGGAAGTGGAATTGCAGAAGCTGCTGTAGAGATTGCCCGGGCTGCTGCCAAATCATGGCTTGCACCTCTTCTTGATACTGCTTGTGAACGACTTGCTTTTGTGTTAAGAAACCTATTTGATCTTGCGATGGAGAGAAATCAAGACCTTCACTTCGACCGTAAGAACTAAAATATCATTTCCTACCAATAGTATGAAAATAAACATATTAAAAACAAATTCTTGTGGTTTGCTTGACAGATGGGAAGAGAACTGGGGATATGGATGGGTATGTCGGTTTTCATGCAGCCTTGAGGCGTTCTTACAATTGTTTCATAAAAGATGTTGCAAAAGAATGCAAGAAAGTCGTTCGACAGCACTTGGATTCGGTCACAAGCCCATATTCTCAAGTATGCTATGAGACTGATGTCTCATTTGGACCAGGCTCAAAGTCTAATTTCAGTTGCCCTGATTTATCAGATCAAGAAAATGTACCTCCAGTAAATAGTAATAAAAAGGAGGATCAGGAAACAACAGCAGGAGAAGCTTCTCTGACTCTGTCTGAGACACAATCACTTCACCAAGCAAAGGAACATGGAAACTTCATTGAAAGTGGAGCAAGTAAAAGCAAATTGCTGGATAGTCAAAAGGGTTCACAAGTTGGGTCAGTTTACAGTGAGATATGCTCATTAGCCGCACAACATTTTGCACGAATACGTGAAGTTTTGGTGGAACGGAGTGTAACTACAGCTTTGAATGCAGGATTTCTAACACCATGGTATCTCTTATTAATTTTCTTTCAAAAATCATATGAAACAGACTTATTAGATTGATGCTAAAACTTATATTTGCATATAATTTCAGCCGTGATCGTCTGATGGTAGCATTGGGACAGGATTTATTTGGTGTAAAAGATGAGAAATTCATGGATATGTTTGTGGCACCTGGGGCAATTGACATTCTTCACAGTGAAAGAGAGTCTCTTCAGAAGCTCCAGAAGATGTTACATTCTTGTTTGACCGAGTTTAAGTCTGTGGCAACGTCCCTTTAATGTGAGAAATTGCTTTCATCTCATGAGCAAATGAACACCTGGTTGATATTCCATACATACAGGTCTTGATTCTCCTGTGTATTCTTGAGACCGTTTGTTATTTTTGTTCTTCTGCTTTGGTTTCTTGAACCATATTGGCAATCCGTTTCAAAACGGTTTGGTTTTGATATTAAAAACCAACACCAACGGTTTGAAGTATAATAAAAAAAAACTTGGCCATTATTGATAAAGAAGTTGCTCTTGTGGAAACACTCGGAAGTCTCTATTGTAATCTATTACTATTTACATAAAAAGTTAAAACCCATAATTGCAATAATTTCCACTCCGTTTTTGATGGCACAAATTATGGGCATCTTTGACTATGTCATGAAGAGTCCAGGAGGCACTACAAGGATACATATTTCTCTTCTTTTTATTTTAAAAAGAAAAAAAGATAAAAAGATAAAAAAAACATTTTAGATCAAAACTAGCAGCAAATAATTCATCAAATCTAGATCAAAATTCAAAAGACCAAAACCATGTGTATCAAAGACAAGCAATTGAGATGAGATCAAGAATTTGTACTGCTCACGGCTCATGAATGCAGAACATTATCTTGATGGATCATGAATGCATAACTTAATCAAGAACAAAGCATCAATCTTGAAGTCAGAACATAAACCAGACACCCAGAAACCTAGGGCATCTATGACATGCTAATATGTGAAACAAAGATGACTACATAACACAAACATTTGCTTTTGAAATACCAAATAAACATTTATATTTCAAGAAAATGCAGCATCAAATCCGCCGGCTTTCAATCATTCACTCTGTTTTCTTCTCATCCTTGGGTTTACCTTCTTTCTCCTTGGGTTTACTTTCTTTCTCCTTTGCTTTCCCCTTTTTGGGCTTCATAAAGCAAAAACAAGAACAACAAGGACACTGAAACAAGAACTTCATCTTTCTCTCTCACACACTACTAGCCAATCCTTGAATGAGGGACTCCTTTAACCTAAGTTTTTACCCTACTTTACATCACAAATGCCTTTTTATAATAAAAAAGATAAGGACCTCAATTATAGGATTCCCATTCAATCGCTTTCATTGTCAAAGTGAGCCAAACATTACCCACAGGCTGTTTCTTACCTCCCTGTGGGGTCAATCTTTTGGCCACTTGCAAACAAAATCAAAAGGGCTTTTTAGGGGTTTCATTCATTACACAGTGTTGGCTTCAGGAACCTTATTTAGTCTTACAGTAACAAATTTTAAACTCAAAATACATAACAGGTACATTACATAACATTAAACAGTTATTCACATAAGACGTTTTAAAGTCGGGCAGACTGTTTGGCTGATTTATGATAACTGTAAACGCCAATACCTTGTTTTCTACCGACCCGACCAGCATCGACATACTGCACCAGGAGCGGGCAGGGTGCATACTTGGAATCCCCTAGCCCAGCATGTAAAACTTTCAATATGGACAAACACACATCAAGCCCAATAAAGTCTGCAAGCTCTAAAGGACCCATTGGTTGATTTGTTCCTAATTTCATCCCTGCATCAATGTCTTCCTTGGTTGCGACTCCAGTATACAGTGCATGAAAGGCCTCGTTAATCATTGGCATTAGGATCCGGTTCACAATGAACCCAGAATAATCCCGTGAGCACACAACTGTCTTGCCAAACCTGTGGTTTTCAAACACTACAACAGTATTAATCAAGTTGTAAAAATGATCATATATATTTTTTTATACGAATATTTCTAAAGTTCATTTAACACCCAAAAGTTTACATGGAAATATAAGGCAAACGGGCAACAAGTTGTGCCACTAGTCCTTTTTGTATAGCAAAACCAAGATGTTTAGGGCACGTTTAGTTGTGAAAAACACCCCCTGTTTTCCAAAAATGTCTTCCAAGAAAACATGGAAAATAGAAAACGTGATCAAATCATAATTTTTCGGAAAAAAATTCCAAGAAAATGGATAACACCGTTTTCTGCTTTTTAAATTGAAACTAGAAAGCTACTTTTTATTGTTTTTTAAATTTTCTATTTTCAGTTTTCTAGTTTTCTAATATGTAAAATGGAAATTTAATCTTTCAATTTTGAATGCGTTTTCAAAACATTTCATGTGTTTTATAAAGATGGAAACCCATTCCATTTTCTAAAAAATCATAAATGGAAAACTTGAAAACATTTTTCACAACTAAATGCCCTTAAAAACTACATTCATAGATCTTGGCATCATAACATTACTTTACATGGCCTATTGGTCCTCTCAACGGCCTCATGTCCGAGAAAACTAAATGTATCAAATGCAAATGGTATAATAAACAGTAAGCGGCAAAACCTCTCTGCCAAAGTTTTTGTTGCATTGAATGTTTCATCCGATGTATCCGCACCTCGAATGATCTCCACAAGTTTCATGACCGGAGGAGGGTTCATAAAATGCATTCCGATCACCTAACCATAAACAAAAAGAGAGTTGTATGTTATAACTTATAACTTGTAAATCATCATGAAACCTACTGTTATGAAAACTAAAGGGAACCTGTTGCGGTCTTTTTGTAGCGGTTGCAAGACGCGTAATCGAGATAGAGCTTGTATTTGATGCCAAAATGGCAGACGCTTTAACAATCTTATCAAGTTCTGCAAACAGCTTCTTCTTCACATCCTCAGATTCAACGATGGCTTCGATTACAATATCTGCAGATCGAAGATCTTCGAGATTGGAAGTATAGTTTACACGAGCTACAGCCTTGATTCCTACCTCCTGTCAAGTAACTACTTATTCCACAACTTATCAATTGAAATTCCCTATGCAAAGTGAAACTAGATAGGTCGTGAGCTACTTGAGATCGAATCGATAAAAAGCTCGAAACGAGCCGAGCTCAAGCTTTAAAATAGGACTCGTTTACTAATCGAGCCCGAGCCCGAGCTTTGCGTAGAGACCTCGAGCCGGCTCTCGAGCCGGCTCGCGAGCCTATTGTTTATATAATTTCTACTTAATTTATTATATATATTTTAAATAATAATAATCAATAATACATATAAAAACTATAAGAAAATAAGTAAATAATATGTATTATTTTTTATAATAAAAGAATAATTCTAAATATATACAAACTTAATTATATTATAATAACATATAAAATATAAAAATTAATTATAAATGAGCCGAATCCGAACCGAGCTCGAGCTTTAATAATTATTCACGAGCCGAGCTCGAATTTCAGAAATAATGCTCGAACTCTGTTAAGTCTAAACGAGCCGAGCTAGAGCCTAGACGAGCTCGGGGTTCGGCTCGTTTACACCCCTAATTTTGTTTCCTAAATTAGGTAAAAATTAACATGAAGTTGTTAGCAGATTTCAAAGATCTAAACTAAATACAGGGAGTGCTAAGCAACAAGAACCCTAACTGTAATTATTGTCGAACAGATTGGGGATTTGGGATTATATCGGTTAAAAATGGGGATCGGAAGTTGAGGGAGAGGGAGCAGAGAGAAAGGAAACCTTGGAGAGTTGACCTTTGGAGACGAAACGTTGGATGGAGTTAGAGATGGAAGCCTTGGCAGTATGGAGAGCTCCGGCGTCTTTGTCGAGAAGGAAAACATCGGAGCCGGAAACCGCCGCGAGTTGGGCGATGCCGGAGCCCATCTGGCCGGCGCCGATCACTCCGACCACCTTGAAATCCGCCATGTGATAACTATTTAGGTACGGTTTTTGGTCGACTTAAAAGAAAAAGGATAAAATAAGGTGCGTGTGACAATGATTTTCATTAACACCAGACCCAGCAAGAAGTCAAGGAAGGACAACAAGACAATAAAAGAAATGAACTTTCTATTACATTTCTCTCTCAATTCTCTCAATTTTATCTTCATCACTTTTTTTTTTTACACGTAAATAGCTTAAACATTTAACATTTTTAGACAATATCTGGTAAAGGCTTTTTCTCTTTAAAGGGCTCTTTAAAGGGCGCTTCGTTTCTAGTCTTTCATAACACACAAATAGTAAGAATGATAACATAGAACATCAACTTGACATTCCTATCGAAATACGATTCTTCTACCACCATCTTGACCAAGTCATCGATGTTGAAGGCGAAGATAGAAGGAACCCGGCACCAAGCACACACTATATTCCATAACACCGCCGCCAACCTGCCCCCGGTTAATAAATGGTCCGCTGATTCGTCCCCTGCGTCGAATAACGGGCATCGCAAATCACCAACCTGAATGTTCCTCCAGGCTAAGGCAACTTCGGTAGCAATTCTTCTTTAATCACTCTTTAGGAAAAAAAAATATTAATTTTGGTCGTCCGAAGTTTATTCCATGACATAATGAAGGAGTCTTCATCCCGTTTATACCATTGGACCAACCTCTTAACACTACCCACCATGAAGACACCCGAACTATCACTTTTCCACCAAATCTGCCTTCCATCAAAATTAATAAGATTCACCAAATCAATCGAGTCGCACTGAAGGAGGTCTAGAACCCTTAATATCTTATTCTATACACCTCCTAGTTCCCTTCGGAAGGAAAAATAAAACCCCATTCCACCCTTTTTTTATGAATACCAGCAACCACCTTACGTCATAACCTTTCCGGTTCATCCAAATCCGCATTGCAATCAAACAAAGGTTGGAAACTTGGAACTGGACAAGCCCCAACCCCCCATCTTTAACTAGTTTAGCAACATCTCTTTACACAACCAATGAATACGTTTTTTAGACCCATCACCACCACCCCAAAGGAAATGATACCTAATTCCTTCCAACTTCTCAATTGTCACACCCCCAAATAACCACTAACGGAGTTTATACCGTTAAGGGGTGCGAGCAAACCAGGACCACAACCATTAGTTACAAATACTAAACGAATCAGAGTAAAGTCCAAATGTTCATAATAAAAGCAGTTTAAAAGTACGCAGCGGAATAAAAACATAAGTATCTTAGCACTAACCACGTGCTTTAATTACAGAACATAAATAGTTGTTTAATTCCCAAATTAAGTTTAAAATAAAGTTAAGTAGCTTCAAGCGCCATGCCAACCTCCAGTGGATACTCCTCAACGATCTGCAAAAGTGAAAACCACACAAGTGTCAACCTAACGGTTGGTGAGTTCACGGTGGGCATGTCATGCATTGGCCCGGTCTCATAAGCGTATGTATCAACATATAATAAGTATTAGTTTTGCAAACTTTGCCAAGTGTTGAATTATCAAATATGCACTAGTTAAGTAAAAGTTAAAGCGGTCAACCGATATCGCGGGTAGCTAATCCGGTTTCCATGCACTAAGGAAGTTCGTACCAAAGCTGACGTAACAGAGTTCGACATTTGCCGATGGTTTGTGCCTCCAGTTGTGTTCCTCGTGGGACCCACAACTAAAATAGGCTGATATTGTACTCCGTTCGGCCTTCAACCGGTTGGCTACACATTTGTGCACCGCGGAGCAGGGTTGTCAACCCTCAGTAGATCTACCCAACATCCCCTCGCTTCACAAATTAATGGTACTAAATTATTGAGGACTTTTAAGTTTCAAGGCATCCTTAGAAATCATGTGATATCATTTGGTTTAGACTTTAACCTACACTAGTCATATTAAAAACGTTTATCCTGGATTTCATTTGAAATCCTAAAAAGAGTTTAAGTGTCAAAATGGTTGTTCCGGATTTCCTTTGAAATCCCAAGTGTTATCGAATAGTTGGTTGCGGATTTCATTTGAAATCCCAAGGATGGACGGTTGCGAGTGCTTCCCATAAAACACTCCAACTTCCATAACAGATATCCCATTTGGCGATACCTCAAAATGTCAGCGTTGTTTTCCGTTTAGTATATTCGTTGTGACCCAAACGGGCTCACAATTAAAGGGTTTGTGAAACTCACCTTAGGTTGCTCAGCTACACTTGCTAATTAATCCAAGTATTGCTTAACGAAGACCTATGAACACGTTTAGGTCTTAAGCATTAGTATTGTGTCTAATCTTTAACTTAACGTCACTATGGCCCATAACATAGCACGTTGGAACTACGACTCGACATACCGACACACGACACCGATGGTTGATCATAAACAAGGGTTCACATAAATCAGAAATCAAGCATGTTTCATCATAGCATAATCATGTAAGTTATGGCATAACATTCAAGTAAGTTGCACAAGTTTGGGTTTAGGTCTGGTCACAGTTTCGCTAGTATAGATTCGCTAGGCAGTTTCGCTGTGTGCACGGGCAACACTTTCGCTAGGCAATACCCGATGACACAGTTTCGCTAGGCTAGTTTCGCTCGAAACTGTTGGCACAGTTTCGCTAGCCTAGTTTCGCCCGAAACTGGTTGAACTTTCGTTTAGGGAATTTCGCTCGGTAGTTTCGTTCAGACAGGTCTGGTTGGTTTACCCGGCGACACTACAGTTTCGCTCCATAGTGTCGCTGGATGAAGATATACATAATTTCGCTAAGTAATTTCGCCCAGAGAACAGTACAGTTTCGCTGGTCGCGAAAAACACGTAAATCAACCTAAAAATCAATCTAACAGCTTCCATATTTCATGTAATTCAATATCTAGCATGCATAATCATTTACCAACATCATAGGAGCAGTTTTAACACCTTAAACATGGATAATCATCATCAAGTTACCAAAAACACATTTTAAGCCTAAAATGACCTAACTAGCATGAATCTTCATTATGGTTTGATTTCAAACGTAAAGTTACAGACTTTATGATAGATCTAGCATTCCTAGGCATCATATCAGAATATCTAACGATTCTATGGGGATCTAGGCATGCTTTATAGTAAAACACATGGAAAACGCATAGAAAACACATAGAAATGGTTTATGGGACTCACGGTTTGATCAAGGATCGATGGATGATCTTCACCAACAGAAGTGATGGCTGATCTTGGTGTGTCTTGGGGCTGGTCCAGAGATTTCAGGAGAGTGTGGGTGTTTTTGGAGAAAAGGTGCAAGAAATGGGGCTTCTAGGGTTTTATGTCATTATATAACAGGAGCTAGTTTCGCTGGCAGTTTCGCTGGCCAAGCGAAACTAGCTCTGTAAGTCTATGGTTTGGCTACCGAGCGACACTATAGTTTCGCCCGGTAGTTTCGCTGGAAACCAAAAGTGGCCAGTTTACATTCTAAGCAAGATAAGCACGGTTCATGAATTGTCATGCTATTCATAATACTAAATCATGTATTTAAATCACATTGCACATAATAACTATAAATAAATGAACACATAACACATATGGGCGGGTTCGGTGATCAACCAAAGATCGTGGACGTATTCGGCCTAGTTAAGCATTAGTTACTAAGTTAACACTTATAACGTAACTAACGGAGATTGTCTAACGGAAGTTAACCTTGGAATTCTCGGATGTCACATCAATGATCTTAGTTGGCGCCTTATATAAAGAAAAATAATAAGTAGGAAGACTTTCAAGAACCGCTTTGACAAGAACAAGTCTACCCTCATAGATAATCGAGAAGCTTTCCATCTTGAGAGGCACTTTTTATAATTTTTAACAACATCCTCTCAATGCTTGATTTTATTCATAACGGGTGTTGTTATTATTTTTTAACTATATTTTTTTATGTAATCTTATTTCACAATTGTGAAATCTTTATTCCAAGTAAAAAGGTTTTACCACTTATCACTAAGCTATAATTTAAATAGCAAACGGGGTGTTATAGATAGATATAATTTTAAGTCGTGTGAGAGTTATTGACGGGATGAACGATGATCATGTGAATGTTAGGGTTTATTTAAAAGTAGAAGAAGATGCGTAAATTAGGGTGTAAACGAGTGAAGCCGTTCGTGAGATACTTGAGATCGAGCCTTAACAGAGTCGACCTCAAGCTTTGAAATACGGCTCGTTTAATAAACGAGCTCAAGCCCGAGCTTTACATGCATAGTGAGCTCGAGCCGGCTCGCGAGGCTTAACATGCTTTTTATTTATATAATTATTTTTGAATATATTAAATATAATTTAATAGAATAATAATTATTGTATATAAAATTAAGATCAAATAAGTAAATTATATGTACTGTTTTCTTTATAAAATAGTATAATTCTAATTACATACAAAATTAATTATAATAATATAAAAATAAATAAATAAAATAATATATGAGCCGAGGCCAAGCCAATCTCAAGCTTAGATAATTCTTCACCAGTCGAGCTCGAGCATCAGAAATAAAGCTCGAATTGAGCCGAGCTTGAGCTTTGTTAAGTTTAAACAAGCCGAGCTCGAGCCTATACGAGATCGGGCTCAGCTCGGCGCCCTCTAAGTGTAATTATTTAACTGGAGTAAAAAAGGAAAAAAAAAATTGCGAAGGACGTTGTTCCCTAGGGATTGTGTTCTTGTTTCTGTTAACACTATCACAGTTAGGGCCGGCTCTGAAATCCTCGTAAATTTTCAAAGCCCTATAAGGATTTCATGACTTATGGCCTAATATGCCAGTTTGGTGGATGATTCGGTAAAATTACGGAGACATGAAAATCGTTGATTATGTAAAGAGTTAGATTGTGTATGGCGCGCCATAAGCTAGCTTATAAGCTAGCTTATAAGCTAGCTTATAAGCTAGCTTATAAGCTAGCTTTTTGACGTTACCAAACGGAGTTTTTTTTTAATAAGCTAGCTTTTTTTAAAAGCCCCGTTTGGTAACGTCAAAAAGCTAGCTTATAAGCTAGCTTTTGAAAAACTAGTTGGAGTAGCGTTTCAACTAGCTTTTATAATATTTCTAGTTTTACCCTTTCCTAACTTATAAATAAATATCTTTATTTACATTTATGACATGTACTTTTATGTCATTTTATATTTTTCAGCTAGTTTATCAGCTAGTTTTTATCAAACGTTATTTTTTATCAGCTAGCTTATAATTTATCAGCTAACAGCTAGCTTATCAGCTAACAGCTAGCTTATCAGCTAGTGCGCCAAACACAGCCTTAAAGAGCATATTATTAGAGACCGGATTTCCTAAAATACTTTTCATGTGTATAAACTAGAGACTAGAGTCTAGAATGACGCGATGATAATGTATATTTGCTGGAGAGATCATTTGAACACAATAAATTAAAATATTCATATCATTACCTAAATATAAAATATCATCTTTTAAATAGTGAGGTTTCTAGGTTTTTAATTTTTGACACAACATATTTTCATATTTGGTCCCTGCTCCTGACAACACGTTTCCCTTTCTCTCCATACCCTGGATCTCGCCTCTCCCTCTCTCATTTCACTCAAGACGTCTCTTCACCCCTACCAAACCCTAAATCCAAATTGCTGATGAAGATTTATGGTGTTACCATCGGATGTTTCCGGTGAACCTCTGCTGTCAACTGTTTGTGCCTCTGTCTGGTGTCCTTCTCGACGAAGCTATGAAAACGACGACCAGTGGATGTTTTCGGCGAACCTCCGCCGTCAACTGTTTCTGCCTCCGTCTGTGTCCTTCTCGACGAAGCTACGAAAATGATGACCTAAGATGACGAAAAATTAGCAGGTATGTTTCTTTATAAAATTAGGGTTTTTCGTTGTGATTTAGTTCCTGGATCTTCTTTTTCTCAAACATGCGTTCAGATTACAAGTTTGAACGGAACAGTGCTAACAACGTTAAAAGGACTGATGTTAACCTAACCACACGTTCTTATTCCTTCCTGGTCTTTATCGACCATACCTCCAGGACACCTCTCTCTCTCTCTCTTAAACACCCACACCAGAGCCTCTCTCTATAGCGTTCCTTCTGCATCCCATCTGTAGAGTTAGGGTTTTATTGATGTGCTCCGGTGGCTTACATGTTTTCTGGTAAGTATCTATGATTTTTTTTTATTGATTTAGACAACGTCTCTGGTCCGTAGAAGATCGTTGTTCATGGTTTTGCTTTCCCGTGTTTGTTTGAACTGTGAAAGATTGATCGCTTTATTTTATTTGTTTTATGTGGGATTCGTCCATGGCCCTGTACTGCTTCATGTCTGCTAAAATTTCTCCTTCTGAACTGCAGAAGCTCAGGTCAGGTATGTTCGCTTTATCTCGAGTTTGCATAGACCCAGACTCAACGGGTGTTATCAGTTCAAATACGGTTAATCCATCAGGTTCAAAATAGTTTCATGTTTGGTGTTGGTGAGTTCTTCATTTTAGGGCTTATGACGCACAAAGGCTATGTTGAAGGAAGAAATCCCTAAGTTACAGCAATTGGTATAAAGAAGGTTTGATCTACCTGTTTATCTTTAAATAGTTAGAAGTTATTTGTAAACGTATCAAATGTATTTCAATTGATATTCGATTTTCATTGTGTTTTCTGACTGATCAGAAAAAGAACAAATTCATTTTAATGCTTAAGGTGATATGCAAGAACTTGCTGAACCACAAGCCCCAAAGGTGTTTATTCATTAATTAACATTTTGTCTTAATTACTGAGGTCTATATAGAACTGTTTTGCTTACTGAGGTTCATAAATTTCCAGGTTGTAGAGAGTGCAACAGAATCATCTTTCCAAAAAGTTGCTATCATACATGGTGTTCATCATGAATTTGTGGTGTTTTTAATTCCAAATGTACAAAAGTTAACTAAAGAATAAGGTGCAAGTACTTTGCTACTATTTTTGCATAATTGAGCAGGGATTAAATCGCCTTCAATTGAATGATATATCTCATATACAGCACCAATTTAACGTACCCTAAACAAGCCAATCACCGCTGATCTTGAGTCGTGTTTGATGGCCTCGGGTTTCTCTGGAGGTTCTCACGTTGAAGGAGTGTTGCTGGTGACATCAATTTCTAAAGAGAGTTGGAAGCTCTTTGATATATTGCACATTCAACTAAATTTATTAAATTAATTTGTTTAGGATATTTGAAATTGAACCTTGATAGAGACTTCTGATGACATTGATAAAGACTTCTGTTTGTTTTATTTTTCATGACAAATGTTGTGGTGAGATGGTGCCAGATACACGGAGATAGAGATGATGGTGGAGGTGCTCCAGTGCGACGTAGATGGGTTCCGAACGGGAGGTCCACAGAAGGTGATCCTGACGATCGCATTTGAAGTCTACTAACGTGTTTCAACCACAGCGCAAAATAGGTATTCTTTTTTCTTATTTTGTATGCTACATATGCATGATAACTGGTTCTCATATTCTTTGTTACCATTTGGTAAAGACTCTTTTTGGATCAGATTTTGTTATTTGTTGCAGTCAGTATTTGACTAAACTGCTAAAAGAACATCAGAAGCATCATGCGTTTATGAAAATTCTTCCGATATGCAAGTTCTATGGATCTTAATCCGTTGATGTTATGGGTTTTGAGTTCATGCTTTGACAACAAATATTTATTTAGATTCTCTGGTTGTTAATTGTATGATTTAAATTCATTTTGGATCGATAATGTACGGTTTATGGCTACTATGGTCTGATTTGTGTTTCTTCAGTATATCTGTTTTATATTGTATAGTTCAAGTGTTGCTTTGCTTGAGACCGATTTGTAGGAGAATTGAAGGGAAAAACATAAACGAAGAATTAAACTAAAGGTATAATTACTTTTTACCACTGTTCTTCTAATTCTTGCAGCATTTCTTGGCTTTCTTATCAACAGGATTGGAGATTTCTTTCATATGATTGCATACATCTCAAGAACAGTTCTCTTTACATGTACAAATTTTTCTTGTAACACTGGTTATGTATTGTTTCAGTTTTTGTTTTATTTATAAGTGTTCAACAGGCAACAGAAAGAGTTAACAGGCAACAACTTGAAAATGCAGCTTCTCCAACACTAATGGCCTTGGGCTCAGTAAAAGTCAGAGACTACTTCGGTATGTTAAACACAAAAATTTTTTACACTATCAACGTTATCAGAAACTAAATTTTAGATTAACAGGGAGACTACAACTAGCATCCACTGCAGCCACATATCTGTATGTTAATCCAAATTCAACAACAATTGATTCTCTACTGAGAAGGTACACAGTTAAAACTATATACACTTACATACTCTTTCAATACCATTCGATTTTTTCCTCACTCTCCTTAAACCGCAGTCTTAGCAACAGAATAACATATATCTTCAAAATGAGTAGAAAAGCATCACAATTGGTTCAAGCAGTAGTAACAAAGTTACAATTACACGACTCAAACTGATGAGAAGAGATATGCTAACGATAAGTAAACCGTGTTACAACACAGGCACAAATCTTCAAAATAGACGCAACTATCATAGAGCTGTCAAACAGGCCATCGTTCTACAAATCATGCCCGCCCAACATGTCTTGAGTACTTAATGTATTGTTTTTCTTTTAGCTTTTGAAAAATTATGCAACTGTAAAAATGAATGTAATTTTTGTCTATTGATTAATTTCAGGTATGGATCATGGATTTTTGGGAAAGTGGTTTTCCTAACTTTGGCATCCTATGCTCGGGCTAGGGTCGTAGTAGGATTAAAGTTCTAAGATCAATTTGAGGTAATTAGTTCATATAACATTTAGAAGATTCATGTGATTGTCATTGATGTCTTGATCTCCATGTGTTGTAACTGTCATTGTTAAATTGATCGGGTTGTTTCAATATCAATGTTTTTCAGGAAACTATAACAAAAGGTAAAACTACTAAAACTGTTGTGAGAATGACCGTCCAAGATCTAAAAACAATATTGAGGTAACTTCTCTATTGGTGCTACAAGGAATGTAAATTTGTAAACATGGTTTTGATGTTGGTCAAGGTTTTGTTTCTTTTTAAATTCTTGCAGTTTTAAGGGCATATACTTTTCGATTATGGTGGTTTTTGTGATCATATTTATGTATGGACAGTACGGTTGGATATCAAGAACTGGGCAAACAAAACGGTCATATGTGGACAAGGGAAATGGTATTCTTTATTGGTATTTCTTTGATATATAATAGTGGGAAACATCAATTCAAATACCGGAGACTCTTAAATATCGATAATCAGGTAGTCCTGATGTCAGACTACTTTGCTTTGATAATCACTGTTTTTGTGTAGGTAATGTAGGACACGATACCGGGAAAATAAAGACGAATTTGCAAACACACGTCAACAAACAAATTTTATTAAATTGTGAACAATATTATTACACTACAGAAAGGGGTAGAAGCAGAGAACATAAAATAAAGACGAGAACAGAAGTAAACAACAAAGCCAAAGCTCGTGTTGAACACGATTTCCTTAAAACAGATTTTCGGTCTGTTTCCCAGGATACGATGGCCAAAGCAACGTATTGCCGGAGCTGAAGACTTGCCTGAGATTGCAGAGAGAACTCGAGATTTGAGAGCAGAGGAGAAAGGTTTTCGAAAACTGTCTTCGAGGAGGTGTTTTTTGGTTTGCCATGCACGGTTTATATAGCCACGGGATAGATTGTTCTCCAAGACAATCAATCAGTATTAAAACGCAAAATAAGTTTCCAGAATAACAGATTGCGAATTAATTACGAAAATCGTTGGATGGAGTGTTCTCCAAGACCGAATCAATTCCAAAAATAGCTGACGGATTTAGCAAAAACTGGTCTGCGCGAACCTGACCATTTCCGAGTCGCATTCGTGTCCGTAGGATGCGCGAGCGCGCCCAAGTTTTTTATCCGAAATCTCAACTTATTTGCACCCCCCCCCCCGCGTGCAGATGTTGGAGTATAAAGTGTCAATACAAGTTGATATCCATCCAAGTTCCTTGACTTATAAACCACATTCCACTTTGGACATCTTCCAATGTGGGATAAGTTATTTTAGCTCAAACTATATGGTTAATGGACCAACTTTGAGCATCGATATCTCATTCACCTCTTAATTACTTTGGACGTTTAATATCTCGTTGGAAAGCCCTTTTCGTAGGCTATTCAACCATACCAAATAATCCATCTAATTATTATATTTACATATAAATAATTAGGTCCAAAGTTAGGAAAAAACCTTATTTTCCAAAAATTTTCCAACAATCCCCCACATGAATGGAGATCGATGGGAAAATCACTCGATCATTCTGAAATCTCAACAGTTGAGTCCTGCATAGGATAGGTAGGTGTACCCTTTGAACCTTCCCTTGTAAAATGCACTTAGCCTCCTGGCTGTCAGTAGACTGCGATGTCTTTGAACTGAGCTACCGTTTGTGTAGGCGACAATACACTTTACACATGACTCTTCCTGACAATATCAACTCCTCATAGTCGTGTCCGTTATGGTCCTGAACACTTGCCTGGTTCTGCGAGAGTCTTAAGAAATTTGCCCCAAAATTTCTCTTCGAAGCGACCCCACTTCTCTCTCACATAGGTGATTCCTCGAATCATTAAAAGCTGTAAGCTTATCCTCACTATCACTGTTTGATAAGGAATGGGTTTGGAAGTTTGAAACTCCCTTTTAAATTTTGGGTGTAGTCATACCAAGACTTCCCCCACAGTGATCTCCCCAATTCATACAAGTAGGTTGTCCTATTGAACCTAGATCTTGGGATCTCCAGTCACATAGGTTAGGTTTCCTTCGTACGAATTATACCTTCACGGGCTTCAATCCCATTCCTCTTGTCGACCTATATACTGCCTCTCTGCTTAAGCCTTTAGTAAGCGGATCCGCTATATTATCACATGACTTTACATAGTCCACCGTGATAATCCCCGTTGAGAGCAGTTGTCGAATAGTGTTATGTCTACGTCGAATGTGTCGAGACTTCCCATTATACATTGCGCTATGAGCTCTGCCAATTGCCGATTGGCTATCGCAATGTATAGTAATGGCCGTTACCGGCTTGGGCCACCTGGGTATGTCCTCGATAAATTGACGCAACCACTCAGCTTCTTCTCCACCTTTGTCCAGAGCAATAAACTCAGATTCAAACGTTGATCTGGCTATAACCGTTTGCTTGGACGATTTCCAAGACACAGCTGCACCTCCTAGTGTAAATACGTAACCACTAGTTGCTCTTGAATCCTTTATATCAGAGACCCAGTTCGCATCAGTGTATCCTTCAATTACTGCTGGGTGTCTTGAGTAATGTAGTCCATATTCACGAGTGTACCTCAAATATCTTAGTAGTCTTGTTATACTTTTCCAATGCTTAGCACTTGGATTACTAGTATATCTACTTAACCTACTTACAGCATATGCTATATCAGGTCTTGTACAACTCATCAAATACATTAGACTACCAATGATTCTTGAGTACTCCAATTGGGAAACTCCTTGACCCCTGTTTTTCGAGAGGTGTTGACTTGTGTCAATAGGAGTTCTGGCTATACTCGAGTCACCTGAGTTAAACTTCTCAAGAATCTTATCCACATAATGAGTTTGGTGAAGTATGAGACCCTCTTTGGCCCTGGTGATCTTAATCCCAAGTATCACATCTGCCAAACCCATGTCTTTCATGTCGAACCTTGCTTTCAACATGTCCTTGGTGGATGAGATCATCTTATCATTACTACCTATGATGAGCATATCATCAACGTAAAGACATAAGATGACGTATCCATTTGGCGTCTCTTTCATGTAGACACACTTGTCACATTCATTGATTTTGAATCCCTTTTCTCGCATGACAGAATCAAACTTTTGATGCCATTGTTTTGGGGCTTGCTTCAATCCATACAATGACTTCACAAGTTTGCACACTTTCTTTTCTTGCCCTTTCGCCACAAACCCCTCAGGTTGTTCCATGTAAATTTCCTCTTCTAAATCTCCGTTTAGAAAGGCCGTCTTTACATCCATTTGGTGAACCTCCAAATTTCGAATGGCGGCAATTGCAAGTACCATTCTTATCGACGTTATTCGGGTCACTGGTGAGTAAGTGTCAAAATAGTCCAGACCCTCTTTTTGTCTATAACCCTTAATCACCAATCTTGCCTTGAACTTGTCAATGGTGCCATCCGCTTTCATCTTTTTCTTAAAGATCCATTTGTAACCTAGTGGTTTACATCCCGGAGGAAGATCCACTAGTTCCCACGTGTGGTTTTGTAAAATAGACTCTATTTCACTTTTGATGGCTTCCTTCCATTGAGGTCCTTCGGAAGAAGTAATTGCTTCTCTATATGTGTTTGGTTCACTATCCACCATATAAGAAACAAAATCGGGACCAAACGATTTTTCAACCCTAGCTCTCTTACTTCTTCTTGGTTCAATCTCTTCTTCTTCAGATTGTTCTTGTCTATCTTGACTTTCTGGTTCATCATCATGACCAGTCTCCCTCGGAAGATCAGTCTCGCTAGGTAGACCATTGGGAGTTAGACAAGGAAACACATCCTCGAAGAACGAGGCATTACGAGATTCCATTAATGTACCTTTGTGTATATCGGGAATTTTAGACTCGTGTACCACAAATCGATAGGCGCTACTATGATGTGCATATCCAATGAATATGCAATCTACCGTTTTTGGTCCTATCTTTACCGCTTTAGGTGGTGGAACAACCACCTTGGCCAAACACCCCCACACTTTGAGGCGTTTGTAAGAAGGTTTCATACCCCTAAATACTTCATAAGGGGTTTCGTCCTTCTTTTTCCGGGGTATCCTATTCAAAAGGTAGTTAGCCGAGAGTATTGCATCCCCCCACATGTCCTGGCTCAACCCAGAGCTTAGCAACATGGCATTCATCATTTCCTTCAAGGTTTGGTTCTTTCTTTCAGCAATACCGTTTTGTTGAGGTGAGTAGGGAGCGGTGAATTCATGTCTAATTCCATGTTGCTCACAAAAGTTAGCAAATGGTGATACATATTCACCTCCTCTATCGCTTCTCAACACCTTGATTTTCTTGTTAAGTTGGTTCTCAACTTCGTTTTTATATAGTACAAATTTCTCTATTGCTTCATCTTTACTTTTTAGTAAATACACATAGCAGAATTTTGTACTATCGTCGATGAACGTGATGAAATATTTATTTCCACCTTTCGTTGGGATTGATTTTAAATCACAAATGTCCGTGTGAATCATATCTAGGGGTTCGGTGTTACGTTCAACCGAATGGAACGATGTTCTAGTAAGTTTGGATTCAACACAAGTTTTACATTTATATTTCGAGTCAATATGAAATGTTGGTATACTTTTTAGTTTAATTAAGCGTCTAATGGAATCAAAATTGACATGGCCGAGCCGACCATGCCACATACATGAAATAGACTCAACGATATAAGTAGAAATAGTAGTCTTATTCATCACATTGTCATCACCCATTACAGACACTTTAAACATACCATTTAGGGCATAGCCCTTACCAACATAGACACCATTCTTGGTCAACACGACCTTGTCAGACTCAAACACTAACTTGAACCCAAACTTGTTCAACAACCAACCTGACACGAGATTCTTTCGAATCTCTGGCACATACAAAACATTGTTCAAGGTTAGGTCATTCCCAGAAGTCATCTTCAGAATCACCTTTCCTTCCCCTTTGACATCAGCAGTGGCCGCATTTCCCATGTAGACCTTCTGACCCGCATTCACTTCATTCAGAGTGGAGAAGTAGCTCCTATCAGCACACACATGGCGGGTAGCCCCAGTATCAATCCACCAACCTTTGGGTTCGTCCCCCACAAGGCTTACCTCTGACAACACGGAGATAGCATCAGTCACTATCGCAGCAAAGTTCATCATTCCAAACTTCTCAACCATGTTCGATTCCTCACGTGGATTAGGACGCTTTGGCATCTTGCATTGAGCAGACCTATGACCTGGCTGGTCACAGTTGTAGCATGTCCCTTGGAATTTGGAAATTCCACCTTTAGGACCCAGATTCATACCTGGTTTTCCACCTTTCTTGTTACCCACATAGGCTTTTCCTTTCCCCTTTTTCTCGTAGTGACCTTTACCCTTAAACTTGCCTTTAGAAGAAGACTGACCAGCTTCAACCATGTTTGCTTTAACCGATGCAGGGTTAAAGCTGTTCTTCTGGTTTGTCTTGTTGTCCTCTTCGATACGAAGACGAACAATAAGATCTTCAATAGTCATCTCCTTTCGCTTGTGCTTCAGATAGTTCTTGAAGTCTATCCATCCTGGAGGCAACTTTTCAATCATAGCAGCAACTTGAAAAGTCTCACTAAGAATCATTCCCTCAGCATGAATATCGTGCAGCATCACTTGGAGTTCTTGGATTTGTTCAATGATAATTTTAGAGTCTACCATCTTGAAATCCAAGAACCTAGCAACCACAAACTTCTTAGTTCCCGCATCCTCAGTTTTGTACTTCCGCTCCAAAGACTCCCAAAGTCCCTTGGCAGTCTTGGTCTTGGAGTACACATTGTAGAGAGAATCGGCCAGGCTGTTAAGAACATAGTTCTTGCACAGAAAGTCTGAGTGTTCTCACGCTTGTACCGCGATCAGACTTTGGACATCAGCATCCCCTTCAATCTTAGGGACAGTCTCCTTCAAGAACCTATCAAAGCCAAGAGTAGTGAGATAAAACAGCATCTTTTGCTGCCATCTCTTAAAGTTCAAGCCATTGAACTTTTCCGGTTTTTCAGCATGATTCGCCACAGCATTGGGTAACGGCGCAATCACCGGAGTGGTCACCACAGAAGTAGTAGGACCAACAGTAACCATCGGGGTACTGGTTTGAGTAGTAGTCATCCTGAGATTGACCAAACAAAGATACAATTAATACTGTAATGTAATATTGCTCGTAACGAAATCAAAAGTTTGTGACAATCAGTTCGCAAATTCAAACAACGAAGGTGTTTGAATCTGTTTTAAGACTATAGGACACGATACCAGGAAAATAAAGACGAATTTGCAAACACACGTCAACAAACAAATTTTATTAAATTGTGAACAATATTATTACACTACAGAAAGGGGTAGAAGCAGAGAACATAAAATAAAGACGAGAACAGAAGTAAACAACAAAGCCAAAGCTCGTGTTGAACACGATTTCCTTAAAACAGATTTTCGGTCTGTTTCCCAAGATACGATGGCCAAAGCAACGTATTGCCGGAGCTGAAGACTTGCCTGAGATTGCAGAGAGAACTCGAGATTTGAGAGCAGAGGAGAAAGGTTTTCGAAAACTGTCTTCGAGGAGGTGTTTTTTGGTTTGCCACGCACGGTTTATATAGCCACGGGATAGATTGTTCTCCAAGACAATCAATCAGTATTAAAACGCAAAATAAGTTTCCAGAATAACAGATTGCGAATTAATTACGAAAATCGTTGGATGGAGTGTTCTCCAAGACCGAATCAATTCCAAAAATAGCTGACGGATTTAGCAAAAACTGGTCTGCGCGAACCTGACCATTTCCGAGTCGCATTCGTGTCCGTAGGATGCGCGAGCGCGCCCAAGTTTTTTATCCGAAATCTCAACTTATTTGCACCCCCCCCCCCCCGCGCGCAGATGTTGGAGTATAAAGTGTCAATACAAGTTGATATCCATCCAAGTTCCTTGACTTATAAACCACATTCCACTTTGGACATCTTCCAATGTGAGATAAGTTATTTTAGCTCAAACTATATGGTTAATGGACCAACTTTGAGCATCGATATCTCATTCACCTCTTAATTACTTTGGACGTTTAATATCTCGTTGGAAAGCCCTTGTCGTAGGCTATTCAACCATACCAAATAATCCATCTAATTATTATATTTACATATAAATAATTAGGTCCAAAGTTAGGAAAAAACCTTATTTTCTAAAAGGTAATAGAGGCAATTTGTACCGGATCATCAAAGAAGTTTCAGTTGACGGTAACATAACGAGGCAGTCACGTGATAAAAAATGATGAAGCCGCCGCAACGCGCGGCGGGTCACCACCTAGTATGAGTAATATTGAAAGCGAATTCCAAGTAGTAGAAAGAAACATGAGTAGGAAATAAGAAGGAAAATTTTTATACGATTACACTTTACTAGTCACAAACCCAGAGCATAAACTTCGAAAGAATATGGCGATCACCAGTTCACCACCATGACAATTATTATATATAAAAAATAAAATGCATTTGTAATTTTTTTAGTTTTTTAACAAGTTTATCTATTATTATTTTTTAAAATCACAAAGCCAAAGAATATTGCGATCACCACTACGGCGATTATTATATATAGAAATTAAAATGTATTTGTAACTTTTTTTTAGTTTTTAAGAAATTTATCTATAATTATTTTCTAAAACTAAAAATAAATAAAAAAACTTTTTATGGAGTTTATTTTATATATTTATTTAGTTTAATCTTTGATTTTAATAAATTACTAAAATGGTTGACACATGTCTTCTTCTAGAACCTATGGCATTCTAACATAGTGATATGGTGCTTGTTCTTCCATGTAATTGGTGAAGGTTCAAATCCTTACAAATACAAGGTTGGTGGTATTTAGTGAACAAATTTATTTAAAAAAATGTTTTCTTTTTAGGGGGTTCTATGTAGGGGTGTAAACAAGCCGAGCCGAGCCTAAGCTTGTCTAGGATCGAGCTCGGCTCTTTTAAATTTAACTAAGCTCGAGCTTGAGCTCGACCCGATTCGAGCTTTATTTCTGAAACTTGAGATCGGCTCGTGAAGAATTATTTACGCTTGAGCGCGGCTCGGCTCGTTTATTATTAATTATTATTTTTTATATACTTTTATAATTAAATTTGTATATGTTTACTTTTTTATTTTTTACATATAAAATAATACAGGTTATTAATTTACTTATTTTATCATAATTTTATATATAATAATCATTATTTCTTAAATATATCTAAAAAATTATATAAAAATTATATAAATAAAAGCTCGTTAAGGCTCGCGAGTAGGCTCGAGCTTGATATGTAAAGCTTGGGCTCGAGCTCGTTTATTAAACGAGCCCTATTTCAAAACTCGAGCTCGGCTCGTTTCGAGCTTTTTATCGAGTCGATCTCGAGTAGCTCACGGACGGCTCGACTCATTTATACCACTAGTTCTATCTCATCATCATGAAATCCTTGTAGTGAAACCACCTATCATGTTGATCATCAATTCAAATTTCATACTCAACATGGTCATCATTTATTTTTCATAACTGATTCAACCAATTTTTCATTGCTTTGCCATTATAAGGTTCAGTTGCTTTGCCTTCATTCAGGGATTCATTCACAAATTAAATCATGTATTAGTAATTAGTATGCCATTCTTTTTGCTAGTTTCTTATGTGTATATGATGAAACCAGATAGTGCTCTTGGAATCTTGGATCCATAACTACTAAAGTGATGAGATAAATGATAAAATGATAATTTATTTGCTAGTTTCTTATGTGTATATGATGAAACTATCAGATAGTGCTCTTGGATCCATAACTACTAAAGTCATGAAATAAATGATAAAATGATAATTTAATGGGTCAAAATTTCTACTTTTGCAAATAAAATAGATGTCTTTATATGTTTTTGTTTAGTCCTTTCTAAATTTAGGTTTTATGTTGTTCTATTTCAAATTTATTTAAAGCTATCTATCACTTAGCTTATTCGTGTGCGTGTGAGATGTATGTCGTTGGCCATACACGACATAGAAATTTGGTGATGGTGAAAACTTGTCTAAGAATAATAACCAGACGAATAGTAACTAGACTAACCGGTAAAATGTACTTAGTAAAATCTCACTCATATCACGAAAACAAACCTACTAAAAGAGCAGGTAACAAAGTAATTTTGATAAACTGCAGAAAATATATATAAGAACATGAAAAATACATCATACAACATATCTATGATACAATGCACCAAATCCAAAGCAAACAAGAAACATTGAAGAAAGTAAAAGAGATATCAATGGAACCTTACTACAATGCAGGAAATATCATCACTACTCTTCTTTGCCACAGCCTCTTCAGTCAGTTTCTTTGCAGCTGCCCTTGCATCCATCACATTCTTGATGCAGTCCACCGCCTCCTGGTTTGACATAACCTGAATAAACAATCAACAGATCAAGATTTATAAAAAAGTAATTAGAAAATCTTGAAGTTTTTACGAATTTGATCGAGAACAACCATCCATACGCCATCGCTTGCCAAGATTATGAATTCTGTGTCATCATCTATCTTCTCCATTGATACATCTGGTTCAGAACTCAAGTGATCCTTCAAGCTCTTGTCACCGAATGCTCGTGCTACCGCCAACTGCCCATCAACTCGTGCCACGTCACCTGTTATCTAACAACTGTCAATCTGACCCGAACCCGAAAAATTTGGCACGAACCCGTAAATCATGTCACACACATTAACCCGAACACGACACGAATATTTGCGGGTTGACCCAAACAAGACCCGTTTGACCCGATTTTTTTTAAAGTTTTGAACATATTAATGCTTTAAGATTACTATTTTATTATAAAAACTATGTTAATTTTTCTTTTAACTATAAAATTATGACCCGTTTGACCCAAAAAATTTTTAAAAATATTTTAACATATTAATGCTTTAAGATTACTGTTTTATAAAAACTATGTTTTATAAAAAACAAAACTATGTTAGAAAAACTACAAATATATATAAAATAATTATATTTAAATCATAAAATCCTATGCTAATTTCTCTTTTAAGTTTTAAACTTTAATACCAACTTTATTTATGACATAGAACTCATTTAAAAATAAAAAATATTAAATAAATAGTTTAAACAGGTCAACCCACCAACCCGACGGGTTCAACCCGAACACGACCTGTTTAGCTAAACAGGTTCATGGGTTTGAGCCGAAGTTGACCCGAACCTATACTAAACCCAAACCTACGAATTTCGGGTTGGGTACTTGGGTTCGTGTCGTGTAAAAATTCACACCCCTAGCTGTCATATATGTTGTATGTGGTCTAGGATTTAGCGTTAAAGGTGTCATATATAATGTATTGTATGTGGTTTAGGATTTAGCCATAAGATTTACCTGGAAATTTGGACACAAAACCTCCTCTGTCCTCAATAAGCTTCTGTTCCTTACGAGGCTCGTGGTCGACCGACAACTGTTTAGCCACACCCTTTTTGCAAATCACAGCCCGCGAATCGCCAACATTAGCAACTACAAGCTTTTTACAGTTGATTAAAATGGCGGTAACTGCAGTTGAACCTCCTTTCCCCAAATCAACTGCTTTATCCAGGATTGTTTTATCTGTTACACGATACGCTCTTCGGATTGCTTTCTCGGGCTCAGTCCAGAAATCAGGCTGCTTGCAGGCAACTAAAGAAAGTAAGAATGATGCAATAATTTGACAGAATGAAAAGGGGAAAAAGGGTCTTTCTTGCCTCTTTCAAAATGTTTTCGAAGAGATGCGAACGGAGATAATCAGGAACTTCATGGCTTAAATGACCATCGAATATCGCAAACAATCCAAGCTCATTATCATCAACATTTTTGAACTCGGCAAATACATAATCTTCCATATCATGGTGTGATTTTCCCTTAACTAGATGATACCCGTGTGTTACATGTTTCGAGATGTTGCTCTTTCCTTTTCCGGGTTCAGTGGAAGATGATGAAAGACAAACCTTTTCCTGTTGAAGAAGAAGTTTTATGGTGGAAATTGACTGATTATATATATATGAAAAATTTATGTTCATCTATAATTTGTGTATCTTCAACTATTAGTAAATCCGGGAGTGATTACTTCTTATACTTTTAAATTTTAATACTCTTGTGTTACTTTTAAGCTTGTTTTTATCCTTGTAAATTTTCTGTATTTTGTTAAAAAGGAAATAATTTTCCTGACTAGGGTGGATTTCATGTGAAGCCAAGGGTGTTTAAAATTATCCGTAAACGGAAAAAACTTAAATACGAATCGTATCCTTAACCATAACCGGAAAAACAATCCAAATTGCTTATTTGGCTTTTGGTTCGGTTTTCGGTTCTATAAAAATTTGTTTATATAGATAACCGAATCAAATTCAATAAAATAATTCGGTTTAGTCGGTTGAATTATTCGTTTGATACTTTGATTAGAGACATTTTCAATTCAAATTATGGATAAAACCAAAAATAATAAAAACCGAATAAGCTATTATCCGATCCAATAAACACCCCTTCCCTAGTTGGTCTTTGTCTTCCCTTTCTAAACCATAATAATGTTGTAAGTGAGATCTTCGTCTCACCATTTCTAAATTGTTTTTCAAGTGAGATTTTACTAGTATAATAATAATTCTTATTATTATTATTTTTTATGTGTAAGCTTTATGGTTCGCCCGACACATATGAATTTTCTCCTCATTATAGTGTATATCCGATTTTTTTAACCGAACCCAAGAAATTTGGTCACTGAACCCCATGAAATTTTTATACCGACCCTCAACTTAAAAGGAATTTAATTTCAAATTAAAAAAAATGATTCAACACTAATAAGCCCCAACAATATTAATATTTTTAACCTAATTATTCAAACCCAATAACCATTACCCGATTCAAAATTCTAATCTAATTAAAATAAGTAAAAAAAATATCTGAAAGAAATATGGAAGGTGAGCGACACTTCCATTTGACCGTCTCATAACCCACTCCCAATCCCAATTCTAAATGATTCCTCTTAAGCGATTAACCGATTCACGATTGCGATTTCATAATTCCATCTCATACTCCCATAATTCAGGCACGGCGTGACAAGGTGACACGAGTGGTCACTGGTGACCAACGACCGACCTCTCTATTTTGGTTATTTCCAACCAGCGACCGACCATTTTGCTTCCGGCGACAGGCGACCGACCTTTCTACTTCCGACGACCGGAGAGTTATCATCTCTCCCTTGAATCTTCATTTTGAAACTTAAGATTTGAGAACATGATTTATTTTATAAGGAAGGGTTTGAGAATCCATCGAAAAGATTGGAAGAAAACTACTCTAGTTTTACTTTTTAGTTATATACTTACATAAATTTGATCATTTGAGATATTCAAAATATATTGTGTGTATCATGTAACGCGACCCACCCAACCCCAAATAAACACGTCTAAAAAAAATTTGTATACAGAGGTGGACGATCGAAACCTAAAAAATTTCCGAACCTCATAAAAAAAGTATGTAACTATGGTTTAACAAAGATATCGGAAACATTAAACAGAGCAGTTTGTGAAAACGAAAGATGAAACAATCGGAAACTATAACATATAAACCTTTATTTTTATTCGTCACAAATTCATCAACCAAATTATTCGATAAAAACATGTAATCGGGATCCTGAACTATAATTAACAACCTAAGAAGAGAGATTAAAACAACAAAAGTGGTTGAGAATAGTTACTTACCTTCATCTTGTTGAGGATATCTCGGCCGCCTGTCATGGCTGATTTTGATGATCGTAAGTTGTCGTCGGAAACAATAAATTTTTATAAACCTTTATTTACGTATGTATATATGTATATATATGGTGACGCCGACACAGGTCCAGATGTTACATCAATCCGATGCCCACGTGCAAACAATACTTTGTTCCTATCCTATTCGCCATATTTAGTAGGAGTGACAATCTCAACCCGTAATTATAAGTTTGGGTTAGAATTATCATTTTTTAACGGGACGAGTAAAAGACCCGCGCGTTGCTGCGGGTTGAAACTTTTTGTGAACATGTGTAAGAAATGCAAAATTGATCACTATATGAAACAGAATAGCATAAAAGAAGGTTAAATCACAGTTTGTAAAAACAAAAATCAAAACATATCCTGAGTTTTATAAGAACCTAAGCTATATATTAATATTACAATATATGTCATGTATTTCACACCTGCAAACAAAATCCAAAAACATGTATCAGTAAAAAAAATGCTCTTACGACGCTCTTAAGTTTGTAAATAAGATAATTGAAGTGCTTCAAATAGGTACCTAAAACATTTATATTATTTTGGTGTGTGCAACGTGACCATTATTTTACCAAGTTAATCCTACCAGAGTAAAAAAAATAGCCAGTGAAACAGAGAACATGTTAATTACATCGACGTAATCACAATAAAAATCTAGTAATAGTATAAATTATATCAGGTTCCAAGAAATTCTCAGCAACGTATGTATAGAAGACAATCTTAATTAAGATAGATGCTAATTTAAAAAATTAGAAAGAAAATCATAATATAACCAGACACCCCAAAGAGGGATCATACAACAGGAATTAAACAGTAAACCAAACAAAAAAAAGGATTGAGTAGGCTAAAAATGGGCTTTTCATAAGTTAAAAGGGCATAAAATGTTATGAAGTAGCCTAATGATGTCAAGCTCCCAACAAACTTGAAGTTCATTTCAAACCATATCAATAATCAAGTAGTGATGCAAGTAAAGCAGTACTAAAAACTAACCAATATATGAAATTTGGTGTAGCGCAGCCCTGATTTGACAACGTTTATGAGCAATTCCCATCTGAAGCTCCAATTTGGCCAAGCTTCACCAGCAAAGAAAAGAAAATTTTAAACAATCAATGTTACCTTCATCCATTCCAGGTGCCCTACAATCAACCTGAATATAAACATTTAAAAAAAAATGTGCTATCTTAGGTAAGATCTTTGTGGGCAAATTGTTGTGAAGAAGGCAACACACAACTGAGATTCTTGTGGGTGTTTGTTTTATGTCATGAAAGGCAATAGTACCAAGGTCAAACCAACAACCGGTGCATACTTGTAGCCGACTATCATGGTTTGCTTGGCTCTTGCATCTTCTGCTAAACAAACGGAATCATATTATAAACCATCTCCGCAATAACTCTAATTTGGATAGTTTTTGATTAATTCAAATCTCTAATTTTAAGCTCCAATAAAAGCGCATACCTTCACAAAATCGACTTGCTTGCCACCCGCTTTACTAACAATGTCTATAACCTCATCAGAGATTAGAGCTCTGAGCCTGCAAGTAAAAGATCTGTGTATCCTTTAGCTCACCATTTGACAAAACCCATATAGTAAATATCTATCCTTTGAGGCTAAAACCGTGGATCATTTAAAAGAACATTAGCATCACAAAAAAAATCACACTATCAAAAATTTAAAAAACCATTCACATAGGTAAATTGAAACTAAACTCAAAGTAAAAGACAATTTATATAGTAGTGATCTGCACAGTACAACAGATTATACAACTTTGGTGTTCTTTGCTAGTAATCCATTTCTAAATTGTTAAAACTATTAAAATCTCAACAAATACAAAGAGCAATTTGAAATAAAACCATATTCATAAAATAAGATAAAAAGGCATCACCATAGTCATCTGAACATGCACTAACATTATGAAGTATGAAAGTTAATTGCAGCAGTTTTATACATTATATCAAGCATAGAGTAACTTGCCGTAAAACACTAACGTTTGCAAATGATAAGATCCCTCTATCAGATACACCTAGTTTTTGCAATCTGATTATAAACATACAAATTGACAGTCACTAAGTCTCTAAATAAACTCGATTAATTCATCCATGATCTACCCTTTTATTCCATTATAAATATGTTCCTAAATATATAGAATATATGATCGCTAATTAGAGAAGACATATCTCTGGTGGATCTGTTGTATTTCATGTGGCTCTTGACCACAAATGGACCATCACATATTTTCATGTATAATGATAATTATTACAAATAACGAACGTAATGAAAAGACATTAAGAAATGTAACACTTTTAGCAAGTAATTTTAACAAATATGAAGATAAAAGACAAACTTTTAATCGCCAATGGAAGTGAAATAAAACATATTCGTTAGTAAATGAAGGAAATATGATATTCTTGTACTTCCAATCAGCAACATGTATCAAGTGAAATAAGGGAAAATGTACCTCTACTTAAGAGATAAGCTGCAGCAGGCTGAACATGTTACCTCCTGAATTCCCTTCCGAAGCCCTTCCACCACCTCTGGTTTGAAAAGAAAATAAAATGTGACATGATAAATAAAGTAAGTTGAACTCAAAACATAATAAAAGTTAAATTGCAGATTTGTAAGGGCTCGGTAAATCATCATAGCCTTCTAAATACTCTTACCGATCGACAAAACAAATGACAATGTAAAATTTCACCACATCAAACCAAGTGAACCGTATCAAGAATCCCAAGAAATCACCCAAAAGAAGATACCATTTAGGCTCAGAAAAGGTAATAGAAATCATCATAGCCATTTTTTAACTCATTGAAAGATCTTTCTGCGCAACCAAAGCAATAACTTAAACCAACAAAGAGCATCAGGTAAATTTTAAAATCTTTTAGGCTCAGAAAAACATCATCATTGCCATTTTGGGCGCCACTATTTGGATGGATCATCGTTTAGGGTCATCGAGAAAGCTTAGGAAAGTTTCATCACAACAACCATCATCGCTCAGATCACAAATGGATCATCACAGCCCCAAATAGCCATCGATTCAAGAATGTAACACACTAACTGAATTCCAGCTTTGACAAATGGATCATCACAGCCTCAAATAGCCATCGATTTAAGAATGTAACCAACCAACCAATTTCCAGCTTCGAACAAATGAAGAAACAATTAAACATTATCCGGCAAAACCACCATGGCTCATACCACAAATGGATCATCACAGCCCCAAATAGCCATCGATTCAAGAATGTAACCAACCAACTAATTTTCAGCTTTGAACAATTGAAGGAATGATCAAACATTGTCCGACAAAACCAATTTACAGCTTCGAAGTACAATTAAAGCCAACATGAAAAAGCAACCAAATAATCATTAAAACGGTGAACATAAAGGCTTTGCATCAACGTCCGACGGGTAAGCCGCCAGCGGCAGCCTGCCTACGTCAGAATCGGAGCAAAAGACGAAGAAACAGCAGCAGCGTCGCCGATCTTCGTCGTCACCACTCTCCATCACCGCCACTCTCCGTGGTATGCTTCATGAGAGAAAGAGAGAGAGAGCATCAGTGATAAGAAGAGAGAGAGATAATTTAACCGATGGTAAGCATCTCTGATACATAAGAGAGAGAGAGAGAGCGCTTAAAATCCAGCACATAGAAACAATCAAAACCAGCAGAGAGGGAAACATGTAAAGAAACAACCCTCACCGCCAAGATCAACAAATAGGAAAAAAACGCGTCAAAGGGAATAGTCCAAGTGTGAGGCTGACAGTTTACCCCAATAGATCTCAACAATAGTATACCGGCTGCTGAAACCCTACATCGCCGCCGCCGACATCGACGCCGGCCTAACCGATTGCCTTAAAAGGACCAGAGCAACAGTAACGAAAGCTAAATCGGGTCAGTCGAAACCAAATCCGACCGTCACCACACAAATCAATGCAATCGCCGCCGGCGAAGTTGTAGGGTTAACAGAAAGATGGAAAGAACCAGACCATCACCTTCACCGTCACCCACCATCGCCGGCGGCGAAACAGAGCGGTAACCCTAAACCATCTCCACCATCTGGAGAACGATAGAGAGGTCGGAAACCCCCAATTAAAGCCAACATGAAAAAGCAACCAAATAATCACCAAAACGGTGAACATAAAGGCTTTGCATCAACGTCCGACGGGTAAGCCGCCAGCGGCAGCCTGCCTACGCCGGAATCGGAGCAAAAGACGAAGAAACAGCAGCAGCGCCGCCGATCTTCGTCGTCACCACTCTCCATCTTCATGAGAGAGAGAAAGCATCGGTGATAAGGAGAGAGAGAGAGAGAGACTTTAGCCGATGGTGAGCATCTCTAATAGAGAAGAGAGAGAGAATCCAGCACATAGAAACAATCAAAACCAGCAAAGAGGGAAACGTGTAAAGAAACAACCCTCACCGCCAAGATCAACAAATAGGAAAAAAACGCGTGAAAGGGAATAGTCCAAGTGTGAGACTGACAATTTACTCTAAATGATAAATAAGGTAATAACTAATAAATATCGAAGGTTCATAATCATTTTACAAATTTGCATTTCTGAACGATATTAATAACACAAAACCAACATACAAGACTCAAGTAACCACGTAGGAAAGACGAGCAACAAGCTGTGCCGCCAACCCTTTTTGAATGGCAAACCCTAGACGTATGAATACAACATTCTTCGACCTAGAGTCTGCGACATTCCCAAACATGACCTTTTGGATCGATTCAAAATAAAAAAACTTATAATTGCGGGACAAGCGGGCCAACGTTGTTCATGAATCCTGGAATCTAATTTCTCGCTCTTACCTACTCATCGGCGACGATGACAAATTGTGCATCTTTCATCTGTGTTTCAATTTAAACCGGTTTAAGTATAAAACATTATAATAAGGTTATGATAAAAAAAACTTAAACTGATTGGATAAAATCGGAAATGGTGATAAAGTGAGCATCAATTTAATCAATAAACATAGTAATGGATCAAATCACATGAGATATAAAACATCATAATAAGTTTAACTCTTTATTCGATTATCAATCACGGGTTCGAATTACAAAGTTAGGTCAAAATCGGATAAACCGGAAATACTGAAATGTTACAGTGCGATGGCGGTAGCTCGTCGAAAAGCGGCGGCAGGGAGGAGGTCGACCGAGAGCTTGGTCACGACTGGGAGGAGCCGAGCGAGAGAGATTTTGATAGAGAAAAGTTTGACCCTTAATCTCTCTAGTTCCATCCCTTTTATAACCACCCACCGGTTATACATAAACTACAACGGGTTTAAATCCTATGGATTATCCATCAAACTCATCATTTTTTACGACATTATAATATGTTTCTGACTTTGTTTTGAAGGCCTATTAATCCATAGACTGTCATATCCGTAACATCATATTCTCTAATCCAAATGAATTAGGAGTATATTTATTTGCTTTTGTCTGCTATAAGGTTTTAGTGATTTTAAATCGGTTTATGTTTTACTGATTTTAACCTCACTAGGTTATTTGCCTCAGTTTCTTTTGTGTTGATATGTTTGTTAATTTCATCGATTTCAAACTAATTGTGTTTAAAGAATACCCTTGTGCATATGCTGATTAAAGTTGCAAAGCCCTCCAAGTATTCGATGAAATGCTTCAATTAGATTGTAGAATTTTCAGCATTTATTATGACCGTATTATCGATGTGTTAGTGTGCCATTCACATTTTCAATGGAATTGTGTTACGAAGCCATGATTGCAAAAGGGTATTCTTTAAACTCATATACATACTCTAATACTATTTTTAACTCTTTCGATGAGTTAATAACTTCAAATACGGTTTTCATTATTATGAAACCTGTTTCAAAAAATTATCGTCATACTTTTTCGCTGCAAGATAAAACTCATGTTTTCTAAAACGACAACGATTTGTAAAATCAGTTAGTGGTCGTTCTATGTAACTAAGACTGTGATCCATGACACGGCGTGCCTCGCGGGTCCCGTCATATTGCGGGGTGTGACATTATCTTTCAAATCCTTTCAAAATTCTACAAGTATGCTAATTCATGATTTTTTACTGTTTTATAATATGTTTCTGACTTTTTTTTTGAAGGCCTGTTAATCCATGGACTGCCATATCCGCAGCATCAGATTCTCTAATCCAAATGGACAAGGAATATATTTATTTACTTTTGCCTGATGTAATGTTTTACTGATTTTAAATCGTTTATGTTTTACTGAATTAATCTCACTGGGTTATTTGCTTCAGTTACGATTTCAAAATTGATTGTGTTTAAAGAATACGCTTTTGCATATGACACGTGTACTTTTTTCACATCGGAGCAACTGACTGAAATTTCGTTTATTATATAGTATAGATAGATTATTTTTTATTAAATGGGTAAATATAATATTTTGATAAGTTTATAGGAACATATATGATATTTTTAGTTTGGGTTGGATATATATATATATGATATTTCTCAAGTTTGTAGAGATATATAAAACTATGCCGGGGGGGGGGGGGGGATGGGGGGATGGATGGGATCACTAAAAAAAGTTTAGAATTTCGAAAATGAATAGTAACATCTCTTAAATTTGGAAAAAAAAATTAAAAAAATTATAAATTTAGTAAGTTAGTTTGATATTTTATAATTAATTGTAAATGTTGAGTTTTAGATTTGAAAAGTTATAATATTAAATCTGACAAATTTATGACACTCAAGTTAGGTTTTTGTTAGATCGTAAACATGATAAACACAAATTAGCATTTTAGTAACATCTGTTGGAAAGTTTGGGTAGTTTGTGTAATTCCAAACAAAGTATGAGGATTGGAATTGTAATTTTTTTAATTAGCCTTTAATGTTTGTTATAATTAGGGTATATGTAGCTGTAATCATTGTTTTCTTTCTTGATCATCAATAACAAATTTCCAGTTCATTGTTTGTCAAATCTCTCTCAATCTCTAATATTGTATCACGATCTTTTCTTCATTTGGTATCAGAGCTAAAGGTAGCTCCGATTCTGTGTTTCACTTCAAATTTTCGATCGAAATTGCTCCTATAATCGAGAAGGGGATCTCTGATCCTCTTTTCATTTGAAACAATTCATCGTTTTCTTGTGTTGTCCCCTCGAAGATCTTCACCCAGGCGCACGACTTCCCCTGAAATTCGTCAATCCATGACAAAAACCGGTGGAAATCGCAACCGATTAGGGAAAACTATACCACAATCCCGCTACAGTGTCCTTTGTTAACCCAAACGAATTATTGGATTTGGGCGGTAAAGTTGAAAGCGATTTTCAATGTACATGGATTGTGGGAGGTGATAGAGCCATAGGAAGGAGCCGAGATCGATACGAAGAAAAATAATGCGGCTATTGCATATTTGTTCCAAGCGTTGCCTGAGGATTTGATAATCCAGGTCGCAAATTTAGACTCGGCAAAGAAGATTTGGGACTCTATCAAAACCAGGTATGTCGGAGAGGATAGGGTAAAGAAAGCTCGGTTACAGACACTCAAGACTGAATATAATCAGTTGAAAATGAAGGATAGTGAGTCTGTTGATGATTTTTCGGCAAAATTAGGGGCAATAGCTACAAGATCTGCAAATTTAGGAGCCCCAATTGATGACTCAACACTGGTAAAGAAACTCTTGGAGTCAGTACCTGAGAGTTTTGTTCACATTGTGGCTTCAATGGAGCAGTTTATGGACCTGGATATAATGCCTTTCCAAGAGGCTGTTGGGAGATTAAAGGCATATGAGGACAGAACAGGCAAGACCAAGAAGGTTGAAACTGTAAAAGAAGACCAACTCTTGATGACTTACACAGATTGGCAGTCAAGATATAAAGAGTCCAAGTTCAAGAATAAGAAATGGAACAAGGGTGAAAAATTCTCAGATGATAAGTCTTCTAAAGGGAAAAAGGAAGAAGGTGCAAAGAACGACAGTAGCAGCAAGAAACAATCATTCCAAACTCAGAAGGATAAGACGAAAATAAAGTGCTTCAAATGTGACAAATTTGGGCACTATGCAAGTGAATGTGCTAGGCTGCAATCAAAGGATACTGAAGTTCATTTGAGTCAGTTTGAGGATGTTGAACCAACCTTATTGATGATTGCCCAAGATTTTGACCAAAAAGAGATGGTGTACCTTAATGAGATGAAGGTTTTTCCATCAAGGTTTATCCCAAAGAATGGAGAGAAGGAGGTATGGTACCTAGACAATGGTGCTTCCAACCATATGACTGGTAATCCCTCTCATTTTTCTACTTTGAATAAGAATATTGTAGGAAATGTTTCTTTTGGTGATGGGTTCAAGGTTAGGATAGAAGGGAAAGGTTCCATTATCTTAGAAGGTAGTAACAAGGAACAAAGATTGAAAATAATGTGTATTATATCCCTAGTCTTAAGAGTAGCGTCCTAAGTTTAGGACAAGCCACTGAAAGTGGTTGTGAGGTTAAGATGAAAGGGGATAAGTTGTGGTTATTTGAAAGTACTGGCAGTTTATTGATGAAGGTTGATAGGTCACCAAACAGATTGTATAAGGTGAATCTTAGGACTGGTACACCAATGTGCTTTAAAGCTAGCCTAGAGGAACCAGGGTGGCTTTGGCATGGCAGATTAGGCCATTTGAATTCTCAAGCACTAGAAGGGTTGACCAGAAAGGAGTTGGTCATAGGAGTTCCTAGGATAACACATATATCTCAAGTGTGTAAGGCATGTTTGGCAGGTAAACATGCTAGACATCCTTTTCCTGTAACTACAACCTATAGAGCTAGTAGACCATTAGAGCTAGTCTTAATTGACTCTTGTGGACCCATAACCCCTGCAACTAAAGCTGGGAATAGGTATTTCCTTTTAATAGTGGATGATGGTTCTAGATTTATGTGGGTTTATATGCTGCAGTCTAAGAGTGAGGCCTTTACTGCTTTTAGCAAGTTTAAAACTGGTATAGAGGCAAAATTAGGATGTAGAATAAAGGCCCTAAGATCTAATAGGGGAGGGGAGTTCACATCCCAGGAATTCAATTTGTATTGTATTGAAAATGGAATTGAGAGACTGTTGACAGCTCCTTATTCTCCTCAACAAAATGGGACTGTTGAAAGGAGAAATAGGTCTATCTTAAACATGACAAGAAGCATGATGAAGGCAACAGGGTTACCTAAGGATTTATGGGCAGAAGGAGTTAGGCATGTTGTCTATTTGCTAAATAGGTTATCCACAAGAGCTTTAGTAAATACTACTCCTTATCAGGTTATTAAAAATAAGAAGCCAAATTTGAGTTATCTGAGAGTTTTTGGGTGTATTGGTCATGTAAAAACTATACAGGTTGGCTTAAGGAAATTGGATGATAGGAGTAGAGCTATGGTATATTTAGGAGTGGAAGAAGGTACTAAAGCAAATAAGATGTATGATGTGACAGCTGGCATAATAGTGGTGAGTAGGGATGTATGTTTTGAAGAAAATAGAAGTTGGGATTGGGAGTTAGGAGTAGTGAAGGATAAGGAGGTTGCTGCATCTAGTTCCTCAAATCCAACTGAATGGCAAGATTTTCAGGTTGGTGTTGGTATATTGCCTACTGCACAGGAAGAACCTGGTGTAGAGGAGATAGTTGAAGCTCAACATCTAGAACCTGAAAATGAGGAAGGTGATCAGTTAGCAACTCAGGAAGATACTGAGATTCTACAAGAAGAGGATCAGCCTAGAAGAATGACTAGGAAGTCTACTATGCCATCTAGATTTATGGATTATGTGTTAGATAATATGCTAAGACAAGGGA
>JBCNJP010000006.1:55605423-55749288 GCA_039602395.1 Deinandra increscens subsp. villosa | reverse complement strand
ATTTTTCTCTCCCATGAGCAAAAAGTAAACACAAACCTTGAACCTGCTTGGCATTACAAAACCTAACACAAACTTGGCTGCAAAAACAAAAATTCTAAAACACAGAAAATGAAAAACAACTGCAACACAAAAACTGCCTTGCAAACTCATACACAGCATATACAGTTTCGTGATCTAAAGTTATGCTAATTCACTTTTTAGATGAGCCAGAAGGCTTTATTTTTTCTCTCATTACCAACAAATGAAGCACGAACACTATATATGTTTTTCTCTCCCATGAGCAACAAAGTAAACACAAACTTTTAACACAAAGCTAATTGCAAGAATAAAAAATCTAAAATACAAAAAATGAAACACAGTTGGCACACAAAAACCACCTTGCAAACTGATACACAACATATACAGTTTCTTGATCTAAAGGCTTTATTTTTCTCTCTGATGACCAACAAACGAAGCACCAACTTTGAATCATTTCATTGTCGCAATACAAAAACTGTCTTGCAAAGTCATACACAGCACATACAGTTTCAGAAAAACAAAAAAACTAACCTTCAAACAGCAGCGAAAAACAACCAAGCAGCACCCCTGAAATACCCAAAGAAATCAAGAAGCGTATGACACCAAGCAAACAACCATGAGAACGCAAAACCTCATACCCCAAAAACGAAAACAAAAGCTAGAAAAAAAATTCAGAGAAGCATTGATACAAACATCTGGTGTGTACCCACATGAATACACAATGACACCGTGCAGGACAAACCTCAGGCCAACCAACACCACGAACAACAACAAACTCAGAGTGTAAAGATGAAGAAACCCCAAAAAATGAGCCATAAGTATTAATCACTCACCAATTTGCTCAGACAGACAGAGAAGCTTCCAAGAGCGCACCGGCTACAATTCTTCCACACACAAAGAGTAACATATATAACACAAAAGACTGATAGGGAATAGTGAGAGGAGATGGAGCGCACCGTGAAAAGGCCTGTGGCACAGTGAAGCAAGGACGAAGAAGAATGGGCGGAGCATGTGTGCATACAGGAAAAGCCAACCACCGCTGATCCCATCAGCGACTCTCTCTACCTGGGAATAGTGAGAGGAGATGGAACGCACAGTAAAGGTTAACAGTAACCTATGGCACAGTGAAGCAAGGACGACGGAGAATGGGCGGAGCATGTGTGCATACGGGAAAAGCCAACCACCGCTGATCCCATCAGCGACTCTCTCTACCCATCAACGACCTTGTCTACTTGTACAATGCGCCTTAGTGATCATAGATATGTTATAGGCAACATGAGTATTATATTTACTTATATTTGACTTACAACTTGTATTTTGTTATGTAGGTAGAATTAGAGTTTCTGTATAATTTTTTTCTTTGTACATATATTTTTTTATTATAAACGGGAAACCAACAGAAATACAAATCACCCCAATAAGGGAGACAGACAACAAATAAATAGATTTGTAAGATTTATGTGTGCAAAATTTATTAATAATAAGAAAACTAAGTTTTTATAATAATACTCTTGAGATATCTTCATATTCCATTACTGGCTTCGAGCATGTAGTTGATTCGTCTCCAATTAATTGATCTCGTCGTTGATTTATAAATCTGGTCTAGAAGACAAATAATCGATCCACAGTTTCACTATATGTGTGTACATGGATGTAGAGATTACTTCGCTTGTTTTGATCTTGACCAGAATATTAACGGTTGATTCATGATGGGACTGGGTCATAAATCGTAAAGCTTATAAACTAAAACATATGATCATATAATTATCTTTAGATTTAGATGGCATTCAACTTATATATCATCAGAATTCACAATTAGTATTTAAACATATATACACCAACAATACATATCTTTATATTTAATAGACATAAGGCATTTAGGAATTGTCATATCTACATAAAAGTATCTACTAGTGATAATGAAACTTTAAACTGAATCGTTAATTCTCGGGCCTACATTTGAATATAGATAGAAAAAGAGACGGGATAAGTTGAGGCGTGAAAGTGGTGAGTCACCGGTGTGTGGGTCTATCCAACCTCATAAGAAAGTGACGAAGTAAAACTCTTCAAATTTGTACCTTCTACAATAAATATATCGTGCAAATTAATGTAGATAAGAATTTACAATTTTAATACGATAGATATATAATAGTGAATCGAAATTGTAAAGTAGTTTGTGCAACTTTTTAAAAAACATGATTCGCATGTTATTGATGTAAATTTTCACATATTAACAACCTAAATAATAATCACTTCATCACTCTCATAGTCTCATACTATTTGCACAATTTTGTTCATACGGCCAATACTTCTAAAATTGATCCATTCATGGTCAATTCCTCTTCCTAAAATCCTCTAGACCCACATGTACTTCTTAATCGATGATTCCAACTCAAATCACCTGTAAATGAGTTCCATTTAGTTCTTCTGAAAATTCTAGTCATTTCACTTTGGAAATTGACAAAAGTAACCCCTCACTTTTGTTTTTAGAATAACAACAGATTTGGGACTAGTGAAATTTAGCCATCCAATTTCACTTATGTCCGCTTTGTTTCATTTTAGAGCTTAACTTTTATAAATTTCACCAAGATAACTAAATAGCCAAACAAGGTTTAACGTGCTAGGTTGTCCTAAATCCCAACCCACGTAGGTTGTATTTATATGAGTTTGCTTGTTCAACCCGAAACTAAACTAAACTTATTTACCTAAAATTATGTTGGAATTTTGGGAGAAAAACTAGTGGAAAATGAGTTTTTTCACTAAAGTGTGAAAATGAGTTTTTCACTAACTTTGGACTAAAATAAAATACAGATAACATAGGTTGTTGCCTCTGTATTTAATGGGTTTGTGTAGTACGTTGTGAGGGCTTTCCAACGCATCAAACCACGTCCAAATCCGAGCTCGTATGAATGAGATATCGAAGCTCAAAGTTGAGGTCTCGCAACTTGTGAAGCTGCGAAAATTAGAGAGAAAAATGCTAAGTATAGCATGTTAACTCATCCCACATTGGTTGGGGATTGAAACCAAAAGTGGTTTATAAGGTGGGAACCTTACCAACTATTGTTTCCTAACTCGCACGCGCACTCGCACACGCACACGCGCGTGGCGTGGGCGTATGAGGCGCAATGTGGCGCTTTGATGGCGCACTTTGCACTTCGCACACTCGTATCGCCGCAAGCGGAACTGAGTTCAACCTGAACAGTAGTTCCGCTTGGAGTTCAAGCGGAAGTTGGCGGAAGTTGAACCGGAAGATCAGTTCTTCCGGAAAACAACTGTTACGCGGAGATTCCTCCGGAATGATAGCTGTAAACGCGTTTTGAGCTAATTAAGGTAATTCCGTGTTAATTAGAAATCAATTTGCATTAAAGACGTTTAATGCAAAGTTTGACTACGAATTAACTTTTGAGTGCTCAACAAGAATTCCCACCTCTATAAATACAGCCTCATTAGTTGAGGCAAAACACACCGAATTCCATACACATAATTCTTTCTCTCATCCTCATCTTCATATCTTCTTCCAATATTCATCATGTTCGTCAGGATCTTCAAGAACTCTAAGGTAACTTCAAGCTTAGAGTTATCTCGGCCGTACAATACGGTTTAGGCGATTGTACCCTGAGAAATAAAACGGATCTTCGGTAGACCCGAAATTTGTTTTAAGGGACCCGGGTTTTGACCCAAAGCCTTCGCCAAGGTTTCTTGGAACCTTTCTCGTTTTCTTAAACTAATGTCTAAACACTTTTCTCAAATCATCTTATTTGACCTTCAATTTGTATTTTATCTTTCAAAACTTGAACTCTCTGTCTTTATCTTCTTTCATTCAAATCAATATTGTTTCTTTTCATTTGTATGTAACTTCGTTTCATTGTAATCTTGATTCAATTCATTGTATTGCAATTCTTTTCTTTTTTTGTAACGTAATTCATTTCCTTGTAATTGTAATAGGAGTAGATCTAATTTCTTTCACTTGTATTGTAATAGTATAGGTTTATTTCTTTGTTGTAATCGTACTTAAATAAAAGTATTTATTTTAATTAAATTTGCGAACGGTTTTCCTACAAATTAAACTCATAAGTTTCATGTTAGGTTCGTCTCATTTTGGAAATTCACACTCCCTCTTAAGTTCTTATGACAAATGTTTATCATCGCACCTGATATCTTTCTTTTTATTATTTTCTTATTTCATATTTTCTTTCACTTTTTTACGACTTTTACTCGTACATAAAAAAAATAATACAACACATCAAGGGGCAAACAAAAAAAACTTAAATGAATGAACAAGTTAATCATGATAATGCCTTCTCATAGTTCATTGAACCTTTTAATTTTACTCCATGACCTCTAGCATATATCACATTAATAATGTGGAACTCATGAATGAACAAGTTAATCATGAGAATGCCTTCTCATAGTTCATTGAACCTTTTAATTTCACTCCATGACCTCTAGCATATATCACATTAATAATGTGGAACTCGATGGATTGGAATTGAATTTTATTTTTAATGTGTTTAGTTGATAAATGAATTGAAATTTGATTAAATTCCAACAAATTACTTCATTTAATGGATTTCGCGTTCCTTCCTAATAATAAAGGATTTCACTTTGATACCGTTGAATGCTACCGCATCGACCCGACCAGACCCGCTGCCGAACCAGACCCAATGGACCCTCGCTCGGACTAGACCGACCAGAACCCCCCCCCCCCACCCTTCGTCCGAACCAGACTGACCCGACCCCCACTCCCTGACCACATCGATTGACCCGACCCTTAGACCACATCAACTGAACCTGTCGACCGAATCGAACCAACAGGACCCATGACTATAAAATACTTTTTAGCTTACAACATGACTATCACATTGTTGTAAACAAAGTTGTTATGTTCATTACAAATATTTACATAACCACACTTTAAAGAAAGAAAGAAAAATGACAAGATTAAAATAATGACCGATAAACGTTTTGATCTGGACCTTTGAGTGATCATGAGTTAAGGACCGAAGTGATTTGAGCTAGATTTTGCCCAAGATCAAAAGCGAACAAAATGAGAATCGAGGACGAATAACCAAACTAACTTAGGCTGTGTTTGATAACATGGAGGTGGGGCTCACCGATTAAGAAGGGGAAATGGAGCTGACCGAGTAAGAGGGTATTTTGGGTGAACTCAAACAGACTTATTGCTGACCCGGTTAGCAGTAAGCTCTTACCGAACCGGGTAAGCCAATATCAAACATCCCCTTGGTAAGTTTTGAGTCGATCTTAGGCCACTCTAGCTGGTTTATGAATTTTCTTGGTTTGACTCGCGAGATATTCATCTCTAAGGCCGTACATAGTGGGGTGTTTTCATTCATCAAAACGTCCAAAACGTCCCGAAACACTACCCCTATAGAGTTTGGGGTGGGTGTGGGCGTTTTAATGTTGGGAATGGAGTGGAAGTTTGTGTTGTTACCAATGCCATCCTTCTTGTACCCTAAATAACGGCTTTTTTACAGAAATTCTGTCAAATATTTACAGGAATCAGGACAAGTTTTCCATTTGTTTCTTTCCTGAATCTTGATCCCCTTTCTCTCTTTCTTCCACCAATTCAATTTCCACACCCCCAAACAGTTCAATTCCCTTTCACAAACCCTAGTTTTTGCTCCTCCTATCAAGTGATCATTTCGCAACACAAAGATCAATCAAATTCAAGGTAGCCTTTCCCTTTCAGATTTTCTTCTTTCCAAGATTTCGAATTCAATCGCCCCCCTTTCAATTTACTCCACTTCCCTTCACCTAATCGATCATTTTCTTCCGGCATTACGATTCCATTTCATTAACTGTTCGATGATCTTTTCCTTTCTTAATTCTATGCGTGTTTCAGATTTCAAGCACCAGTGAATCGAATTGAATTGAAGCATTATCAACTCCAAGTTCGAATTTTGGGTAATTCTGGATTCCATGGTTGTTGTTTGCATATGAATTTTTGAAGATGTCAGATGCTGCAGCTATCATGGAAGCCGCTGGATCCAGATTTAGTGATTTAGAACTCATTGGAAGAGGATCTTTTGGTGATGTGTATAAAGGGTACATTTTGTTCAATTTCAATCTCTGCAACTATTTCACTCTGATCTTCATCTTCTGCATAATGCTGATTTCATTGTTCTTGATTTGCAGGTTTGACAAAGAAACCAATAAAGAGGTTGCTATTAAAGTGATAGATTTGGAAGAATCGTGAGATTTTGTTCTTTAACTGTTTTATACCTTTATAATCCTTTATATTTATATGTTATAAGTAAAGATTTGTTGTGTGTTTTCTACAGAGAGGATGAAATTGAAGACATTCAAAAGGTATCTCTGTCTGTGTGAATTCTGTCACTTGTTGTCGATTGAATTCTTTAGATGTTAAATAGTTTTCTTTAACTGAAATATGATTCAGGAAATCGCGGTTTTGCAACAATGTCGATCTCAGTATATTACAGAATACTATGGGTCATATCTTCACCAAACTAAACTATGGATAATAATGGAGTATATGGCTGGTGGCTCTGTTGCTGATCTAGTAGGTTATCTTTACAAATATAATCCGCTTGTTGTTTAGTTTTAGTTTCCATGAAAGTATATATTTCTGTCTAATTATAGATTCAACCAAATCAACCGTTGGATGAAATGTCAATCGCTTGCATTTTACGTGACTTGCTGCATGCCGTTGAGTATCTACACGCCGAAGGAAAGATCCACAGAGATATTAAAGGTTTGAAATTGATAAATTACATGCTTTAGTTCCTTTCTTTGATTGGAATATTTTTTTGTTGTATGTTAAAAGAACGTAAACATATATATTAAATGTATTTACTTTTTGTTTTTTAGAAAGTGTTTTTAGCATTCTTGAAAATATGGTGGTGTAAATTGTAATGAAAGTAGTTGTTTTACATTTTGACAGCTGCAAACATCTTGTTGACTGCCAATGGTGATGTTAAGGTGCACATTGTTTTCGATCGATTGTACTAATTGTGATCAATATGATCTTTGATTCATATATTGGCATATTGCAAATGATATTGCTGATATATAAGCTTATAGTTGGACTTTGTTACAGGTTGCAGACTTTGGTGTGTCTGCACAACTAACCAGAACAATCTCTAGAAGAAAGGTATATTAGGGTTGGCCAACACACGTGTGTTTGTTTTTTTCCCCGTATTTTGATACTTGATAAGGTTTCGAATCGGCGCATTGATATGATTGCTTGTGACAGACGTTTGTAGGAACGCCATTTTGGATGGCGCCAGAAGTTATTCAGAATTTAGAGGGATATAACGAGAAGGTCCCACTTCTAATTGTCACTTACTCAATTTAATTTCTATTTTGTTCACTTCCCTGCAAATTTGTTAATACTTTGTTTGAATTTGGTCAATGCAGGCAGATATTTGGTCTCTAGGAATAACTGCAATCGAGATGGCGAAAGGGGAACCTCCACTTGCTGATCTTCACCCAATGAGAGTTCTTTTCATCATACCTAGAGAAAACCCACCCCAGGTCCTCAATTTTTACTAATTTTATTTCTGAATATCAATGTGATTAATTAGGGTATTCATTTAATTTCGATAATTTGTTCAATTAAGTTCACTTTTGCCTTAATTAGCCATTGGTTCTCTTTGCAGCTAGATGAGCATTTTTCTCGTCCTATGAAGGAATTTGTTTCACTGTGTTTAAAGAAGGTGCCTGCTGAGGTATGCTAGTCACCCTTTTCTCCCTGTATATGTGCGTGCGGGGCTAGTTTATTAATAATAATGTTAAATTTTATTTATTTATTTATTTATTATTCTGTGCTTTAGAGACCGAGTGCGAAGGAACTTCTAAAACACCGCTTTATTAGGAATGCAAGGAAGAATCCAAGACTCCTGGAGAGAATCAGGTGCTTTCTTTAGTGCTAGATATAATTAATGTGGTGCCTTTTTCATATCATATTCGTCATTTCACCTTTATTATATTTTTTCAAGTTTCCATTAAAGCCATCTTGACTGTTACTTTCGGACTTCACAGAGAAAGACCAAAGTTTCAAATTAAGGATGGGGATTCACCTACAAATGGTACACAAGCTTTTGGGGAAGGATCTAATACTGTGAAGGTTAATAGGGAACCAAGAGTTGAAGAAACCGTTCGAGCCAGGTGGATAGCTAGAATGTGACTTTTTTTTTTTACTCTTTTGTTTATGAAGTGTTTGCTGACCTTTTAATTACAGTGGGCAGGGTAAAACTCAGAGAAATGCCGGATGGGATTTCAGCATAGGTGGATCCGGGAGTACAGGTACGGTTAGAAGTTCTGTACGACCACCTCAAATTAGAGACCGGAAAACGGATATTCAAGCAACCCAGAAGAGAAATATGGAAAGTGGTACCAGGCGGTTATTAGAAGCCTCTAGAAGAGATTATAGAGAATCAGATCAAGATAAAAAACAAGATTCTTACAGGGGTGATGATGATATTTTGTCTATGGATGGCACTGGAACGGTTGTTGTGAGATCTCCAAGAACTCAAACACCATCACTTTTCAGTGATCAAAGTACCATGGTAAGCTTCAGTGACAAAAAGGTTATATTTTTTTTGGTTTTTGTTACAACTTTTTTACCGTTTTTGTTGGGTGTACATACAGTCAGGCAGCACGTTTAGTTCTTTTGACGATTCTTCAATAAGTGGTACTTTTGTCTACCGTGGACAACACGACGACTCAGATTCTCCACGTGCCCCAAAGTCAAGGCTGGGAATTCAGGAAAAAACATCAACCGCTTCACACGAGGATAGCGCATTAAACTTAGCAGAGGTTGTTTAATATTCTTAATTATTTAAGAAAGATGTTGTAAGTTGTAATATATCTTTTAATATTTTTGGTTATATGTTATCAGGCGAAGGCTGCAATTCAAGGAGGGATGAAGAAAGAAAATGCTAAATATAAGTCTGGTGTAAGCAAGGTTAATAAAGGTATCCAAGAAAGCAGAAAAACAGAGAAATCAACAAATAGCTTGGAATCTGCAGGGTATGGCTTCTCGTATAAATCTGAGCATTCAAAGATTACATTATCTGAAATATTTTAATCATTAATTCAGACGGACAAGCGACTATTATGATGCTATGAAAGCATTTCCTAAACCTCGCCGTGCAAGTAGTGATGAAGAAGAGAGTGCCAGATTATCTGCATCATCAGCATCCGCTCCACTCTCTGTTCTCATAATCCCTTCATTAAAAGAGGTGAATACTTATTTTACATTTTAGTATAAAAGGTTTATTATAAGCTTAATCAGTCAAATAATAATTTACTGTGAGACTGTATATGAATTTAGGCAGTTGCAGATGATTTAGAGGCGTCTGTTGTTCGTTCAGTGATAAATTCATTGATGGATATGGAACACACAAAGCCTGGGTCTTGTGAATTTCTTGTTACAAGGATTCTTCACCGGTTAGCAAGGTACTTGCTTGAATATTTTTTGTTTCTCTTTTAGTTCTACTTTTTGTTTCCTTACGAAAATAGTTTTTTTTTTTTCAGTTCAAAGGAACCATCGTTGAAGGATTTGCAAGAGGTGGCAATACGCGGATTTTCCAAGGGTAAAAAGGTAATAGAGCCAGAAAATGTAAATGCCGACGCAAATGCAAATGCAGAAGCAGATAACAAAAACAAGCAGCAGAACAAAGAGCCTCAGTCAAATGCCAACTTGGGTCCACTCGCACGATTCTTGCTTTCAAGGTTCTTCAAGTTTTTACCATTTTTAGCAAATTTTGCTCTTTTTTGCCATGGAGTTGTGAATTACTTGTTTAGAAAACAATCAGAAAGTATTTATGCGAAATTATGTTGATGAACCTGAAAGTTTTATGTTTATGGTGCAGATGGCAAGGGCAAGGTTCAAGAGATGTCAACTCAGCTTAGAGAGAGATGGTATGCCAATTGCCAATTATAGTTACACCATTAGGTGGATTTTGTGTTTATTACTATTATTTATTCAAGTGTAAATACCAAGAGAAGGTAGTTGCCTAACATTTTGTTCTTCTGAAATCACATTGTTGTGTTTTATAACCATATGAAATCCAAAAAGACTATATGCAGCACATGCCACCCTCATAACCTATTCTATCAGATGTAATTTTACCCCAATTTAACAATCTTTATACCTTCAACTCATTTTAGGCCATAATAAGTTGGCAAGACACTGGCCTACACAAATTCCTCACATTGACTTTTATAGCATTCACTCTTGAATCTCCATCTCTATTATTTAACTATCTCTATTATTCAACTAATTTAACTAAATATCATACTTTTTTTAAAGTTTTTGTTAGATTTTGTTTAACCTAGCACATCTTATTCTTCATCTCTATCTTACTCACAAACAATTATTTTATTATATTTTTTCTTTGTTAAAAACTAACAAACATTTTGAGTCTACAAATATGCTTCTTTATATTTAAAGAATCTTCATTTATCAAAGTTTTTATTTTAGATATGAGATGAAGATACCACTGGGGATGAAAATAAGAATAAAACTTTAAATTCTTGAGAATTCATTGTGAATGCTCTTAGGCTAATCACACACTATTCTTTTTGAAGAGAGGGTTCGAGTTATAAAGGAATATCCTCCAAAATGCGTTTTCGTCCTTGTGGTTTTACATGAGAGAAACATGCTAGGATAGGGGAAACAAATTATCATGGTTGATATGATGAGCTAGATGTTCCATTTGATTAGTTAAGTAATGTGAGACGAGAGACGCTTAGGGATTTGGAAGCCAGAGATGTTTATGTTGAGAAAATGCGTTTTGGTCGTTGTCATGTTCTTACATGAGAGAAACTTCACGTGTGTGAGATGTAATTTTTGTCGCGACTTGTAACGAGTTGTAGCTAATTATAATAATAATAATAAATGAATGAATGAATTTCGACACGTCTCGGTTTTAATCTAATCTACACCTCAACATCTGAACCAATGTTTTCACAACCGTACCGGATAACGAACCAATCTTACGAGTTCACTGATCGGGCCAGTTTTAAGAACCGGCGACCTCATAATTAGTTTTTAAAAATATAATTATTGTAATAATGTATAAACTTTAGACGTCAATTATAACTTTAAAAACAATTAGTTATCATATTTTTATTGGTTGTAAACTTTTAGCTATAGACATATAGGCTAGACTCATAGTCTCTAAATACAGAATCATGTTTTAAATTAGTTTTCGAGGATCCATGTGTTGTCACAAGGAATGTAAAAGAGGAAAAATGTCTTGACATGATAAAGATGACAAAAAAAACCTGAAAAAAACAGTTAAAACACTATACTACTATTATTAAAAAAAATTAATAATAAAAAACACTGTAGTTAGTATTAAAAAATGGATGAAAAAACTGTACTTCACTATTCACACTATTCATCCAAATTTTCTTTTGTGTAGGTAAATATAGAATAAACAAAAAAGGTCGTCAACTACCTTAGCCTAGTTGGTTTCTGGCTTCCAAGTTATACAACAGGTCGCAAGTTCAAAACGTGTACGTGGTATTTTTAATGTTTCTCAATTCTCATCATTGCTCTCAGATCCAAATTCGAAGATTCTTTGCATACACCCCCAAAGTCCAATTTAACACCTTATACGCCGCGTATATGGCTATACATAACATATAGGTTAAAAAAAGCAGAATTCTGTCATTCTCTGTCGTTCTATCAGTACGAGTAATCAATATTATACGTCGTCTATTATAATATATGCGGCGTATACGAGAGCCAGACACTACTCTAGGACCACATGAAAAAGTAATCCCCACATGAAATGCTTAGCTTGTTCAGCTGCAAACCCTACTCTAGGACCAGCAATTCCAGCTCTCCTGATAAAACGTATCATGTAAGCTGTAGAAACCTTGGTCCTCGACCGGGCGGTTGTAAGGGGAGCCCGGTCCGGCGGGGCAAAGGGCTTCTGGGAAGTTGGAGAGTCAAGCCGCTCCGGCCTGGAGCGCCTTGGTTGCTTCGGTACTGTCGCCTAAGATACCTGTCACGAAGGGAGAGTTAGAACATAGGAGGGAGATTATCCTCCGGCTCAGACTGGGACTGACAGGCTCATCATTGCCATCCCAGGTCTACCCTCGTGAATAAAGGATGTGTGTGTGGGGAATGGGAGTGTCTACTCTGCCGTACGGTCAGAAGAGACGTTTTAGTGCCGGAGCTAGTTGTAGTCCGGAGGGATTAAGTGTCCTCCCCCAAGTGGTTGGGGGGGTATTTATAGTGACTTACCTTTGTCTGATGCGTCATTAATGCCCCTGGCGGCTAACGGTATGGGCGGGCGCAGTAGGTGTGTAGCCTACAGTCCCATTTTGGGTAAAGCGGCGCATGATTGGCTGATGATGTTCCAATCATTGCCTGTTCTTGTCACTCGAGGTGGCCGTGCGGCCGACTCAAGTAGGTCGTGTAACACCTAGAGTGGGTGCTTGGTTCGGCCTGATGAGGGATGGTTCCCGATATTCGACCGGACCGGACCCACGTCATCAGCCCCCCAGGCCGAAGTGTCGCTGTCACGTGGCGGTGCTTCGGGCTTTTCCTTCTTACTGGGCCTGGATGGGCCGGGCTTCCGGGCCCTTTGCGCTGGTGCGCGCTGATTGGTTGCTGGTCTGGTAACCGTCCCGTCAGGAATATCAACCGTCGCCCTCCATATAGCCTATATATAGCCGAGCGTAACTCCCTTCGGTCATATCGTCTTCTTTCCATACTTGCTGCCATTCTTGCCGAAAACGCTACTTGCTTTCATACCGCGCGGTACGTTACCCTTTTCATTGTATTTCGATTTCTTACATCATGGCCGATAGTACTAAGTCCGACATGGACGTTCAATTTAGTTGCCTTACTCCGAAAACCCTTAGCGCCGAGGTAGCGCGGTATGGTATACCTCTAGAACTGCACCCTACCTTGCCGGAGAGAACCCACACTATCCGGGATTGTCCGCCCGGTAAGATTGGGCTTTACCTCCATCACTTCAGTTTTGCTCACCTTCGTCTTCCCTTTACCATTTTCTTTCGCAACCTTATCCGAGCCCTCCGTGTCGACATCCGGCAGCTTCCGCCCTTGGCCGTCGCGCAGATAACCCAATTTGAGATCGCCTGCTGGGCGTGCGGGACGAAGCCTACCGTTAACCTTTTTAGGCAATTTTTTCGCCTGAACCATCAGGGAGATTGGTACCTTATAGAGGTTGCCCGCCATGCGGGTGCCGTTCGGTTATTCACTCCTCCCACCAGTCTGAAGCTCTGGAAGGATAAGTTCTTCTGGGTGGATGACGTTTGCATCGGCCCGATGCACTGGAGAAAGCCGGAGGAGGACTTGGTGCCGTACGACGTGTTCAAGCTTCCTCATGACACGGTTGGCCGTGCCACTTTAATTGCGAACAAAATGCCTCATCGCAAGCAGGCCGAGGAGGTCTTGGTTATGGCCGGCATGAGTCGTAACTGGCTAGGGTTGCTCACCGACCCTTGTTTTAAAATGAATGGGGCCGGTACGGTTCCTTCTTGTTGCTGCTGTTCTGTTCTCTTTTTTTATTTATTTATTTATTTTTTTTTTACTGACCCTAACTTCCTTTTCTTTGTGTAGAGATGGGTCTTCTGGATTATCTGAAGCTGCCATCTACCCTTGAGGTTGAGCATACAACGAAGCCAGTGCCCGAGGGGCAAGATACTGTTGTGAAGGCTACCGAGGAGAGGAGGTTTACTGATTTTGTTGTGAAGGATGGGGAGAAGGTGATCGCTGGAAAAGATTTGGGTGGTGCTTCCCACACCCTTATTGAAGAGCAAAAGGCCGAGCGGCGTCGGAAACTGGCGCAGCAGCAACGCGCTGATGTGGCCAAGGGTAAGGCCACCGCACCGTCTGGAGGTGCTTCCGGCAAAAGGAAGAAGGCCGCCTCTAAGAGGTCTTCTAAGCCCAAGAAGAAGAAAGCTGGCACCTCCACCTCTCCCGCATTGGTGGATGAGTCTTCTGATGAAGGGTCCCCGGATCCTACTTACCAGGCTGGGGATGAGTCCGTGGAAGATTTGGACATAATCCACAATACCGACTCCGATGCTGAGGGGCCGAAGGATGATGGCGGCCGTCCGGAGGGGGATGCGTCTCCCACATCCAGTGAGAGGCGCTTTGCCCATGCGCTTGAGACTGGCGGCGACTATACGTCGGATATAGTCGGGCGGAGATTAAAGCCTGGCATGGGCAAGGGTGCTGATGCCATTGCCAAGGCCATGGCAGCTGGTGACATGTCTTCGCCGCACGGCTCTGATAAGAAGACAGAGCCCGAGGAAGATAGTGAGTCTTCCGCGGCCGACCCCGACGCACCCTATGTGCCTTCCTGGAAACTGCGGGTCGGGGATGTGTTATCCACCCCTAGGAGGGCTTGGGATTTTGTGCAGCATGCCGTTCCGTCCGGGGCGGTGTCTGCGGCGGAGGAGGACAACGACATTGTTGCCATGAAGAGGACCGCGCAGCGCCTGGCTCAGTCCTTCGTTCAAACTCAGGACCTTATCCATCGCCACGCCGAGCATCGGAACACTATTCGCAACTTGAAGAGGGACCTAACGGCGCGAGAGGCGGAGTTGGATGAGAGTAAGTCTCGGTCGGCCGCCTTAATCACTGATGAGATAAGGAAGCTGAGGAAGAGGGTGGAGCAGGTGACGGGAGAGAAGGCCGCTGTTGACAACGAACTTGTTGTTGTTAACGGCCGTGCGGCCAATTTGGAGAAGGCTTTGGCGGAGGAGGGCGAGCGTCGGAGGGAAGAGGTCTCGGCCCGAGTTGTCGAACTGGAGACGGCTAGGAGGGAGAAGGCTGCCGTGGAGGCCGAGCTGGAGGCCCTGAAGAGGGATAAAGCTGGGGTTGACGCCGAGCTGGTCAGAGCTCACGCAGTTGCTGACTCTGCGTGGGCAGATAGGAAGTGGCTGGTGGCGGAGGGCTTTCAGCACGTCATCCTAAGGCTGTTGAAGAGCCATGAGTTTGAAAGTAAGCTGGGAGCCGTGCAGCAAGCTGTGATGGATGTGGGTACCGCCCAAGGCATCCAGACCGGCCATGACTTTGCCAGCTCGGGGTATGCCCTTGCTGACATTCCTGCCGTGCGGCCTAATGCCGCTACAGACTTGAGGGAGGCGGTTACCATTTTTGAGCAGCACAAATATCCCTATCTGGAGGAGCTTGCCAGCCTTGCCTCTGAACCTCTCGAAGTTATTCAGGCTTTGGAGCCCAAGGCCGCGCCAGAGAAAGTGGTGGAGAAGCCGACCCCTGATCCTTCGGCGCAAGCTTGACGTCCGCCACCGCGCGGCTTTTGTAATTGTCTATTTTCCCTTGTATAGTTCTTGTAATTTCCTTTGGCTTCGGCTTTGTATTGTAAATCTTTATCGTGTGAATGAAATCCTGCAAAGTTGAAATGCAATGTAATGTTTTCAGCCGTTCGGCTTTTATTTAGCATGTGTTATACTTAGCTGTTTGTCGTTTATTTCAAGCCGTGTGGCCTTTATGTTATGTACTTGTGTTAACCGTATTGGCCGTCCGGCCTTTATTATATTTATATTTGTGTTGGCTTGTTGGCCGTTCGTGGTTGTACACCCACTTTGTTTTACTCCGTTCGGAGGTGTAGCGCTTTTTAACCATGGTAGTTGTGGTCCCATTTCGCTGTTTGGTAGGGCACTAGGCCGTTAGAGCCCAGTGGCCCGTGCAGCGTGTTTTGGGTCACCCACTGTAGGGTAGGGTTCTGGTCCGGCTAATCCGGTCCGTCTCCCTTTGTGTCCCAGCCTTCGGTTGGCCTGTCGAGTGTCTGCCGATGTTAATTACCGCGCGGCCGCGTGTGGCCGCATGTATGGTAAGTTTGGTTGTCGGGCTTAGATTAGTTTATAGGGTGTGTCGCCCCGTTAAGCGTTTGCTTTGCAATAAATTGTTGTAACAAAATTTCGTAACAAAATGCCGACCGGCTTACTGAATGAAGTACAAATTACAAACAAGTGTTGCGCGATAATAGTAAGTTTAAATATAACATTTCTTTAGTTGCATGCCGTTCCAGTGCCTGGGTACGGCTTTCCCATCGAGAGTTGCGAGCTTGTACGACCCTTTCTGGTGAGCTTCCCGTATCTGGTACGGTCCTTCCCAGTTAGGGCCGAGTTTACCCTGTTTCTCCTGTCTTGAAGCTTCATTGTTTCGGAAGACGAAGTCGCCCGGTCTGAAGGTAGCTGGTTTCACTTTGGCGTTGTAGTACCCTTCGATTTTCTTTTTGTACCGCGCTTCGTTGATTGCGGCCATATTTCGCCGCTCTTCGGTTAGGGATAGGTTTACCAGCAGCTCGGTGTCATTGGTTTCCTCATTCATTTCCAAGATTCGCTGTGAGGGCATTCCTATTTCTGCCGGGATTACCGCCTCCGTACCGTAAGTTAGGCTGAAGGGGGTGTGCCCGTGACTCGTCCGTTCGGTTGTTCTCATCGCCCACACGACGCTTGGCAGTTCCCTTACCCAGTTCTTTCCTTCGGCCCCCAACCGTGCCTTTATTCCCGTTACTATGCTCCGGTTCGTTCTTTCTACCTGGCCGTTCGACTGAGGATGGGCGACCGAAGTGAAGATCTGTATTATTTGCAACTCCTTGCACCATGCCCGAAAGGGATTTTCCGCAAACTGCTTTCCGTTATCCGAAACGATCTTGCCTGGGAGGCCGAAGCGGCAGCATATGTTTTCCCAGACAAAATTTATCATTTGTTTGCCCGTGATGGTTGCTAGTGGCCGCGCCTCCACCCACTTAGTGAAGTAGTCCACCGCGACTACCAGGAATTTGATTTTTCCTGGCGCCTCTGGGAATGGACCTACGATGTCGATTGCCCACTTATGGAACGGCCATGGTGACGTCACCGGTATCATCTCGCGCTTAGGGACGCGCTGGACGCTGGCGTGCACCTGGCACCCCCTGCATTTTCTAATTTCTTTCTCTGCGTCCGAGTACATGGTTGGCCAATAGAAGCCAGTGTTCAACATTCTTGTGACGATCGAGCGGGGTCCCAGAATGGGTACCGCAGATGCCACGATGGAACTCCTGAATTACGTATAGCCCCTCGTCTTCCGTGAGGCACCGCAGCAATGGTTGTAAGTAGGCCGTGCGGTAGAGACGACCGTCCTTCAGTGTGTAGTTCACTGCTTGCAGGCGTAGCTTGTTTGCCTCCTGGTTGGACGTTGGCGTGGTGCCATCCGTCAGGTACCTGACGAATGGTGTCATCCAGGAGTCCGTCTGAGTGTTCACGTCGTTAACCTCCATCGGCTCTCCCATGGGTGTGGTGATTACCTCCACCGGTATTTGTTTCGTCAAGTGAGCGAATGCCAGTGAGGCTAACTTGCTGAGTGCGTCAGCTTTCTTATTTTGGCCGCGCGGTATCTGGATGATTTCGAATTCCAAAAATGAGGACGCGATAGCTTTTACGCAATCAGCATACTTTTGCAGCGCGGCTTCTCTTATTTCGAATTCTCCTTTTACCTGATTCGCGACCAATAAGGAATCCACCCGTGCGGATAGCTTTCTTACCCCCATCTTCTTTGCTAACCTCAGCCCTGCCAGCAGGGCTTCGTATTCTGATTCATTGTTTGTGCTTGGGAATTCAAGCCTAATGGCGTAGGTTACTTCTACGCCGCACGGGTCGATGAGTACGAGGCCCGCACCAGAGCCATCCTTGCTAGATGCCCCGTCTGTGTACAGTGTCCAGGCGTCTGAACTTGTGACCGCGGGAGGTAGCATCGGCGTCGCGGGGGTTTCTTGTTCGGTTTCTTTGCTGTCGAGCTCCGTTATGAAGTCTGCGAGGACTTGGCCTTTTATGGCCGTCCTTGGCCGGAACTTCAAGTCTAGCTCGCCGAGCTCGATTGCCCATTTTGCGAACCGGCCGGACGTCTCGGGGCGTTGTACTATTTCTCTCAGCGGATAGTTGGTTAGTACACATACTCTGTAGGCTTGGAAGTACCGTCGAAGCCGCCTGGTTGTGTGGACCAGAGCGAGCAGGAGCTTTTCCAACTTCGAATACCTTGTCTCCGGGTCGGCCATTGTTCGGCTGACGAAATACATGGGTATCTGCTTGTCGCGCCGTTCGGCGCACAGGACCGAACTTAGTACTTTCTCCCCCACAGCTAAGTACAAGATAACCTCTTCGCCTGCCTCCGGCGCGGTGAGCGATGGCAGTTCTGCCAGGGTTCTCTTGAGCGCCTGAAAGGCTGCTTCGGCCTCCTCGGTCCACAGGAAATCTTCTTTATCGGTGCACCTTTTCAAAACTTCGAAAAATGGGGCGGATTTTTCCGCTAGCTTGGAGACGAAACGGTGCAGGGCGGCCAACCTGCCGTTTAGGCACTGAAGTTCTTTTAGCGATTGGGGGGACCTCATATCCAGTATCGCCTTGACTTTTGCTGGGTTGGCCATGATGTTCTGGTCTGCTACCACGTGGCCTAGGAATTTTCCTTGCTTCATGCCGAACGAGCATTTGGCTGGATTTAGTTTCATGTTGGCCGCGCGGAGGTTTGCAAAGGTTTCCTGGATGTCATTCAATAGTGTGTCTTCTGTCTGGCTCTTTATGACCAGGTCGTCCACGTAGGCCTCCATGTTCCGACCGATCTGTTCTTTGAACACTTTGTCAATTAACCTCTGGTAAGTTGCCCCCGCGTTTTTCAGACCGAACGGCATCTTGGTGTAGCAGAATGTGCCCTTATCGGCATGGAACGCTGTTTTTTCCTCGTCTATTTCTGCCATCTGTATCTGGTGATAGCCCTTGTACGCGTCTAGGAAGCATTTAAAGGTGTATCCAGACAGTGCGTCCACTTTTGCGTCTATTGTTGGCAACGGGTAACAGTCTTTGGGACAAGCATCGTTGATGGCTGTAAAGTCTACACACATTCGCCACGTGCCGTCCGACTTTTTTACTAGTACGGGGTTTGCCAGCCAAGGCGGGTATTGCACTTCCCGCATGATGCCCGCCTTTACCAACTTGCTCACCTCATCACCAACCGCTCGGCATCGGTCTCGACCCATCGTCCGCTTTCTTTGAACTACTGGCTTGTGTGCCGGATCTTCGTTCAGGTGATGTTCGGTGATTTGCCTGGGCACGCCTGTCATGTCGGACGGTGACCATGCAAACACGTCCACGCTGTTTCTCAGTAGGTAATACAGCCGCTTTCTCCCCTCGACGCTTAGCTCTTGGCTGATTGCTACCGTTTGGTCCGGGTAGGCATCGTTGATGACGCATTTCTCGCTGTTTTCTTCGACTGCCGCGACTAGGGTGTGTGGCCCTCTGTCGGACATCAATGTGGCTACTCCCAGCCTGGTGGGGAAACGGATCATTCCGTGTGCCGTGGAGACTACGGCGCCGAAGGCCACTATAGCCGGGCGGCCTAAGATGATGTTGTAGGATGACGATCCGGCGACTATTATGAATGTAAGCCGCTCGGTTCGTGTCATTCTTTCGCCAGCCATGGTCACTTCTAGCTGTATTTGCCCGCGTGGTAATACTTTTTCGCCACTGAATCCGACTAGCTGTGTCTTGCAGGGTTGGATAGAAGCACGGATCTTTGCTGGTAGCTTCATGAAGCAGTGCTCGTACATGATGTCGGAGGCGCTACCCCCGTCTATGTACATCCGGTGTACTTTGTAATCCTCCACCTGTGCCGTGATGACCATTGGCTCCAATGTTGGCTGCACGTCGCCGAGCGGTGGGAAGTATATTGGCCTGTTAGCCCACCATTCGTGATTAACTTTTGGCCGCTTCAGCTGTCTTGAGTGTACCATCAGGATTACTTTTTCCTCTCTTTCCTTTTTTGGCTTTTTTTCCTCTTTCACTTCCCTTACTAAGTGTGCCAGCTCGCCTGTTTTCACGGCTTTATCGATTTCTTTCCTCAGTTGGTGACACTCGTTGGTGTCGTGACCCTTATCACCGTGGAATTCACAATACTTATCCATGTTCCTGTTAATGGCTTTGTCGCCCATCGGCCTTGGAGGCTTGAAGCTGAACCTGGCTTCCTCTGTCTTCAAGATTTCCTTTGGGGTTTTGAGTAAGCCTCCATGGCCCTGTCCTCTGTCGCCTAGCCGGTGTGACATGCCGGACGGGCGTTCGTAGGGTGCGAACCCTGTTTTCTTCTCGTGTGTATCGTTCTTGTCGCCTCCGCGCTGCCATGGGCGTTTCTCATTTCTCCCCTGGCCTTGCCTTGGGCCCAATCTTGAGCTGATTGGGCCTCGATTGTCACGCAGCTGGGCGGCTTCCTCACCTCGTAAGAAGGCTTCTGCCCGGTCAAGGGCCTCTTGCATGGTGCTGGGTACCCTGGCACTTAGCTCCTTTATGAGTTGTCTCGTTCGTATGCCATGTATGAACCCTGAAATCTTTTGCCGTTCGTCCACGTTGCCGATTAACATGGACTCTGACTTGAACCTCTCGATGAACGCTCTGAGTGACTCGGAATCTCCCTGGCGGATGTTATGCAGTTCAATGGGGTCTTTTACGCACCGGCGCTGTTGGCCAAAGTGTGTTAGGAACTTAATGCGCAGCTCCTCGAACCGTCGGATACTTCCGTCCGGCAACGCATTGAACCAAAGTCGTGCGGCCCCCGTTAGGGTTTGCACGAACATCTTGCACCAAACTGCCTCGGCCCACCTCATGATTTCTGCCGCTGCTTTGAAAGAATGTATGTGATCTTCCGGATCGCCGCTGCCATCGTATGTCTTTATTGACGAAGGTAGCTTCGTCTTTGGAGGGCACTCGAAACTTTCCACGGCGCGGCTGAATTTGCTTCTGCTTGGTGGCACGTAAGGTGCAGCAGACATTGGTTGTTCAAAGAAGTCTTCGAAGTTAACGCCGCCGTGCGGCTGTCTTACCCCTTGTGTGTTTGGGACCGAATTGTCGAGTGGTGTGTAGCCACTGACTACTGGTCCTTGTGGGATACTGGTTGCGTCGGTCGTAACCGGACTTGCACCGTATAGCAGTTTCCACTGCTGCATTGCCCATAGGGGAAAATACTCAGGCGGTAGGGCGGAAGTTGGGACTCCTGCACTCATTAGCGGTGCTTGGAATATTGTCCCCGTTGGCTGACCACCTTCTTGATTGAACGTGGGTTGGCTCTGGTTGCTCGTTGCCGCGGCTCGGGCGCTACTTCGCAGGAGGAGAGCCCTGTCAGCCCGGTTAGTCACGACCGTGCTGTCTGTAAATACATTTCGGGATGTGGTCCCGGGAAAGCGACGCCTTTCGGGGGACTCCGGTGGCGTCGGGGTGGCCTCATGAACGTCACGGCCATCCCTGTCGTCTGCCTCATACCTTGTGAAGTCGAGTTGATTTTGGACCCCTTTCAACCTTCTTTCCCGGGCCACTCTCTGCATCATCTGTTGCAGCTGGTCGTAGTTTGCTTCGACCATCTCCGGTGTTATTGTGACCTGATTGTCCTGTAATGTGCCCTCGGCGCCAGTGTTTGGCGGAGCCGGGGGGGTTGTTTCAGGTATCGAAGACATTGCTATTTTGCCGTGTAACGACGGATGGCGCCAATGTAGAAACCTTGGTCCTCGACCGGGCGGTTGTAAGGGGAGCCCGGTCCGGCGGGGCAAAGGGCTTCTGGGAAGTTGGAGAGTCAAGCCGCTCCGGCCTGGAGCGCCTTGGTTGCTTCGGTACTGTCGCCTAAGATACCTGTCACGAAGGGAGAGTTAGAACATAGGAGGGAGATTATCCTCCGGCTCAGACTGGGACTGACAGGCTCATCATTGCCATCCCAGGTCTACCCTCGTGAATAAAGGATGTGTGTGTGGGGAATGGGAGTGTCTACTCTGCCGTACGGTCAGAAGAGACGTTTTAGTGCCGGAGCTAGTTGTAGTCCGGAGGGATTAAGTGTCCTCCCCCAAGTGGTTGGGGGGGTATTTATAGTGACTTACCTTTGTCTGATGCGTCATTAATGCCCCTGGCGGCTAACGGTATGGGCGGGCGCAGTAGGTGTGTAGCCTACAGTCCCATTTTGGGTAAAGCGGCGCATGATTGGCTGATGATGTTCCAATCATTGCCTGTTCTTGTCACTCGAGGTGGCCGTGCGGCCGACTCAAGTAGGTCGTGTAACACCTAGAGTGGGTGCTTGGTTCGGCCTGATGAGGGATGGTTCCCGATATTCGACCGGACCGGACCCACGTCATCATAAGCAGTTATGGCCTCATCAGACTTCTGGCATATGTTGGTATATTCTCGACAACATGCTTCCCTTTCCGATACAGGGAAATACTGGCCATAAAACACATCAAGAAAATCACACCATGCAAGAGCTTCCACCTTATAAGTTGCTAAAAGGGCCTTTCTTGTGGATTCACAATTGTGTGTGAGATCCAACATAGATTTATACCTTCTAGGCTTCCAATAATCAAATAATCAGTTTCCGGTTGTTTAGTTAAAAATAATTTTGTGATTTTAACAACACAAAATTTGTTGGTTTGAGCGGGTTAGTTTTGGGTTGAAGTTTTGAACTCACACCCAAGTTTAATTTAAATAAACAAGTCAGGTTCAGCTTAAACGAGCTTACCCATTCAGTTTGTTCGACTTTTCTTTCTTTCTAAAATATGGTTTAACTTAAATTGCTCGAGTATTTTATGCCATAGACTTTTCTCTTCATCCTATATTTTAAATGTAATTGTTTTGCACTATTTGTATGTCTGGTGACTTTTTTTTTTAACCAAGGTTTTCAACAAACCCTCAAACAGATAAAAAAGTCAACATATCAAAGTTTTTTATTTGTGTTTTAGGTTGCAGTCATGGAGACACCTGCTAGAATTTGGATCAAGATTGCAGAGAAGGAAGTTGAAGTTTTGAATGAGCTACTCTTGAAGTAGTTGCTCAAAAATCAGGATGGGATTGCGGCTGAAGGAGAAGCAAAAACTCAGGTGAATTGAGGTTGACTTTATACCTCTTATTTTGAAGGAGTTATACAATGTATTTATAAGTTTAACACAAGTATAGGAATGATATCAAGTTTTTTTTTTTTTTTTTTTTTTTTTTTTGTAACACTATCCATAAGTGTTAGAAACAAACCCAAGGTCCTATGTTTCTCATTTTAGTTTTGGTTTTTTTTTTTATTTTGCAATGGGAAGCCCAAGAGATTTAAGAAGTAGATCACATTCGTATGTATTTCGTATATCAATCTTCTAAGGTTGTCCACATTTAAACTTAAGTCATTTTCATTAGCATTTTTCTTCGAAGCAATAAAACAAATTCAAGTTCTCAATCCATCATTAAATACATATGCTTATTTTCTTGTACTAGCCGTGTGCCCGCGCGTTGCGGCGACGACAGTTTATAGCGTGTTATCTGTCTTCTGTTTGCGTGTTCGCACCGTTCGCACGCTAAGGGCTAAAGTGTTCTTTGTATTTTGATGGATATATGGGACGACTTGAAGGAGATTTGAAAATGAAGGAGATTCGAAAATGAGAATAGAATTTGTCCATAATTGTTTTTTTATAGATGTTAAAATTCCCTATAATTGTTCTTTTTTAATGAAAATTAAATTCTAAGCTATATAACTTTGTGGGTTTATTGAAAGAAAAAAAAAGTCACGTTTGGTGCTTAATGTTATAAGATGATTATTCTTATAAAAATACACGATTATGAAATGTTATATATTTATTTTTGAGTTTCTTATATCTAATAGATATGCATTTATAAATGATGATCTTTTTAAAAATGTGGGCAAGATGAGTTTGCTATCTTTGGGATCGATTTTATATTTAACGAAACTATATAACAACCAAAAACGTAGTGGGGAGCTAGGCAATACATTATTTTAAATTTTTCAATAGACAACATTTATGATGGATTCCCACACGCATAGTTACACATTGAGCCGCCGGCAATGGGCAAGCCAATACACATATATTGTATTCATTATTTAAATCATCTGTTTAAAATTATGTTTCTAAAAAATATGTATAATCTAATAAAAAAATCAGACCAATACACAATTATAATATACATAAAAAGCCCTTTTGATATCACAAAACGGATTAAAAAAGTCCGACATGACCAAGTCTTTATACATGAGGTTAGCCAAAGCAAAGCTAAAACTGGTAGTTTTGATACATGTGTAATTCACATTTTTTCGATTAATGAAATTAAAGTTAAACAATTGATAGAGAAATAATCAAGCAGCCAATGCAAGTAAGAAGGGTCACATTCAAATCCAGATTAGATGCAGTCCCAATTTAGGGATAAGAGGGGACACATTCAAATCCAAATTGACATGGAATATAATTTTTTCTAACAGAGTTCACAACATAATTGCAATTGTAAGTAAAAAAAAATTGATGTCCATCAACTTCACCTTTACCCTTTCATCAACTTCACCTTTACCTTTACCTCAAGGGAATGAAACAATCTTGATGAATCTTAAAAGTCAACATTTCATCATCTGATTATCATAACATGAAACAGGAGAAGCATGTCAAATATTATTAATCAAATATTATTAATCAGGAGAAAACGTTATTGGTTCAAATATAAACCCCAAAAAGTCATTCTTTTCTACTTGATCCCAAATCAAGTTTACTGTTTTTCTACTAAAAATCAAATCTAAAAGCTTTCAAGTTTTCCTCAGTATATACACATATAACTTGCTACTTCCTCAATATTTAAGAGCTTTCAGCCCACAGCTCAACCTTTTCAACTTTAAAGTTATTTCAAATTTTGAAAGCCTTTAAACTGGAATACACACCTCAGACCCAGTGAATATTGCAGGCTCTTTTTCTACCAACTGTGTTGTAGTTATGGGATTGGCAATAGTCTAGTGACCATCTTCTTCACCTGCTTGACAACATCCTCATGCTTAACTGCTCTAAAGGCTGAAATTACATGCAACAAATATATAGAAAAATTACATTTTCATAATATTTTATTAGTAACCGGTGGCCTTTTAACTGATCTGCCTATGATTTAAAGACCAAAAACAACCCATCAAAACAAAATGCGTGAAATATACCACGCATGAGGGCTAAATCAAGTAATATCCTACATGTTTACATCTATACAAACCTTAATTGGATACAATATAAATAATATATCCGGTAAAAATAAGAACCAAAATACACTTGACCCGTTTATAGATGAACCAAAAATAAGAATGGCACCCAACTCCATTAATTTCATGTCTTAGACCAAAATTTCAGAAATCAGAAACAAGCTTTGGTCTGATTTCTTATATACCAAAAATTCAGAAATCAGAAACAAAACAAAATAATAATTAATAACCTGAGAAGCAATGAATATACTAACCTGAAACAATTAAAATACTAACCTGAGAACAGATTATAGCCGCTCAGTTATTAACAGAAATAAAATAGCAGCAAAAGGGCTGTTTTTTCATGAGAAGTTTTTAAGATATAGGACCCCTCAAACCATCAGACCTTCTGAAATCAATTTCATCATAACCTCAAAGTTCCATGTCACAAAATCCTAATTTAAAACCAAATAATAATACCCCAGTTTTCTGCAAATACCAATCGGCTGAGACGACATACACACAACTCCATTCTCGATTTCCTGCATATCCATTTTACTCCTATAATATTTGCAACCCATGAAAGTAAGATTAGATGGACAAAATGTCTATCTTGTATGAAATATGTACAACACACTACATATTTGTGAAATCATATAACAACATAAACAAAAGACATAGGTACCTGAGGCACATCTAAATTGATTAAAGATTCAACCTCATCAGAGCCAAGAAACCTAATACAACCATCAATGTCGCCATCTGCCATCTGTAAGGAAATAAGTGAAAACAAAATTAAACTAAATCAAGGGAGAAGCACGGTCACAGTACCCACTCAAGTAAATCTGAGCAAACGTGATCTCTTTTGAAGGCCAAGCTATGAAATTTGACCCATCTAATATCCGGTTTCAGCAACTACCTACAAAATGGAAATCAAAATTTGACCCGTGCTAGCATGTTTACTTCACAATAAACTCTGAATCGTCAACATTTATTCTCCACTTTTCCAAGATCATAAAAGCGGACCTGCAAAATCAGTATAAACCATGAACAAAGAGACCACGGAGCCCAATTGCAGCTTGTCATTGACTCAACGTGTACCTGTACAACCAAATAACATGTTGTGATGAAACTATGATAAAGATATGAGTGAACTATGACGTTTATCATTAAAAACTTTTTAAGATGTCATGGTTTCATCCAGTTTAAAAAACTTCTAATGATTAACAGTTATCATTAAAAACAATGACAGTGCAGATTAAAAACATTATTCTTAAACTTTGATTTTACTAAAAAAAATGAGTTTACTAAGAAACCTCAGGACACAGTTTTAAGATTTGTGGACTATGACTCACTAAAACTTAAGAAACTTTAGATGATTTATCACCATAGATGTGAACTATGGCAGTTTTAAGATTTGTAAACTTTAGAAGTTCAATACAACTACTTAAATCACTAAAACTTTAAAAGTTTGATACGACTACTTAGATCACTAAACACTACAAATTAGCAAAATTAACCTTGTAGGAAATGGTCCCTAAATATCAAAAACAACACCAATGGTCACTAATTCTGAAACATCCACGCCTATGTCCCTAAAATGGGTTCAACCACATCAGCAACTGCAACTGATCAAAGACTCTTGTTAAGCTAATTTCATCACAACCAACTCCACAAGTTGTCCTGAAAGAAACCAGACTCGTCAAGCAAAATTTATCAAATTTATCACCATCTAGAACACTATATATCTTCGACTCATAGCCAGAATATTTAACCAAGTTTCACATCTCAAGCCTCTACTCAAACAAACAAATAGATAATTTAGACAAATTTCAACAAAGAAACTATAAAAGGAAAGCAATAAACAAACTTACTTATTAAATTGGGGCAGTGATTAGAGTTTGCAGCAACAACTGTATCAAGACCACAAAAAATTATAGTCCATCACGTATGCTCCAACAAGCTTGTATGAGAAGACCTGAAAACCCAATTGTGGCATCCTGCAGTTATGAAATAAATTTGAAGTTTATGAAACCTCCATAGTTATGAAATAAATTTGAAGTATATGAAACCTCCATACCTGTGAAATCATTGTTTGAAGTAAATGAAACCTCCACACCTGTGTAATCACAGTAACGGAAGTACCTTTTGTCTAAGATCAAATCAATACTAATCTATGATCTGGATCCTGTCTATAATAAGAACCTAATATGCTAAAACTGAATACAAAAGCTTACCATAGAAAAACGATGAAAGAGAAGGTTTCTGTAAACTGAGAACGCCATATGGGAGACACCAAACACGGAGGAAAGTCAATACACAATAAATCAAAGATGCCTGAGAAAGACAGAGAATAAACAATAGCAAAACCGAAGGAAAGACAATAAATCTGCAAGATGGAGCCAAAATTAACATGAAAAAAAACACTCCTACCGATCGTGATTTCAAGCCTGAGTCTTTCTTTATGTGCAGACCGTGATTTCAAAACCTAGAAGATGAAGAGAGAGAGGACGATGTTAGGTGCAGCAGAAATCGAATTTCAAACCTAGAAGATGAAGAGAGAGGACGATGTTACCTGCCCATGACCTAGCAAATAGAGGATTTGAAGAAGGCATAAATGGATTACGTACATCTGATGGGAGAATCTCAATTTGAATCGAGTCTGCAAATGTGGTAATCAAGAGGGATATTGTGTGATACGTTTCTTAAATGTGGTGAAGAGGAGATGCCTAATCGAGGGGACGGACGGCTGGAGATTACGTGGTAATCGAGAGGAGATGGGCGAGAAGAATAACAGCTAAAGGTGGAGATGGGCGGTTGAAGGGGGTACCGAGAAGAATAGCAGCTAAATCGAGGGGAGAGGGATGGCTGTGATGTAGATATCGAGAGAGGTGGGTGGTAAAAGGTGGAGGTGGGTTAAAGAGTTGTTATTGTCGAAAATACCCTGATCCCTTTCCTTTGTTCATGGTTTGTTGGCTTTAGATGTGATGCTTTAAAGGGTTGTACATGGTGCTAAAGTATTTGTACGCGTCTTAAGGATTCAGCATTTTTCATGACGAAAATGCCCTTTAGGGCAATATGTATTATATATAGTAATAGATAAAAAGTAATTGTTTCAGGTATAAAACTAGTTTGTAAAAAGAAAGAAAATATGCTACGGTTTCAAATTTCGTCGGTTGCATATAGAAATTGATCACATTTTTTATTGGAAGCTTACACATACTACCTTTTATGAAAACAATTAATTAATATTTATTAACTTTTATTAAATACACCTTAAAAAGTATGAGAAGTTACATACATAACAGTCGTTACGAACGATTGACTATATGTAGATCATTAGGATTTCCATCTACAAGGGTGAAGAGTTATCTATTTTGTATTTACACATGGAAAAAGCAATTGTGTTCAAGTTTGTTACCATCATCACACTACTAATCACCACATGTAAGTATTTCTATTCCCTTTAGCTTTGAGTTCTTTTCTTTAATCTTCAATTTTTCATACATATATACAAATATATGTATGTACGTATTTATTGTCAAGAAAGATTTTATTAGGCTAATTCGATGTATGTTATTGGCATGCAGTGGTTGGAGTTAACGGTCTAGATGTGGAAAATTGCATTAGGAGAGGTTGTCTGATTGGCGCGCCGACGGAGGTTCCTGAGACAGTGGTAGCTGACGGTGGCGCGAGTGGGGTGGACGTTATGGCTGCCATAGGAGAGAGAGAGAGAGAGAGAGAGAGAGAGAGAGAGAGAGAGCAATGGGAGGGCCGGAAAAATTGATTAATGAGGATTAAGGTTTTAGGTGATCTCAGTCAGTTATATTCATAACCGATTTGATCTATGTCGTAAAACCAATTTCAGTCCCTCTTTAATTCCTGTAAGTCTATTCCCACTATTTGAGTCCGGTTAATGTTATTTGAATAAATCCAAATATATCCATAATATTTGTCCTCTAAATAATAATATCAAATAAATACAGGTTTATCTTCAATGTTATTTAAACCGAGATATTATTAACCTACATAAAGCAAGTTCATCTAAATTAATAATTTCGTGAATTATTATTAAACAAGTTAATAATAATATTTATAATTAATTATTAATTATTTATAGCCTTTTATAAATAAATCAAATAATTAATTTGTTTTTGTTAAATACCGGTTAACTATCTAAGTCAGTTTATTGTTCATAGCACTCGGTGTAATTTTTACGGGTCGTAACCAGGTCGGGTCTGGACATACAGTATCTAACAACAGAAACTTCTTATTTGGTACTGTATAAAATGAAAATGGTTATTCTCTCGTAGATAATGATGAGCATATAGGTTGGCCCGGCCCGGCCTAGACCCAAAGCCCAAAAATACAAAAAACTAGAGCCCAATAATCGGACTAGAAAAAAGAAAGAGGAAATCAGGCTTTGCCCACCTGGTTACTACGGGCTTTAGACCAGGCGCGAAGACCGAAATAAGACCAAATACACAAGTTTACATTCATTAAGCATGTTAGTTTTTTATAAGAAATTCATTAATTAAATTTGTTAGTTATAAAAAATTTGTGAGTCGTGAGATGAGCCAAGTAAGAATAATTAATCAAAACTAAGTTGCTTATTGAACAAAATTTTAAAACATACATGTGCTTTGAATACAACTACAGAACATACCTGTGATAAAAAGTGATACTAAAATTTGATTCTAAAAGTTTGATTCTCATATGTGCTTTACATGTGATACGAAACATTTATTTTCATTTGTTCAAATAACTGACTAATGTAGAGAAGAAGAGACTAGTATGATTTCCATGACCATGGTCATTAAACGTAAGTATTGGGTAGTTACGACCCAAAGCATACATGTGCTTTTAGAACCTCGTAATTGGATCAATATTCCAATAAACTTGTTAATTACATTTAATTATTGTTGGCTCAAAAATAGTTAATCATGTGACATTTTGTTAACCACAGAAATCCTAATCGGGCCTGGGCTTTTATGGGTTGTTTCGGAGAAAACCCGGGCCCGAGCCCACCTGAATTTATGCAAAAACAGGGCCCGAATGCCCGCCAGAGTTGTAAAATTCGGTCTCAGTTTTCGGGTTTTATTGGGCCGAGCTTCGGTCTTTTTTCGGGCTACCCAATTTTTGCTCACCCAGAACTTATATTGACGTTATTTTGGATAATTGTAAATTGTTAAAGACTTTAATGATTTTTTTTTTACATTTATCATGCATAGTGTAGATTACAGGTTTAAATAGTAAATCCAAGTCAACCGCTTGAATATTTTTGACACAAATCCAATCTGATTTTAAAATTCCAGTTTTAGAACACTATACATGGGAGAAAGAAAAAAAATGGAGAACGAAAGGTAGTAGAGTTAGAAAAAAGGGTTAAATCTTTAACCAAATTATAAGAACACTCTTGGTGATAGCATAAAGATTAAAATATCTTATGTGCAAGACACGTCGTTATTTAAAAGAAAATTTTAACATTCGTATCTTAAAAGAACGTAAACTCTTATAAAATATAAATATAAATGAAGATTCTTATTATTTCTTTAGTTTTAGAATAAAATCTAAAAGTTAGTGTAAACGCAAACGACGGAAAGCGTAATCTAGTCTATAGATAGAGTATTGAAAATATAAGAAATGAGAATGGTGTTCTCCTACTAGAATATGGTAGGCTATATCAAATTATAAAACGGTTATTAAATCGTGTTTGACGTGTCATAAGTTAGCTTTTTAACTTTATCAAATGGAACTTTTTTAAAGGAAAATTGGAATTAAATAAACCAAGTTATTGGGTATTGGCGGATAATAATCCGAGTTCCAATATTAGCCTACAATAATCCCAATTATTTGGGTCTTGGAATTCATTGGGCCGTCGTTAATTTTTCACTAACTCCGTTAGTTGTGTGCTGACGTGGCACATGCCACGTCAGCAAGTATGATGCCACATCACCTGCCACGTCAGCAAAAATGATGCCACATCACCTGCCACGTCAGCAAGTACTAGCGGAGTTAGTGAAAAATTAACGGCGGCCCAATGAATTCCAAGACCCAAATAATTGGGATTATTGTAGGCCAATATTGGAACTCGGATTATTATCCGCCAATACCCAATAACTTGGATTATTTAATTCCAATTTTCCTTTAAACAACTAGTTTTTTTTTAAAAGCCTCGTTTAGTAATGTTAAAAAGCTAACTTATAAGTTAGGTTTTGAAAAGTTAGTTGGAGTAGCGTTTCAACTAGCTTTTATAATATTTTCACTTTACCTTTCCCCAACTTATAAATAATAAATACTAGAGAATCTGAACTTCTTATTTTATTTGGTTTTTTTATGTCATTTTATATTTATCAGCTAGTTTTTACTAAACATTATTTTTGTTAGCTAGTTTATAGTTTATCAGCTAGCAGCTAGCTTTTCAGCTAATGCGCCAAACACAACCTTAAATTTATCTACATTCTAATAAACAAAAAGATTTACATGTCACGTGTGTTCGTGTAATTTTACCATTCATTCTCATCTTAATTTTTTCAACCTTTTCTTTTCTATAATATAACAACTCAACTCTCTTCTGTTAAATACTAATTATTTTAAATAATTAAATTATATAATTAAATATTAAAAATATAAATTTTCTTTAGAATTTAAATATTAATAAATTATAATAAGATTACAGTTATATCTTATCTCAAAATATAATTTTATAATTCTTAAATATTTATTAGTTGTTATTTATAATTTTATTTACTTATTATTTTTATTTCATCAACTACTAATGACATCTAACATACAAATCTTCATAAAACTATTGTTTAGAACATGTTTCATTTTAATTTTAAGGCCTAATTTTAAAATATTCCACATTAAAAGAAATTAGTTTGCTGACCTGTTTCTTAATTTGGTAGTTGTATAGTTTACATCTAAACATATCTTACAAATATGCAATGTTTTTATACGTTTAAATTTAAACTTATGCTTAAAGATATAATAAAAATTATATACGAAGTTATTAACTATATCATTTTTAAGGCATCATGTGTAATATACGAGTTGATATCATAGTATTATCTTTTTTGGAAAGGTTAAGTCGATGGACCGATACTTTTCCAAATGGGTCCATGTTGTAACAGCCCGCTCCAACGTGGAGCGAGAGGTCACGTCAAATGTTAACAGAACATCTAAAGTCCAAGTGATACTTGAATTCCAAAGTACAAAACCAAAATAAACAAAAATACAAGGTCTAAAAGTAAAAAGATACTAACCCAATGGTCCAAAACTTAAATAGATATAACTAAAAGTCTCAAGTGCATAGCTTCAAACTCCTAGTGTCGCTTGACGCACAAAATCCCGATCAAACTGGAGTACCTGCCGTGAAATAAGTGTCACACCCCCGCCAAATACAAGTACCGAAGAACGGGTGGTGCAACATGATTGAAATACCGAAAGCACATGAACAAGAGACACATAATACTACATCATACATTCATATGCTAGAAAAATATGGTCCGAGTTTTACAAACATTTAACAAAATAAGCCTTCATGTCTTTACTCTCTAGTAGGATAAATCAAGTTATTTAATAACATTATGGTAAAAGTAATGGTTTCCCCACTCCCCCATTTCACCACTCCATTTTTGGTGCCACCTCATCATTCCCCACCCCTTCACATTTTATGGATTATGATTTCCCCACTTCCCCATTTCCCCAAACACATTTTTATTAATATTTAATTATAACAATTTAAATAAAAACTAAAATAAAATATACTTCATTTAAATAAATAAAAAAAGATTACAATGCATGACATAAATTAAAATAAATAAAAAAAGATTAAAATGCATGACATAAATTAAAATACATTATTAAAAAAAATAAAAAAATTTCGGGATCACTATCTTCTTCGTCGGATGAATCATCTTCGCGGGGTGGAATGGTTTCCCAAATACGATCGATGTGTTCGATCAAATCGGATCGTAAACTATGATGTGTATCAACGTTACGAATCTTCAAAACGTTCGCGTCAATAATATGTTGTGGTGTTGGCGCGTTTGATGGTTGAATATCATCCGGCTCGTACGGGCAAATTGCAAACCCTTCGTCCTCCCTTATCATATTATGCAAGATCATACAAGCATATATGATGTTACTAATCTTTCGACGGTGTCTCGACCTCACCGGCTTTTCGATGATCTTTCATTTCTTCTTCAAACATGCGAACGCTCTTTCAACATCTTTCCGTGTCCCTTCTTGTGCTTTAGCATATCTTCTACGTTATTCTGTTGTTGGAGCCGTTAGAATTTTTACAAACACGGAATATTCTGAATATATTCCATCCGCAAGATAATATCCGTGTTCGTAGTGGGTGCCATTGACTTCAAATGAACACTCGGGTTCCTTGCCATTAATTTGGTTATTCAACAAGCTTGATTGTTGAAGGACATTTAAATCGTTGTTGGAGCCGGCGACTCCAAAATAAGCATACCAAAACCACAAGTCTTGAGATGCAACGGCCTCGAGCATAATGGTTGGCCTTGAATGGTCACCACGGTGGTACTGGCCACGCCATTCGTTAGGACAAGCCGTCCATTCCCAATGCATGCAATCAATACTACCGAGCATGCCGGGAAAACCGTGTTTCATTTCATGATAATCGTAGAGGTGTGAAATATCACTCCACGATGGTCGACGCATATACCTACGAAAATACATCGCACGAACATATTTGCAAAATTTATAAAGACATACTCGTGCGGTTTTTTCTCCGATGTGCAAATACTCGTCAAACGCATCGGAAGTGATGCCGTATGCAAGTTGTCTAATAGCGGCAACACATTTTTGCAAAGGGCTTAAACCCATCCTACCCCTTGCATCCCACCTTAGTTGAAAATATTCATAATTTGTTTGCAAATCGTTAACAATACGTAAAAAAAGACTCTTATTCATACGGAAATGACGTTTGAACTTATCTTCGAATAAAGCCCCTTCCGCAAAATAGTTGTTAAAGAGCCGATCGTGAGCCTCTTGACGTTCTCTTTTAATCGACTTGCGTGTTCGAATTGGCTTTGAACTCTCGGCTTCTTCTTCACGAGCTATCTCGAACATCGTATTTGCGAAAAAAGTGGCATCTTCATCGGACGATTTATCGAAGGAGAAAGACATTTTCTAAAAATATGAGTTTAAAGGGTGGTATGATATAAAAAATGAGAGAGTGAGTAGTTAAAAAGTGTGAGAAAAGGGTTGGAAAGAGTGATATTTATAGTGTTTAAAAATATGGGTTTTTGATTTTTTTTTAAATACCAAAAATAGCCGTTTGGAGGGGCCCACATCACCCAACGGCTCTTTTCCCTTTCTATTTTCTTCGGTATCCCGACCCTAATTCACACTACCGATCGAGAACACCAAACACCGGATTATGGTGTTCCCGATCTCCCGAGCTCTCCCGATGGTCCCCGATTGCCCTCTCCCGAGGGTATAACAAATACCCTTATAATGCTTGTCAATAGATACATAAATAAAGTAAAAACATTTGTTTATCAATGAAGTTGACATAAAATAAAAAGAATAAACTGGCACAACTAAAAATAAAATTTTAAAATTGGAAAAGAATAAATGTGAATAAGGTGTTGAGTGTCGTAAAGGACAACAGTTTAACCCCAATCACAACCGTCGGATGCGACAGAATATTTATGATCTCGAGATCCGCGTTGAAACTCAAAGACCAAACACCTTTTTCCTATTCTCCGACAGTCACCGCAGCCTGCCGCTCATCATGAACCCCATCGTGCGCTATTTATCTTCTTCTTTCCTCGTATCTTTAATAATAATTTACCTTAAATCATCTTTAAAATCATATCTTTTGAACGACGAAAACTCATAATTTTATTAAAAAAGAAAAAGAACCCATCAAGAACAACATCTTATAGATTCACAAAATTTATTCTGAAAAGATTTTGAAAACAGGTAACAGCAGCAAAACTTATGATCTGATGTAAGAAACTAAGAATGGAACAAATCTATGTACAAAATTAAGGATAAAATTTAACATTAAATATCAGCACATCAAAATGTTATCAGGCTGCTCGCTCGTTTCAACAGATAATGAGTTTATCTCGTTAGATCTAATCTAAGAACCCAAATGCACAAAAACGAAAATTATTAAACAACTTCTGGCGGGGGAAAATTGAGATCGAGATCGAGCGTTAGCGAAGCTTTCTCCGGTTTCAATCGGTCAGAAAAATAGCTAAAACTGAAGCCCGGTGAAGAATCAGAATCGCTACCAGCACCAGGAGGGTCTCGTGGCACCACGGATCTTTCCGATCTGAACACGTTGAGACGGTTATGACCGTTATTGTTGGTTCTGATATTATTCGCATTCATTTGGGGATGATAGAGGAAAAACGACCTCGGTATCGGGAACCCACCGGAATAATGCGAGAGGGTAAGATCGAGCGCTTCCGGCGGGAGGGGAGCGGCGGAGTCCGTGACCAAATCCGTGGGGAAAGAGAAGTTGGTTTTCGCCTTAGCCCCACGGAACTGGCGAGCGGCGGAGTCGTAGGCGCGGGCGGCTTCTTCGGCGGTATCGAAAGTGCCGAGCCAGACGCGGCTTTTCTTGCCGGGATCTCTGATCTCGGCGGCGTAGCGGCCCCACGGGCGTTTACGGACGCCGCGGTAGCGGGTCTCTTTGGGGCCATTGGCGGCGGCGGTGGTGGCGGTGGCGTGAGGAGGCATATTTGTGTTTCCGATGGGGGGTGGGGAGATAAAAAGGGGAGGGTGGTGGTTTTTGGTTATGTAGTTGGGGGCGCCCTGTGTGTGTGACATTTTTGGCTCCTACTCCGCGGCCTGGGGAACAGCTTTTACAACCCACCCAAACTATACTTGTGAACATAAATTAATTTAACAATAAATAAAATCCACTATTTGCGTTTGAGGACTCATATTTTTTGTAAAATTAAAATTATATTATATTTCTTCTTGGAGCTATCAGGTTAAGTTTTTTTTTTTTTTTTTATTAATTTATCGCACATGTGAATAATAGGAGTAATAAAGTGTGAGAAGGGGATACAAAATCGTTATATCACTTATATGTATCGTAAAAGTGTATTATACGTTTTTTCGTATATCTTTTCTTTTAGTCTGGTTTTGTTTTGAAGAATCGTCTATATATATGATTGATGTATTAATCGTTATGTTAAATAGTTTTTTCGACAACTTTTCACGGTTTGGTTTAAGCATTTTTAACTAACTTATGAAAAATAACACTGATTATTATGATTTTGGAAATTGGTAAATTAAAACAATCAAATAATTATAAAATTTAATATAGATTCTAGAAAGGTAAAAACACACTTTGTTACAAAGTGACTATCAAATGTAATTTTGTGGTTTCATTCCCTTTGTTAACATATCTTCTATAGGCCAAAATGAATTTGTAGAAATAAGTTAATCTTATTGATTTTTCGAAAAGAAAAATAAAATGAAGTAAGACGTATAAAAAGTATTTATTAATGTCTTTTCTATCTTAGTAAGCCAAGGTAGATTTCACCATCGATTGAATAATTAATATCTTTAATCATAATTTAAAAGCACAATTAGTGAAGATATGTTCATTATTAAAAATATAATATATAGCTATCAATACAAGACTTCTTTAAGAGGGCCGAAGTGGACTAAACTCATTAAAGTGACATTCATTTTGATATTTTGATATTGCTTCTCATTTTGAGAAATATTGGGAGTTGGCAAGGGTATTAAGGCAATTAGTGAATTCTTGGAGGACTTAATGCAAAAGTAAATTATTTAAATAGGTTTGTTGACGACATAAGCGTTTATTAGATTGCGTGGGAATTAATAAGGAGATTATGTACATACCACCAAGGCATCAAGGGACCAGCTGCCCCTCATTTTAGACACACGGTTTTTTTTTTTTTTTAACGGTGAATTCATTAAAAACCAACGCCCTATCTAGCAAAGAGCCAGGAGAGGGCAACAGTACAAAGACGAGAAGGGGACTTACATGATAAACTTATCCCAATCCTCCCAAGTAAGACTCGACCAATGACCTCTATTTTTAACCCAAACGAAACAAGAACATTTTACATCTTTACAAATGGCAGAGATCACCGGTTTCTTTCTATCGAAATTGGCCTCGTTTCTCCATTTCCAAAGAGTCCAGCAACCGGTGAGAATGATGGAGTAAGAAGATCATTTTGCCTTTCCTATCGAACCGGGAGTCTTCCACGATAGAGAGGAGGTCTTCAAGCTCAAAAGCAAAGATGGGAGGGACCTTGCACCAACCCGAAATCAAGGTCCATAACCCACTAGCGACCCGGCACCCCATGAGAAGATGATGGACAGATTCATCCGCTTCCTCGCAAATATCGTGTTTTATACATATGTTCGGTTGGTTTTTTTTTTGAACGGCCGGACATTTTTATTAAAAATAACTAGCAAGGATTAGCAAAAGAGGGGGTTACATCATTTGATCAAAACAATTAAAAGAACACCATCTATCCCAATCTAAAGTTCGTTTCTTACCCCTAACTTTGAGCCAAAAGAAAGATAGTGCTTTAACCTCATGGAGAATGTAGTCCGAACCCACTTACTTTTATATTTCCGTCCCATCATTGGCCGACTCAAGAACCTTCTGCTTCTCCGCAAGAACCTCCAACCTCCTCTCTTTCGCAAGAGCATACGCCTACCCCACCCTCTCTTCATCAAATTCTTGCCTATGAAATAGCTCGGGCAGGCGCTCCACCACCATCATTATTCCTGTGATCGCCTCCTCGCGGATCACATCAGTCTTGGTTTTGTGGAGAAGATCCTTGCCCGCATCAGGAAAAGCATGGCGAAGGAACTCCCGCCGCTTCTCATAAGTATCAAGAAGAGTGTTGGGGAAAATCCCCCAGTTAGGAACATAAGGATCGGGGGAAGCTTTAAGCCTTTCGAGGTCAGCCCTGGTGGGATACTGCCAAAGATCGGAGGGACTCGCGGAACTGGAGCCAGCCCCCACCCCTCCCCCCCCCCCCCCCCCCCCCAAGGATTGATAGGGGTGGGAGGTAACCCCCTGCTGGCGGATGGACATGTCGGCATCAGCTTTTTTGGCCTTCTCATCTACCAAGCGTTTCTTCTCTTCTTCTTTTCTCCTCAGCTCTTCCTCCCACCTGTAGTTTTCAGCCTCCTTTTGACAGGTCTCTGCCGCCGCCTTCTCCTCCGCTTCTCCTCATGCTTGTCTCAAAGATTAAGCCATGCATTTATCTTTTAAGATTTGTCATTTAAAATTAAATTATATTAACAACATGCAAAAAAATATATATAAAAAAAACCGAAACCGAGCCGAAACCAGAAAAAGCCGAAAAAACCGAACCGAAAAAAAACGAAACCGAACGTTTTTTTTCTTAGGAACCGAAAACTTCGGTTTCTTTTCGGTTCGAGCAAAAAACCGAACCAAACCATGCTCACCCCTGTTAAATCGGGGGTGTGGACTCATACCACCTTCTAACAAGTCTCTTTCACATAGTGAAACAAATATTGAATCCGGACCGCTAGAATAAAAAGAGGATGTTAAAAAGACTCTTGAGTGAGTATGAAATTACCATATTAATGTTTGCAAGCTAATACAAATAGTGATCTTTTGTGATTGGTCAATATGGTATCCTTTGGTGGATGTCATCTGACGTCTTTAGGTTTTTTTTTCTATACTGCCACTTTATTGATCCACGTGGCGATCTTTGGTGGACACCACATGGCCTACATCTTACTATTTTTGTTTTTTTAGTCTTCGTGGCGTAGCTTTTTGTAGTTTTGTTTTATTTAGGTTGCGCTTTACCGCTGTAAATATTTTGTGTACCCCACTTATCCCCGATGCAACACGCAAATTGTAAATCTAGTTACCAAACATGATGAACGTATCATGAGGTGTTGGTATAATATCTCATGAATGATCATAAAAAGTTGATATCGAAACATATAAAACTTATAAAATAATAACTTAAGTGTTATAGCATGATCTGGTTCGTCGGGTGAAGTATCGAGAACAAGACAAGTGTCCTGAAGGCTGTGCACGAACTGACCCGAAGTGGCAGTTCGTGCGACCAACCGAAGTGGACACGAAGTCACACTTCGTATCAGTTCGGGTCACTTCATATGAGCCCTAGTTTCGGACAGCTAGAGTCTAGTATAAATAGTCGTTTCTTGTATAGATTAAGTAGCTCTTGATCAGATATGTGTCTGTTTTCCTGTGAGTATTCTCTGAGTGGTTTTACAATACAAAGCTCATTTGTATTTACATCTCATGTTCATTTTGTACTTGTTTTACATGGATTTCGTATTAATCGAGTAGACAATCCGCCGCTCACGAACTTTCAAGTGGTATAAGCTTTCGGTTCAATCTACTGATCATTAAATCTTTGTTTTTCAAGTTTTTGGTTCAAAAACCCACACTTTTTGAAAATTTGACGTTTTTTACATTCGTTTGGTGAATTCAATTATGTTTTTGATGAAAATTCTAGTCCTAAATCATTTATGTTCATCATATCTGATCTACTGCTGAAACTCACATTCCAAAACACTCGAATCACAAATTATAGCTCAAAATGACTTTGATTCGTTTCCAGTTTGGGTGAAAAACAATCTGTGAAAAATAACCGTCAACCGAAGTGTGAGTTCGGGTGAGTTTGCTCCAGTTCGGTCAACCGAAGTCTCGGTTCGGATAGGATCGAATCAGTTTGTTTAACCGAAGTCTCAGTTCAGATCAGTCTAGTTCACTTCTCAGTTCGGATAACCGAAGTCACAGTTCGGATCACTTCAGCCCATTCTTGTTCAGTTTGGATCATTTTCACTTTGTATTCACTTCGTATCAGTTCGGATAAACACGTTCAGTTCGGGCCAGTTCGTGTATTAGTTTGTAAATCAAATTCTTAGATTGAGTTTTTTGGGTTGTTTCACTAAAAATGATATAACTTGAGTTCCGTTAAGAGTTACGGGAGCTAATACCAGCCAAAACGACCGTCTCGGAGAGATCTACACTTTTACTGCCTTACGGACAGTACCAAAATCCGCCAAACGACCGTCTTGGAGAGATCTACAGTTTTACTACCTTACGGCCAGTACAAAAAACTGAGAGATTTACCCTCCGTTTCGACCTCCAAAATCTGCTTCTAAGACCTTCGTTTTTGCATTTGAAGTTTTTGAAGTGCAATTTTTCGGTAAAAGATGAGTGATTTTCAAGCATTTGCTGCAATGCAAACGTCGATGCAATCTATAATGCAAAGTATGATGAATTTTGGTAATGAAATCGGAACAAGTCAGAAAGTTCCCAAATTACTTAAATTGGAAGATTATCATAGCTAGGTGAAATGGTTTGAAGCATATGTTGATACAAATGATGTTGATATGTGGTTATCATTTAATGAACAATATGTATATCGTAAGGATGTGACTGGAGAGCCAATTCTTCAAAGAAAATTTACTTCAGAACAAAAGAAAGCATATCAAGCTGAGAAAAAGGCATACGTCACAATGACTATGGCATTACCTAAGGAGTTGTTACATCAGTTTTCAGCTTACTATACATCAAAGAGTTTGTGGGATGCGTTGCAGAAAAGATGTGAAGGTAATGATGAATACAAGAAAAGTCGACAGAAAGTTTTGAAAAAGGAATTTGATAATTTCAAGCATTATCAAAATGAATCAATTCCAAACTTGATTGCAATATTTTCACACCTGATGAGTGAAATGGTGTTGGTTAACATTACCAAGGAGGATGCTGATTTGAAAGAAAAATTGTTGGAGGCATTACCCGAAAAATGGGAGAATTATGTCATGATGATCACTCATGATAAAGAATATTCGGGTTTGACGTTCAATGATTTGATTGAAAGAATTCAAGCTCGGGATATGGAATTAACCGTGAACAAGTCCATGCTTGCTCAAATTCAGAACATTGTTGTTTATCATGGAGAAAATGATTATACCATTCGTGCTGTAAAATCAAATATTTTAAATTCCGCACCTCCTAAAGCATTTGTTGCCGGTAAACCTGATAATTCTGGTTATTCTTCTGGTTGTACTGTTTCAATTCCAAGTTCATCGACACAAAATGCTTTATCTGTTAAGACAACTGAAGATTATATGGCATTGATGTCTGCATTGATGTTCGCATTCGTCTCATCATATTTAGGAGTGATTACTGGTTCAGTGAGCAATGTTGAATTGACGGAAGAAGATTATGATCAGATTGATTATGATCATCTTGAAGAGATGGATTTGAATTGGTAGTATGCTATGTTGGTTAGAAGAACCAAAAAATTCTTCAACAGGACCGGGAAGAATAGAATGAATCAAGATGGTAAAATTGGATTAGACAAGTCTAAAGTGAAATGTTACAAGTGTTCATTATATGGACATTTTTCTCGTGAATGTCCAACTTCTACTGAAAATAAGTTGAAATCTGGTCAACATGTTCATTTGGTTAAAACTTCAACAAGCCAAGATCCGAAAGCTTTTGTTTCTATGAATGAAAAATTGGCAGAAATGTTTTGGCATCCAAATGAATTTACATGGCATGCAGATCATGAATTTAGAAGGAAGGCATATGCTAATGTTGATATTAATGAGATTTCTGATAATGAAAAAGGAAATGCTGCTTTAATGGCTCATCATCAAAATGATGTAAGTCAGTTAGATTATCTTATAAGCTCAAAATGCACAACAGTTGAAGAGATTCAGGAAAAGAAAACATGAGGTGAAGAAAGTCACGCAAATGTGGCTGAACAATCAAAAGAAGAAGAGTTCAAGTGTTATAAGTGTGATGGTTTGAGCAACAAGAATTCTACTTTGGAAAAAGATCTTAAGTAGTTGACTTAGGAGTATGTGGTGTTGATACAAGATTTGGAGGATTTTCAAAAGAAATATTCTGAATTGATTCCAATTAATGACAAGTTACTGAAAGAGAAAGCTGATTTGGTTGAAGAATGTGAAAAAGCCAAAGCTGAAGCCAAAGACAAGTCAAGAATTGCAATTTATCACCAACTTTGCTGAATTTTCTATACAAGAAGGACAAAAGTGAAGATAGTGTAAAAGAAAATGTTATCCACAAGGTTCCTATACCAGTGGATTTATCTGAATGTTCATCTGCTCCTCTTGATCTAAAAGCAGAATTGCATGATTATTCTAAGTTTGCAACTCCTGTAAGAAGAAGAAATCTAAGCCAGCAAAGAAGAAAGAAAAGTTTAGTGAAGCTCCAAAGTTTGATTCAAGTTCATCATTTTTGGAAGACGAAAATATTTTTGGTAAGGCTGCGAAGTATGCAAGTACTTCATCTGAAGAAGAAGCAGTTAAATCTTTGGTGCGTGAGAACAAGCTGAAAGACATTAAAGCCAAATTCACTAGCGACGCCAAAGGGAGAGATGCTTCTGGTTCTCAGTCTGGATCTTCAAAGATTCCTAGATTTAAGCACAAATGTTTGGGTTATGAAATTAAAGAGGTGTCCGTTCAAGCTCAACAATCAAAGAAGAAAGAAAAGGTTTTGAGGGTCAAGAATATAAAGAAATCACAACCTCAGATGAAACAAGATTCTTATTATTCTGAAGGTTCTTCATCTGATTATAAGGTTTCTTCGCAAAGTCAAACTCCGAGGTATGATTCCTCTAATGATTTCTTTTATAATTTTGGTTCTGATCATTCATCATTTTCTAAAAGTTCAAAGAAACTTTCAAATGATTATAAATTTCGTGAAAGAATTTGCTATATATGTCGTCTGCCTGGACATATGGCTGCACATTGTCCAACAACTGCATACATCCACAACAATGCAAAATATGTGGACAGAAATGGTAAAGTTTTTTATGAAGCATGGTCCCCAACATATAAATCAACTAGTATGCCGTTTTGGTCCAAACCAAAGATGCCAGTTGAATCCTTTTCAGGTCCTGATAAAAATTTTCATCATCACTGATATGGAAACCGAAAGTTGTTTCCAAAGCCAACAAAGACTTTGTGGAAGATACCGGATGACCCGACCCTGTTGAATCGGGTCGATCCCAAAGCAACTAATGTTTTATTTGGTGTCAGCAGGTATTTCAGGAAGACCTATCAGTAGTTGAAAGATTGCTGATAGTGGAATATATGTGTTTAACTTAAATTGGCTTTCCAAATCAAGATTTTGTGTTTTCAAAATGCTAAACCGCAAGTATCTGTGTTGGTTGATCAATTTCCTTTCGTTTTTCACTCCGTTTCATTTTGAGGGGCAGTTTGTTTCTTTGAAAGATACTAAAATAGTGTGTCGTTTTTCAATTGATAAAAATAAAAATCTAAAAATAGAGTTTGTCATTTTTAGGGGGAGAAAATTGAAAAATTAAAATAAAAATGAAAACTTGGAAAAGACAAAAACATTGAAAAATGAGAAATTATATCCGACATGATTGGGAAATGATGGTACATTGGCTAATGTTGTCTGACTCGTGGATAAAGTAAGTGAAAAAGTCATAAGACCATTGATCGATGTGCTAGGTAGGCTCGGCAAATCAGAAAGTATACAAATGTGATATACACTAAATCTGATGCTTGACCTAGTGGACAACATCTTGATGTATATCTCATGATATCAAGAAAAAGATATGTGAAAAGTAGAATGAGATGTCACTTTGTAAACATGTGTTCATTTTGCAAAGATTTAAACTTGTTTGATTTTCTTTACTTTCATAAATGATCGGACTATCTCTGCGTGTCCACAAGACCGACCTGATAGTTCATTTAAGGTTCTGCTTTATTTTCTTGGTGTTTCGTATAACTCATCGAACTTTCTCTGCGTGTACGGAGTACTGACCTGATTGTTGTTGAGTTATACAATTTCAACTTGTTTTTATTTTCTTATTTTGTTAAATCCGAGGGCTTATCTTCGTATCAAAAGATCGACCTTAAGGTAGACGATTTAACGTTTTTATTTCTTTTTGCACGGAAGAAAGTTGACTATATCATGAATACAATCATTATGTGTTAAATCACAAGTGAAATCACTAAGTGTGATAAACAAAGCATATCTGAGTATGTCTGATAGTGTGGGGTACACTGGTTAATGCAAATCTAATCAATACTGTAAGGAACAAACTAGTCCTCACGCGATATCTAATCCAAATAAAACCGTGCATAATCTGGTTTGATTGGTGATTAAAGAAAAAATAATCAATAGACTAAATAACGATTGAAAGATGAATAAAGAACACAAACCGATTACGAACAAGAACACTTGATTAATAACGATCAACCGGTTGCAAAACACCTCAAATCCATAAACCCTAGGTTATGGTTTTTACACCCACAATCAACAACCTATACAAATGATATTAGGATCCTATTTATAGGAGAGGATATGCTTGGAAAACAAGCTAACCTATTTTCGGCAACAAAAACCCTAATTACTTAGTCAAATCCCGTATTTGACTCTAAAGGCCCACTAAACTCCCTCTAAACACTTTCTAATTGAGCCCAAACATGTCTAAAATGGCCCAATGTCCCAACTATTTTCACCCATTCTAATGCACAGGCCTTCAGCATCAGCTTGAACTGCACATGATGACCAAGTAAAATGTTGAGTCCTTGCTGAATCATCAGTAACTGTCTTGACTTGCTGGTGTCTTCAGAGGGTAAAATTTTTGAAAACTCCTGTCTTGGCATTCTTGAATTTCTTGATTAGAAAAAATTTCTTGTTTTGACTGCTCTGCATCTTTTCTGCATTTAGCTTCCCCTAAACTTGTGAATGATATTTTTTGAGTCTTCAGAAGCTTCACTTAAAAAAAAACCAACAAACTTCCCTTAAGCGTAGGGTAAGTCTTTTTCCGGTTGGTTCTTTAACTTGTAGCAGCATCAGTGCTTTGGTCAATTAAGGCCTTGACTTTCTTGTCCGTGAGTTATCTTTTTCTGACTTAATCTGTCAAGCACAACATGGAACAGAAACGAATCAGACAACGAAGACCGGTTATCGAGTTAGTCTTATTTAACCAAAAACCCTAACACAGGATACGGGTTTCCTATAAATACTTCCCCTGAACCTGAGGACTCTTCACATTAACTCCCCCTGAGATTCTGAGGGGGGGTCATACTTTCTTGCATAAAACCCATAAAAACTTATTTAAACTTCTCAAATCAACCTGGCCAGTTCATACACTCAACAAAGAAACTTAAACACTCACACGATAAAAATTAAAATCAAACAAATATCAATCAATTCAAACATGAGAAGGTCTCTATGGGATCAAACCGTATGAATCTGACCGAGGAACCCTTTTCAGCTTCTGTTACTCGAACACGTCAAGGTGATTGCCAATATACCGATCCACTTTAAACTCAAACCCTTTTCTTAGTCAGGTTGTTTGTCACTTTATTATCTTTTAAGGTGCATTAATTATGAACAACAAGTGGGTTTCAACAAATCCTAGGTACATGTTATTGCCCACTATCAAGCACATATATTCCCTACCCGAACCAAAAGTCTGGAACTGAACTCGAGACTGGATTGATAAGAGAAAGAATAGATCACATAAATTTTTGGAATAATATACAATGTCAACTAATTTCCCAGAGGCGTTTCAAGTAGGCTTTAACCTGACTATGACACGTAGTACGCATTAGTGACTAGGCTGAAGGTTTTGGACACTTGAGGGTGTCTTTTCTTGTGCTCTTCGGAATCTTTTGGGGTGTATTTATTATATATATATCTTTTGGGGTGTATTTATTTTATATATATATATATATATATATATATATATATAGGGAGAGGATCATTTGAGAACTAGTTGGGTTTGAGAACTAAAAAGAACTAATCTTAGCCACTAGTTTATATATATGGAAACCCCCCCCCCCCCCCCATGAATTTGAATGCTCCCCCCTTGAAAATTAGTGGCCCAAATTGGTTCTTAAAAGTTCTCAAAAGAAAAAGTTCTCATTTGAACCTAACCCTATATATATATATATATATATATATATATATATATATATATATATATATATATTTCATTGGTGATTTAGAAGCACGTATGTATGAACAACTCCAGGTCATTGCTCTCCCAAAACAGAGGAGATCCTTACATACATGCGAAGCATCCCCAGGTCTTTGTTTAGCAAAATAGAGGGGACACGGACTATTTTAAGCTCAATGTCATACTTTAGGTGGCAAGCGTGTGTATCGGGAACTTGAACATACAGTCAAATAGTAATGCAATTAACCTAAGTGATGTTACCCAACAAACTGCCATACGTTATCTTTAAGTGTGTAACGCATACCTTTTCAGATTAAAGAGCTGAGCATACCAGCATGTGACAACTGCAACTTCCCAAGTTAACTCCGTTAAGTTTTTCCGTTAGTTCCGTTAATCCCGTTAGAGAAACCGAGACCCCTTAATTGAATAATTGAATATTGTTCAAGTTTAATTGCTAGTTGGTGTTAGTAACTTGTTTCGTGAATTCGTTTTGTAACATTATGTGTTATTTGAAAATTTCGCGTTTTCGGGTAAAACCGGACTTCATGCGTAAATTAGAAATTTTATGTTTAAATGTTAAATTTATGTAACCCGACTAAACATTTCATGTTAAATGAGTTTAAATACCACTAGAAGCATTTTGAAATTTTTACTTCACAAGTTTTTAGTAAAAACCCACTTAAAAGTGAGTTTTATACCCTTATGCTTAAAATGAAACTTGAGGGGCTTAAATGGTAATTTATACTTAATCAAAAATCTGCACAAAACTCATCCCCCACCCCCATTCACGTTCATCAGCTCCATCTCTCCCTCTCTTCTTACGACTTCACCAACACACACACACACACACACTTGCAAATTTTATGGAATCAAGCTTCAAGGAGGTGGATTCAAGCTCCTACAAGCTCCAAGAACGTCAAGGAAGCTTTTCCTTCTTCCCCTCTCTTCCTACCTGCGATTTTTCCCCAAATCTTGTAAGCCCTAACTTTTTGAAATCCGAAAAATTGAAGTTGCATGTGTGTTATTTTGTGTTTTTGTGCCAAATGTGGTAGTTTTATGCTCATGGTTCAAGTTTTAGCTTAGATTGTGTAAACTCTTGATTTGGGGCAGATATGTGGTGGGTTTTAAATCTGGAAATTGAGGGTTAAAATGTGTTCTTGGCGTTCTAAATGATTGGTGGGTGTTTGGTTATGAGTTTTGGGATGCAATGTGCTTAAATGCTAGCTACTTGATGAGATTTTGATATGATTATGGCACGAACATGTTAGGACCAGAAATCACATGCTAGCATGATTATAAAATTGTTAGTAGGTGTTTAATTGATCAAATGGTAGCATAGAATTGGAATCCTAGACTTTTGCAAACTTGAAATTTCTAACAGCTTTGACCAGAATTTTGGGTCAACTTGCAGCAGCCATAACTCACTCAATTTTGCTCGAAAATGATTGATTCTTTTTCCCTAGTAAAGTAGGATGTCTCAGCTTTACAACGGCTACTCACACACTTTCTAAGACCTCCGTTTGGTCACTCAAAACACTGCTGCAAGTTGGGTACTCAAAGCTGTCCAATTTAGTAAAAAGTGAACTTTTCAAAATGGTTGGGCATGTAAACCTTGTTCTAATGGTATGATTTCTACTTGGAATTGATGGTTACATTTTAAATATAGGATCTGGAGAATTTAATGTTTAAATTCCAAATTTTGAATGAGTTATGCAAGTTTTCATTTCCTTTAACTAGTTTGCTAAATGTCAAAAAGTGCCAACTTCCGATGTGCATAACTTCTTCGTTTCTCAAGGTTTTTACTTGATTCTTTTTGCAACAAATACTAATTGTTATGTAGTATAAGCCTGTAAAATTTAAGAATCTAATTCCAAGTATTGTGGATTTTAGCTATGCCACTAGTTAAGTGCTTGAGGTTTGACTTTCTGGGTCAACTTTGACTTAAACTGCAATTTCTTGATTTTCTCCCAATTTGGGGCTTGTATGTGCATTGTGTGACTTGTATGATCGCATGAAACATGTTTAGGTACTTATGTGCTAATTTCGTCCTAGCGACACTTTCTAATTTTATTAGGCCATATTTATCCGAATAGGTTGACTTTGACCAACCTGTTGAACCAAGTGCTGAGTACTAGTGCACCCTAAGGTGAGTTTCACTTACTATTATTGTTATATCCAGTTTAGGATGATAACGCACAGATAGTTGCATCCGGTAAAGGATGGCAACCCAACGGTAAATGTATTTCTTTACTTGAGTAATTTTCCGACAAAATATTATATGTTGCACTGAATTGCTTTATTTATAAAAAGTCCTTACATTCGGGCCGTTAATATACAGTAGCGAGGTAATGTTGAGTAATACTACAGGGGATTGACACCCCCGCTCAGCGGTGCACGGGATGCACCCTCCCGACTGGCGGTCGGACTGAGATCAATGTTAGCCTAACCACCGTGATCTGGATAGACACGGGAAGGCAAGGTTCATAGGTACCCCCTATCAAAACATTTTCAGCTTCGGTTACGAACAATTCAGGTGGACATAACTATAGGCTAGCTACCTATGATATGGAATTTTACTGGTCTTATGATTAATGATTGTGTTTTACCTTTCTTTATTCATATACATTTGGTCTACATGTGACGTGTAGACCGCTCTAGTGAACTCACCAGCCTTGGCTGACACTTGGTTGTTGAATGCTTTCCAGGTCGCTAGATGGATCACGGACAGCACGGGCGGCGGCAGTACACGTTACTACTTTCACTTGGGATTTATGTATTCAGACATTAAACTTATCATTTTGAAAACCTAACTGTAAACTTTAATTATGCTTCCGCTGAACTGTCAAACTTACTTTTTGGTCTGTAACTTAAAGTTTTATGTTAACTTATAAACTCCGTTATGGTTTGGTTGTAACTGAAGTCTGGGATCCTGGTCTGGATCACACCCCACACGGTTATACTCCGTTAGTGGAAATTGGGGGTGTGACACAACATATCACCATGGATCATGTCTTTCACATCTGCCTTACGCGTGTCAGACATCTCCAAAACGAAAATTTATTTCACTTCTCACCTTCTCTACACAGGCAAATAAAAGATTAAAAATTAAAAAACATACAACTTTTGAGACATTTTTTTTGAGGGGTCAACTAATACATCTTTTCTATTCTTCCCCTTACTTTTTGATTTTTTAATAGCAACAATATTTTTTTATATATATTTATTTTTTTATGTTTTTTTGTAAGCACACACAGACACATTACTATATATAAGAGAAAATTAGCCAAGCTAACCTTCATCATTTTTCTTTTGAAAATTTTTCAGAACTGAGTTTTATTTCATACACTACCATACATCACATCACATTAGCCAAGAAACAACCAATTCAGACAGTACCTTGTTGATTTTGTTAGATTTACCTCTCACCTGAAGAACATCCCTACTATAGAGAATTTGCATGTCATGTAGTTGAGAGATGCCTTATATCCTGTGCCTGGAACAATCACTTTAAAAAACAAATAAGTTAATAGAAGTCCTCCTTGACTGTTCCCGCACACTGTGAGAGATTGGTTAGCCATTGAAACCCAGGCCATTGTGGTTCTGGTAGACCTGCTGAATCAATAAACGTTACTTCTTTTAAGCACATTCCCTTTGTAAAATCAGGGATTAGGGGTGTGGCTGCCTTGGTTTTGGGTTTTACCTGGTCATCTTTGGGAACATATTTGTTCTTGACCTTCCAGGTTTGGTGGTTCAATTTCCTCTTTACCTGAGGACCTTTGGGTGGATTTGTCTTAACACTCTTATTCTCAATTTTTACATTTTGAAATTGGTTAGAGTGTTTTTATACACCCCTTCAGGCTGGTAAAACTGGTTTACCACCTTTGACACATTCCACCTCTCCTCCTCACACCTCATGTTTTTTTTAGGAAAACCAACTTGTTTTATAGCAGGTTTTGGAGAACTGACTGATTTTTGAAAAAATGACATACTTTATCAATTTTAAAATCAATTTTTGTTGGTTTTTAGGTGACTTGGGCTTTTGGTTCCCCTTCTGTACATTTGATTGTTTAGGTTGGTTAGGTACAGACTTCTGCACCTTAGGGTTTGAAGGTGCAGGCTTTTGTTTCCCCTTCTGTACCTTTGGTTGTGGAGGTACAAACTTCTACACCTTAGGGTTTGAAGATGCAAGTTTTTGATTTGAACCACCATGTGTTTGGCCCTGCAAGAACTGTTTAGGATAGTAGGGCTCATATGGTCTGTGTAAGCAATTTCTTGCCAAGTGTCCAGGCTTACCACACACATGGCAAGATTGCTACTTGGGATACGCGGGAATCTAAGATTGGTTTCGCCCAGTCGATTGCCAAGAGGGTTTTGAACATTTTTTATGAATCTAATGGGTCCGGCCTTTAGGCTTGATGGTGAAAGTGTACTCCTGCTGTATCGGTCTATATTGGTCATATGCAGAAATGACTCCAGGATACGGGACACAATCATGAGGTTTGGTGTCCCGTACTTTCTGCACATTTTTCACAACATTATCATTCTCAACATCACAATTTTTCACACCAAACACACATGCATTTGAGGGTTTAGGACCAGCAACCTGTGGTCCCTTACCTCGTTTCAAAATTTCAACTGTTCTTAAAGGTTTCAAAGGTTTTGCATCACACTTGCCAAAATTATAATCACCACACTCAGAAGTTTTGTTTAAAACATGAGACTCAGACATTTTTAAACCAGACTCAACCACTGGAATTTTAAGTTTTTCCTAATAAATTTTTTAAAAGGAGACGTTGTTTGACTCTTAAGACTTTGCTTTTCATCCTTTACCCCTGCCTCATTGCTAACTTTATCTACACAACAAGTAGATTTGTCAGTAGAGTTAGAAACAGGAGCAGAAATTCTAATGGGACATGAGGCAAGTTTCTTATCAATTTCAGCTTTGACTCCTAATGTGGTTTGAGAAGTCTGGTGTTCATGTATGATTTCATGCATTAATGGCATTGGGACAGTGTGTGTAGATTTTGGATCTTTTTCATTTGTTCCAAATCCTAAACCTGAGTTATTTTTAACATGTCTCATTCGAACATCAGTGTTATAGAATAATGAGCTAGCTTCTAACATTTTAAAAACAATTTTATCATTACGCTCTAATTTGGTTTGAGATGTTCCTAGTTTAGCTCTCAGTTCCTCAACCTCCTTGGTTAGCTCTTCTACCTTAGTTCTAGCAAGCCTAAGATAGGTACTCTCATCACTCAACTGACTTTCAAGGCTCCTAACATCTAACTTAACTGCCTCTAATTTCTCTCTGTATATTCTAGCCTGGTTTTTAAATTCCCTAACATCTCTAGCAATTGACTCATGGTTTAAACTCTCATTAGTGAACTTATATTCCCATTATTTAATTAATGCATGATACTTAGGGTTTAAACATACCTCATTGTTGTTGCAAGATGCAGTGGTACCTGGTAGAACGTGTGCCATAATCTTCTTTGGATGAAATTCTAGCGTAAATTTTTTTTGATCGAAAAGTGTCACTAGATCGGAAAGGTATTTTTGGATCGAAAAGTGTCACTGGATCGAAAAGTGGACTTTTTGATCGAAAAGCTGAATGGATCGAAAAATGGACTTTTTGATCGAAAAGCTGAATGGATCGAAAAGTGGACTTTTCGATCAAAAAGTTGGATGGATCGAAAAGTGGACTTTTCGATCGAAAAGCTGGATGGGTCGAAAAGTGGACTTTTTGATGGATCGAAAAGTGGACTTTTTGATGGATCGAAAAGTGGAATTTTTGATCGGGCAGAGTAACGGCTAGTCGGAGAGCTGTGACGAGCCGTAAGTCACACTTTTCAATCGATCCAGGATCCTAGGACTAGCCACAGAGGTCAATCGAAAAGGCCTTCTACTGATCGGAAAGTCTGCGTAGTCGATCGAAAGTACCACTACTGATCGAAAAGCTATATTATCCGATCGAAAACTTGGGTCGAGGCCACTGTTTCGATCGGAAAGCTTTGTTCCGAGCTTCTGAACCTCCTGATCGTTCCACATACCTGCAAAAACTATTTTCCTTTCTCTTTTCGAACTAAATAACTGAAAAAACCACAAAAACCTCAAATCTTTAGTCACAAAAACCTTGAATTTGATATCACGAGAGCCTCGAAACTAAGTTTCTTGACTATGATACAAATTGTAAGGATCAAACTAGTCCTCACGCGATATCTAATCCAAACAAAACCGTGCGGAATCTGGTTTGATTGGTGATTCAAGAAACAATAATCAATAGACTAAATGACGATTGAAAGATAAATAAAGAACACAAACCGATTACGAACAAGAACACTTGATTAATCACGATCAACCGGTTGCAAAACACCTCAAATCCGTAAACCCTAGGTTATGGTTTTTACACCCACAATCAACAACCTATACAAATGATATTAGGATCTTATTTATAAGAGAGAATATGCTTGGAAAACAAGCTAACCTATTTTCGGCCACAAAAACCCTAACTACTTAGTCAAATCCCGTATTTGACTCTAAAGGTCCACTAAACATCCTGTAAACACCTTCTTATTGAGCCTAAACATGTCTAAAATGGCCCAATGACTTCACCCATTCTAATGCATAGGCCTTCAAAATAGTCCGCCGTTAAATAATTTAATACATAAGCCAAAAATTATTCCCTTACAAATACTTTAACATATCCAGATGTTATGAGTATGATTATACCTGAGTTTAAAAGATGAACAAATTATATTTGTAATCGACATGGCTTATGTGTTACAATAATTGAAAATTGAAGTTTAGTTTAGCACGTTATGACCAATATGATCTCAAGTTGTGATCTTTTCTCAAAAAGACAAAAATAGTGTCTAATTCTGTATTGCATTTACTTTTCATATTAGAAAATGCCAAAAAGATTTTAGGTGTGTTTTGATTTAAAGTTTCTAAAAATCAAAAAAGATTTTATTTTAATTTCTTTTCGATTGATCAACACGTGATACAAATCAGTTTCAAAATCAAAATATATTGGAGTCTCGAAGAGACATTTTGCGCCAAAATTTTTTATGTTGGCAGGTTCTTAGTGGAGAAAGAAAACATCACAACTTCAAGTCTTCTGAAACTGGTAATAAAGAGAATGTAAGTGCTGCAATGCCAAGTATTCGAGATTAGACTAACCATCAAGTTGAAGGGGAGTTTGATTGAAGATACACTTATATGTGGTGAAGCAGATACTGCACAGATATTACACATGTAGTAAGATACTGCACACGTCGAGGGGGAGTTTGTTAGAGCATAATCTGGTTCGTCGGGTGAACTATCGAGATCAAAACAAGTGTCCGGAAGGCTGTGCATGAACTGACCCGAAGTGGCAATTCGTGTGACCAACCGAAGTGGACTAGAAGTCACACTTCGTGTCAGTTCGGGTCACTTCGGATGAGCCCCAGTTGGACAGCTAGAGTTGAGTATAAATAGTCGTTTCTTGTATAGATTCAGTAGCTCTTGATCAGATCTATGTATGTTTTCCTGTGTGTATTCTCTTAGTGGTTGTGCAATACAAAGCTCATTTGTATTTACATCTCGTGTTCATTTCGTACTTGTTTTACATGGATTTCGTATTGATCGAGTAGACGATCCGCCGCTCACGAACTTTCATTAAGGAAATTTGACACGTCTCGGTTTAAAACAAATTATATATCTCAATATATATAGCAAACATAAAGTTCATATCGAAACATATAAAATTTATAAAAGAAAAGACTATTAATCCGTATTACAGGAAGGAGGTCCATCTGAACTTTAGTGAAACCTAAATCAAAAGCTAGACTTAACGGTATAAACAACATTAGTAAGCAAGTTAGCTGCCCTCGAAAAAAATCACAAAAATAAAGTTAAAATCGAAAGAAAACCAAAAATAGAGAAAAAGTTTGTTGCTAATAAGCTTTGAACTAGGCTCTACAGGCTAATGGTAAAAAAAATAACTACCTATGCTAGTGCTTACAAGTTATAATGCTTAAATCGTAAACAAAATTAATTAATTTATTTATTAAATATATATAGAAATTTAAAAAATGGGAAAGCATAGGGCAGATACCCAAGTCTGTCATATAGAGATGTGCGATTGAACTATATGTTGTAAACTATAAACGCCAAAAAAATTATATGTAACAACAAATCTCTAGAGACTAAAAAAGAAGAAGAGAAAGGCTCGAACCCGAATCTTCCAAACATAAATGGTGGGTTTTAAATTAGCTTAAATGGAGCTCCTTTGGTTATAAATGCCAAACGAAGCCTATTTTAACCGCAAAAGATTGGCGCGTCATACAAAAATGTCTAATATTAGTATATAAGGGAATATTACCTTCTGTTTTGCTCCTAAAGCTATTTGTAATACCTCCACTACACTATTTAAAGTGTTAAACCTCACATTTTTCTTCTACCATCTTATTGTCACATCATCACCCTACACTTTCGTATTTTACCGTCCTAATAGCTCCACTACACCACCTTTCACTTTTTTAATAATATTAAATTAGATAACGGGAGAGAGAGAGAGAGAGAGAGAGAGAGTAAGTTTTAAAGAGAGATAAATAGGAGAAAAGAGAAGAGGAGTGCGGGAGTTGGCCACCATGATGGTTATCAAAACCGCGCTATTGGGTTTGTCATGGTGTAGCAGCAGGCCGCACATCGCAGCTTGTGTATTACAAACAACTTAACAATTGTGATTATTAACTTTTTTTTTAATGATAAACTCAAACACACTCAAACTTTATAATGATTCATGGAGAAAGAAACGTGACGGTCTAACTTCAATATTAGTCATGGAGAAAGAAACGTGACTGAATCTAACACTCAAAATCATGAAAGGCATGAAATAGAAATATCGTTTCCTTCGTTATTAGTTCCTTGAAAATTATACTTTTACAAAATTTAGTTAAAATACTTGGTATTTTGATATCTCTGCAATTATTTATTCATAAAATAGCTTTAACGGCTAATAATCTCTAGCCCTAATGGACTCCTTACATGGGCTTCAGAATTTAATAACACCACTTATTAGTTATTAGCAGATGTGCACAAGGTTTTGAACCCAAACCAAATCATAAGGTTGAAATCAGTTTCTAACCCTATCGTTTAAAACCGGATGAAACCAAATTTTCAACCCACCAACGGTTTACAAATACGGATTACGGATTTCAAACCCAAATCGCTTTGGTCAAAACCCAATTTGACCAGTGAATCGATTTTGAACCCACAACTTGATTTGTGCACATCTATTCGTTAGCAGCACAATCGAGTCAATTAGTCCCGTCAAAGCACCTACACCATGTTCAATGCAAACAAAGATGACACATATTACTATATTAGCGTGACGACTTCATCTTCCATATAAGTTTGGTATGGATGACATGTCAAATTAGGTTATACAAGTCAAAACTTAAGAAAAATATATTAAGCAACTTCAAAAACACATAGTTAAGAGTTTAGAATTTAACTAAGGTGATATTTACAGAACTGAAATGTCTGAACTTGTTTACCACAAGAAGACCTTGTATTTATATAAATAAATAAAAAAAACTTTATTTATGTTATATTCCAGATATACATCCTTTTTATTCTCATACTTATCTACTAGTTTGTTACAAAGTTTATCCTTTATTCATGTATATATATACCATGATATCAATAAGAATGAGAATCATCTTTTCCCTGCATTCAGTTTATTCTACGTTATCAGCACCCTGCTCTACTATAATCTGCCAGATCTGTGAAGATTTTTTCTCTCAATTTCTTGCTCCGATCCCTGCATCAAGGTATGTACTAATCATATTCATATTCTATTTATTTTTCAACACCTTCCATCCTCTTTTACATACTTAAATACCCGTTTTGTTTCTTTCAAATATATATTTTGTTTATACATATAAGTTTTACTCTATGATCCAAGCAACTGTTTCTCCAAACATATATATTTTTTTCTTTGATCTTGGGTTGTTTCTAACACTGTAAGAGCGGATGAATAAGAATAGATATGTTCTTCTTGAAAATTCATAGAACGTGTGGCATAGATTTACATTACTTTACTTTCATTATTTTTTTTTTGAAAAAAAAAAATACTCTTATTGTATGCATGACACACAGAAATTAAAACAAATAAACTAATTTTGACATCTCGAAACTAAACAAAACTAAACATAAACGGCACAAAATCTACCACTAGTTTCAAAGAAAATATTGGCGCTCGGTCCGTTCTAAATGTTCAAGAAAAACATATCCAAAAGAAAACTACTACTCGATCTAAATGATGAAGCGGGGAAAGATCGGAGAAAAAAAGCCTAACAAAACCGAACGTTTCCTTACCCCGTCGGTCCAACCCACCCCCACCGTGATCAGATCGGTAATAATCTGATTTTTAACGAGAGAGAAAGTATCCTTTTTTTTTTTTCACCTACTTTGATCGCCGCTGACGTTTCCACCGTGATCCCCTGGTTCGGAGAAAAACGCATATTTTTTTTCCTTTGCTCTCTCTCTAATTTTTCGACCTTTCTCTCTCTAAAATATAGGAACGGGTTTGCTTTATCTTTTCTTTATTATTTTGAAAAATCTTGAAAGCATCATGAAATCATAAATATCACGTGAATGATGTGATGTTTTGCAGCAACCGAAAATACACAAATAAATAAAAAGAGAACAAGGATATAAATTCATTAATTTTTTTTATTCTAGTTTATTCCTTACGAAAATTATTTTTCTGTTAAACAAATAATAATATATGTGAAGGTCATTCATATTCTTTTGGGATTACTCAAATTTAAGTATCCTAAATTAAGTTATGAAATAAGATGTTTAATCAATATGTCCTCCCTGTTTTACGTTTTAACAAACTTGTTTTTCGTCATTATAGTTAAGATGTCAAACATCTCAAAACTTGAGTTCAATGCACTTGACATCTCCGGGAAAAACTATCTCCCATGGACTCTTGATGCCCAGATTCACCTGACAGCAGATAACCTTGGTGAGACAATTAATGAAGGAAATACGACCTCCCTACAAGACAAAGCAAAAGCAATGATATTCCTTCGTCATCATCTCCATGAGGATTTGAAGAGAGAATACCTCACTGTCAAGGATCCTCTCGAACTCTGGGGAAATATTAAAGAACGATTTGACCACCAGAAGTTGGTCTTACTCCCAAAGGCTCGCTACGAGTGGCTACAACTCAGGCTACAAGATTACAAATCTGTTAGCGAGTACAACTCTGCTTTGTTCCGCATCACCTCCGAACTAAAATTATGTGGAGAGACGATAACTGATGAACACATGCTTGAAAAGACCTTCTCCACATTCCATGCTTCTAATATGCTCCTGGCACAACAATATCGGGAACGCCAATTCACCAAATACTCTGAGCTTATATCATGTTTATTGGTCGCTGAGCAAAACAATAACCTCCTACTTAAAAATCATCAAGCGCGACCCGTTGGTGCAAGCCCACTCCCAGAAGCGAATGCGGCAAATGCTCAGAGCAGGCATGGTAGGGGGAAAGGTCGCGGACCCAGTAGAGGACGTGGGCGTGGACGAAGGAACACATGGCAAAGTGTACCTCACAATTCTAAGCCTGGTAACAATGAGTCAAGTCAAAAACATGCGATGCGACCCTCTAGGGGGAGGGGTAATGGGAGGCAAAACGACACATGTAGAAGATGTGGGATGTCAAACCATTGGTCTCGTACGTGTCGAACCCCTAAACACCTCGTTGAAGCTTATCAGGGAATGATGAAAAAGCAAGAGAAGCATGTTGAGACTAACCTGATTGAGAATACTCCTAACTTGGCATCTCCTGCCCGTCCATCAGACACTCATTTGGACGCGTCTGACTTCATGGAACCTTAGTGGGACCATACTTTTTAATCCCTCTGCTATGTTTTTTTTTAATTTTTCGGTAATGTTTGTTTGCTTTAACTCTCGTGGTTTTTTTTTCGTTTGTTTGAACTCTTGTGATGTTTTTCATTCGAACTCTCGTACTGGTTTGTTTCAATATCTTGTGATGTTTCCTTTTAAAATTTTCATAATGGTTTTGGTTTAAACTCTTGCATTGGTATTATCTATTCAAAATATTAAATCTCTCGCATTAACTTACTTTTGTTATTGTTTCTGCAAAAGTATGCTTACTAGCCCCGACAAAGCTATTATTAGCGATGAATGTCTTGTAGATAGTGGTAGTACCAACACTATTCTAAAACACAATAAATTTTTCATCGAGTTGTCATCCACAATGACACCGATTGGTACTATCTCTGGTGTTGTTAACCTTATTGAAGGCTCTGGAAAAGCTTGCATAATCTTACCTTCGGGTACCAAACTAATTATCAATAATGCATTATACTCTAGTAAATCCAGAAGAAATTTACTTAGTTTTAAAGATATTCGAAAAAACGGTTACCACCTCAAGACATCATCAGAAAACAATACCGAATATCTACAAATAATCTCAAACAAAAATGGCAAAGATATCATTATTGAAACACTAAAAGCCTTATCCTCTGGATTATATTGCACTAACATTACTTCTATAGAAACATACATGGTGTCTAACCAAAAGTCTTTAGATAGAGACACATTCATCATATGGCATGACCGACTAGGTCACCCAGGTAGCACAATGATGAGGCGTATAGTCAAAAGTGCAAATGGACACCCTCTTAATAGTTTGAAAATCTTCTTACCACAAGAATTATCATGTGCAGCGTGTTCTCTTGGCAAATTTATCTCCCGACCCTCACAAACTAAATTGCCACAAGAAAACCCCTCATTCTTGGAACGAATCCAAGGAGACATATGTGGGCCCATACATCCTCCGTGTGGACCATTTCGCTATTTTTTGGTCTTAATTGATGCATCCTCGCGATGGTCCCACGTGAGTCTTTTAGCAACTCGAAATGTAGCTTTTGCTCGTCTGTTAGCCCAAATTATACAATTGAGAGCAAATTTCCCAGAGTATCACATTAAAAATATTCGGATGGATAATGCAGGAGAATTCACATCCCAAGCTTTTAACGACTATTGTATGTCAATTGGGATAAACGTTGAACATCCAGTAGCTCATGTTCACACACAAAACGGTTTGGCTGAATCACTAATTAAACGATTACAGTTAATTGCTAGACCGCTCCTGATGCGATGCAAATTACCATCCTCGGCATGGGGGCATGCTATTTTACATGCCGCTGCACTGATCAGACTAAGGCCAACTGCTGATCATGACTACTCCCCACTACAACTGGTCTCCGGAAGAGAACCTTGTTTGTCCCACCTAAGAATATTTGGGTGTGCGGTTTATGTACCTATACCACCACCACAACGTACCAAAATGGGACCACAGCGAAGACTGGGTATTTACATAGGCTTTAACTCCCAATCTATAATCAAGTATTTAGAACCATTGACGGGAGATATGTTTACAGCACGTTTTGCTGACTGTCAGTTTGATGAGACAGTATTCCCAGTCTTAGGGGGAGATAAGAATAAAGAAAGACTGGTAACACATGATATAACATGGAATGCATCATCACAATCAAATTTCGACCCCCGAAGTGGTCAATGTGAATCTGAAGTCCAAAAGATTATACATTTGCAAAGAATAGCAAACGAATTACCAGATGCATTCACAGACACAAACAGAGTGACAAAGTCACATATACCAGCATCTAATGCACCTGCTCGAATTGAAGTAATCCCTGAAGCGATTACCATACAAAGAAAACGTGGGAGACCTATTGGTTCCAAAGATAAGAACCCACGGAAAAGAAAAGAGCAAAATAACACAGTTGGTGAAAACTCAGAAAAGAGTATAAATGAAACCCCAAGAGAGGTAAATGTCCCTGAAGAGACCAACACGATTCCAGAGGAAAATCAGTTTCCAGAAGAAACACCGGTACCGAACGAACATGAGATCTCAATAAATTATGTACAAAATGGTACAATGTGGAACCGGAATAAAATACGTGTTGATGATATATTCGCATATGCTATAGCAACGGATGTACTAAATGACAATGATTACATACCTAAAACTCTTGAAGAGTGCATGCACAGAAATGATTGGCCAAAATGGCAAGACGCCGTAAAGGCTGAGTTAGACTCGCTCGAAAAGCGAAATGTTTTCGGACCAGTAGTCCGGACACCCATAGACGTCAAACCTGTTGGTTATAAATGGGTGTTTGCAATTAAACGAAATGAAAAGAATGAGATTGTACGATATAAGGCCCGCTTAGTAGCACAAGGGTTTTCCCAAGTCCCGGGACGTGATTATGAGGAAACGTATTCCCCTGTAGTGGATGCGATAACCCTGCGATTCTTAATTGGCTTTGCAATCTCTGAAGGACTTCAAATGAGACTTATGGATGTCGTCACCGCATATCTATACGGGACCCTTGAGAATGACATCTACATGAAAATCCCTAAAGGACTAAAAATTCCCGAAGCATTAAAATCAACTCCTCGAGATATGTGTGCCATAAAACTCAAGAGATCTTTATATGGTCTCAAACAATCTGGTCGGATGTGGTACAATCGACTTAGTGAATATCTCACAAAGGAGGGATACAAGTGTGATGTAATCAGTCCATGTGTCTTTATAAAAAGATCACTATCAAAATTCACTATAATAGCAGTTTATGTTGATGATATAAACATCATTGGATCTCCTGAAGAGATTGAACAAACTGCTGAACTCTTAAAGAAAGAATTTGAAATGAAAGACCTTGGCACAACAAAATTATGTCTCGGCCTGCAGTTCGAGCACTTGCGAAACGGTACATTCGTCCATCAATCGAACCACATCGAAAGAATGTTAGTACGTTTTAATATGGACAAAGCTCATCCCTATAGCATACCTATGGTTGTTCGACCGCTAGAAGCACATAAAGATCCTTACCGTCCTCAAGAAGAGGGTGAAGAAGTACTTGGTCCAGAAATACCATACTTAAGCGCGATCGGTGCACTTATGTATCTTGCGAATAATACGAGACCTGATATCGCATTCTCAGTACATGTGCTAGCAAGATACAGTTCGAACCCAACACGTAGGCATTGGAATGGAATAAAACACATATTCCGGTATATTTGTGGGACACGAGACTTAGGTCTTTTCTATCAGAAGAATAAGGAGTCCCAACTTGTTGGGTATGCTGATGCTGGATATCTCTCAGATCCGCATAGAGCACGTTCTCAGACAGGTTATGTATTCACATATGGAGGCACAGCAATATCATGGAGGTCGACGAAGCAAACCCTTACAGCAACATCATCAAATCATGCCGAGTTGATAGCACTATATGAAGCTGGACGAGAATGTGTGTGGTTGAGGTCAATGATTAATCACATACAAGGAGCATGTGGTTTAGAAGAGATTAAGAAGATCCCAACGATTATCTATGAAGACAATGCCGCTTGCATAGCTCAGATCAGAGAAGGCTACATCAAGGGTGACAGAACAAAACATATCTCACCGAAATTTTTTTCAACATATGACTTACAAAAGGAAGGAGAAATCGATGTTCGTCAGATCAAGTCAACTGAAAATCTAGCTGACCTGTTTACAAAATCTCTACCTAGAAGCAGTTTCGAGCAATTATCACAAAAGATCGGGCTTCGCAGATTGAAAGACGTTTGTTAAATTAAGGGGGAGCATTATACGCGCTGTACTCTTTTTCCCTTGACTAAGTTTTGTCCCACTGGGTTTTCTTAGCAAGGTTTTTAACGAGGCAGCATAACTAATCTCGTAGTATTAGTTATTCTCTTTGGTCCTGAAGTACCAAGTTAACATCATCCTGAAGTATGTGGTTAATAGCGTATAATGAATAACGATATATATCTGAGGGGGAGTGTTATATTCCAGATATACATCCTTTTTATTCTCATACTTATCTACTAGTTTGTTACAAAGTTTATCCTTTATTCATGTATATATATACCATGATATCAATAAGAATGAGAATCATCTTTTCCCTGCATTCAGTTTATTCTAATTTAATACCTTATGAGTTATGAGCATCAATTGTTTTAACCAACTTTCATGGCAGCACTAGAAGAAAACAAGTGCAAACACCTTACAATCATCAATTGTAATTCCATGGAAATCTTAACACCTTGTGATCATCAATTTTTCTCCAATGAAGTGGCAATCTTGACACATTTTCCATTTGGATAGTTTCACTAGTTACATGGGTCAAATCAATAAACTTAGCTAAAAATGGGTCCGACACGTCTTACTCTTACAGCACCCTACGAAGACCTTAACCAACAAAAGCTGGTAAAAAACGCATCTTGCGCATAAAATGTTGCCTTCGAAAAGGGGTTAAAGATAGAAAAACAATGTAAACTAGATTCAAACATAAGAGTTCCAGAGAACTGAGTGCTAGCCACTGTGTCACCGTTTAACCAATAGGTTATGCATTTTGATCCTTATGTCAAACATGAAGACAAGAAAAACACGACTTATCATATGAAAAAAGCGAAACCACAAAAGAATTCACAAGGCTCAATAGCTTGAACAATGAGTATGAATTCTGCTCAAAAACTTCCTGCAAATACATAATCTACAATAGCAAATATGCCAAAAGCTGATGGCATCAAACACTGGATACAGAAGGTGTAGGTTCAGGTGAATACCAGCCATGGTGAATCTCTACCGCTTTCTTTCTTCTAGCAAGTCGAGATTTCCTCCTGGCTCCAGTGTTCTTGTGCAATGTTCCCACCTGAATTGCTTTGTCAATGACAGAATAAGCCTCTGCAATCAGCTTCTCAATACCCACAACTTCATCAGGCTGCGCATCGGTCTTCTTTCTGAGTGCATCCAACTCTTCCAGAACCTGTAAATATAATGTTTTAGGGTTCTCTTTCATTCGACTCACTTTGATTTGCTAAGTTAAATATAATGTTCATGGAAATGTGAAATTGGAATCAAATTTGCATAATAACTGATGTTAAAATGGGAATTTCAGAAAATGATGAAGAAATGGGGTGTTTTAGGGTTTTCTTTCATATGACTCCCCATTCACTTTGATTTTCTAGGTTAAATCTAAAGCCTACAGAAATGTGTAATCCGTATCAAAATTACAAAGTAATTGATGTAAAATCTGAGGATTTCATCAAATCAAAGCGGTGTTAATTTGAATTGATGAAGAAATGGAGTATTTTAGAGTTTTGCTTTTACCTTCTTCATTTGCGTTCTGACCTCATAGGTTAATATAATGCTCATGGAAATGTGAAATTGGAATGAAAATTGCATAATAATTGATGTTAAAAATGAGGATTTCAGCATATCAAAGCAGTGCTAATTTGTTAAAAATGAGGATTTCAGCAAATCAAAGTATTACTAATTTAAATTGATAAAGAAATGGAGTGTTTTAGGGTTTTCATTCATACAACTCCTCATTCACTTTGAATTTCTAGGTTAAATCTAATTCTCATAGAAATGTGAAATTGGAATCAAAATTTCACAGTAACTGATGTTAAAGTTGAGGATTTCAGCAAATCAAAGCGGTGATAATTCGAATTGATGAAGAAATGGAGTGTTTTAGGGTTTCAATTTTACCTTCTTCATTCGCGTTCTGACCTCAGATTTGCGAGCTTTGTTGTAGAGACGCCTCTTCTCAGATTGACGAGCTCTCTTCGCTGCTGAATCCGCCTTCTTCCCCGTACCGGCTTCACACACAGTCGAATCCGACCGACGAAATTTGCCCCCGACGATAGGGTTTACGTTTACAGACATCAATCCTGTAAAATTCAACCAATCCACTTCAGTTTCCGAAAAATCAATAAACATTTCTTCGTTTTTGGACCGAATTGAAGCGGATAAAAGCAGAAATTGCGTATGAATCGTGAAGAACGGGAGGAACACGTACCAGTGGAGAAGGCGTTGAATGATGTGTTGGCGGAGAAGCTGAGAGATTTGAATGCGGTGGCGGAGGGCCGTGAAGAAGAAGAAAGAGAGATGGATTGAAACCTGCAAGAAAGGAAGAGACATTGAGCTGCCGTTGCCGCCATTGTTGATGCACCTTCTCGATTCTGCTTTGTTTTGTTTTGCAGGTTTTTGTAAATGGAGGAGAGTCTTATCTTATCCACGCGATGGAAGGCATGAAAAATTAATTAAAAATGCGGTTATTTATTTTTTTTTTTAATTTTATTATAGCGCAAATATCATCTTTTGTTCTTTGGTTTATTAGATTTTATTAATCCAAGTTATTATCAATTGGTCAATATTAATCCCAATTTTAAAATTGGCCAAATTAATCCCAATTATTAAGGTGTTGGATTTCATTGGACCCCCTTTACATTTTTTTTTAACTCCGTTAAGGATTTTACTCAAAAAATTCTCTTTGGGGTCCAATGATTATTAAGGTGTTGGATTTCATTGGACCCCCTTTACATTTTCCTTAACTCCGTTAGGGATTTTACTCAAAAAATTTCCTTCGGGGTTCAATGAAATCCAACACCTTAATAATTGGGATTAATTTGGCCAATTTTGAAATTGGGATTAATATTGGCCAAATGATAATAACTTGGATTAATAAAATCCAATAAACCATGTTCTTTCTCATAAAAATCATTTCACAAGTTTTTTCATATAAAAAACCTAACACACACCGCGCCGGCTCTAGCCATGGGCTAACTGGGCTCCAGCCCAGGACATCAAATTAAGAAGGGGTATCGGTTTTATGTCATTATGTGGATAGGTTTGTGATCAAGTAATAAGGAACGACGGAAGAAACTGAAACGATATGAATTGCGATCGTCGATCATCACTTATGCACTCTATCTACGTTGTTTCTTATGTCTGTTTTGATTATAAAGCTGGTTCATTGGCTGCTTTACTCTGCATCTTGTGCTGGATTGCTAGTAGTTTTCTTGCAGGTCTCCTAGGGTTTCAATTGGTATGGAAGGTAACTTTTAATTGCATTTTTTTTAAACTTATTTGACATGAATTGATATGGGGTTTGCTTATTTGTTTCATTAGTGGATGAGATTTGATGATTTGATTTGTTAATTGAAGTTATGAATTTATTTTAGGATTTTCTTGTTGTATGTTTGCCCTAATTGATGATTAAATAATGTATCCCCAATAAAAAAGAAAGCAACTTTAATCGATAAACAGAACAATTTTTTTGTTGTATTTTTATTTAAGGTTAGGCCAGTTAAGCTTCATCATTTGCAAGATTATTATAAATTTTATGAAAATTGAAACATTCTCTTTTTCAAGAAGTATTTCAAGTTAAAGTTACTTATTTGTTCATTATGTATTTGTTTGGTCCACAAGATTCTATTATGTATCTTCAAGAAAATTTGTCAAACAATTGAACAACTTAAAACATGTGTCGATTCAAATTTATGGTTTTCACGGGTGATAAGGAGTTTCCCACAACATTTTCTTACGGGCCGGGTCATGTTGACCGTAACATTTAGCTATCCAAAAATGCTTAAACATTTTTGTAAGCAAATGTTTTTTCTTTTACCTGGAATACAGTGAACTTGAATGTAGATGTGTTTTGGAACCAACTGTCTTGAAGTCATCTTTCGGGTATAAATTCAGTTGTATCGAGGCTCTAATTGTACTGCATTCTTCGTGTTAAAAATTTTGTGTTGTACTATTTTAAAGTTTTTAACAGGGGGCAAATTTTTGACTCACGCCCTGAGCATCCAAATTCTCAGGAACGGCCCTGAACACACATGTTATTTTGTCTCAAAAAAGTCCTTAATAATTTTGAACATATTAAAATCTCTTCACATGTTAAATTTGAATAACCAGAAACGGGTAGGTTCATATGATCTTTTACTCTGAACTTATGCTCAGTTGCATAGAGATTTCTTATATCTAAGTTCAAAGATAATATGGTTATTATGTAGAGATCTTTAGCAGCTTGCAATAGATTGGTGATTTGGTGGAGCTAGCTTACAAAAAACTTCTAGCAAGCGCTAACCCCTTAGTACATTAAATTCATGTTCGAGGTTCAACAAAGCTATGCGAGCTAAAGGTATTTGTTTGACTTCCATGAAGTCAAATGATCAAAACCTAAGGTAGCATTGGCGCAACTTTTAAGGGGCGGGAGGGGCGTCCGACCCCTCGAATTTTTTTTACGATGTAGGGGGTATATAATTTTCGTGTAGAAAATTTCGATATACTCCAGTTTCGACCCCCCATTTACCAAAAATTGGCGTTAGAAAAAAAAATTAGATCCCGACCCCCTACTTAATATTTTTAAGCTTCGCCACTGTAAGGTAGTCATGTAGGTTCGCATCTGACAAAGGTATGGCATTTTGGCATCCATAGTTACTCTTTATGTCGTTGCTTTAAATGTTTTGAAAAGTAATTTAGATGTAAATATAGGAAAGGCATTAGCAAACTCTTTACCATGTTAATTGATTTATAGGTTTTAATTACTGTATCGATTCATAGGTGAAACTCAGCTCACAATTGAACCAACTAGGATTGTTTTTCCCCTTAATGGAACGACCAATTGTGTGCTTGGGTACGGTTTGAAACCATGGTGTGTAGTACCCCGTACCCCGCACCACAGGAATCGACCTCTATAAGGCTGTGTTTGGCGCGCCATAAGCTAGCTTATAAGCTAGCTTATCAGCTAGCTTATAAGCTAGCTTTTTGACGTTACCAAACATGACTTTTTTAATAAGCTAACTTTTTTTAAAAGCCCCGTTTGGTAACGTCAAAAAGCTAGCTTATAAGCTAGCTTTTGAAAAGCTAGTTGGAGTAGCTTTTCAACTAGCTTTTCAACTATCTTTTATAATATTTCCAATTTTACCATTCCCTAACTTATAAATAAATATCTTTATTTACATTTATGACATGTACTTTTATGTCATTTTATATTTTTAAGCTAGTTTGTCAGCTAGTTTTTACCAAACGTTATTTTTTATCAGCTAGCTTATAATTTATCAGCTAGCAGCTAGCTTATCAGCTAGCAGCTAGCTTATCAGCTAGCAGCTAGCTTGTCAGCTAGCTTATCAGCTAACAGCTAGCTTATCAGCTAGCAGCTAGCTTTTCAGCTAGTGCGCCAAACACAACCTAAGTTAGAAGACGTAACGATATATAGTTAATCCAATTACACTAAAATGACAACATTTAAGCACCATTTTAGTTCAATCAAAAGTGGATTAAGTAGTGACAATCAGGGACGGACCTAACCTTTAGCCAGGGGTAGCGTCTGTTACCCCTGAACTTGCACCGCGATGTGGAAAAAAAATTAACGTTCCGTACTGAAACGATTTTTCCGCTACCCTTGAAATAATTTTCCGCTACCCCTCGAACTTTTTTATGGTTTTTATTTAAATCTCAACGTTAAAATATGATTAAAAACCCGTTAATTAATTAAAACCGAACAATTAACAAGTTTGTGCAATTTAAAAATACAAGTTGTAAGTGAAACAAATAGAGTGGATAAAATCTTTAAAATTGACTTATTTTGGTCCCTCAAATTTTACTTAATGCATTTTTGGTGATACAAATGGAGTGGATAAAATCTTTAAAAATTAACATATTTTGGTCCCTCAAATTTTACTTAATTCATTTTCGGACTAGAAAATTCTGATGTAATTTTAATGAAATACTTTTGTCCAAAATTAAAAAGTTCTGCACTGAGCCCTTTCAAATTTATTTGATGTATTTCCCGACAGAAAATTCTGATACATTTTTAATGAAAGACTTTTGTTCAAAATTAAAAAGTTCCGCGTTAGGCCCTAGACCCCGCCAGGGATACTTCTCTGGGGGCGCCTAGTCTAACAAAGTATTTTTAAACGTTATAATGTCGTCAGAAAAAGAACCCTAATCCATGGTCCGCCATTAACAAAACGAAAACCTTACACGCAGGAACAGAACACATAGAAATCATATTCGAAATCGTTCTCAGGTCATACCTTGGATTGCGACGAGGCCAGATGATGAACCCGACCGCGGTTCGATACAAAACTCGATGATTAACCCGTCGTTGTTCTTCACGGGTTTCTCCTCGGTGGGTGTGGTCGTCTAGTGATAGAAGATGACAAACAGGGGCTTCAAATGGTCGGAAAAGGGCTCGCAATCGTGAGAGATGGTTAAAGAGTGGTGATAGGATTGAAGGCGAGGCTAACATCGGTTTCTTTGCGGTGGTAAAACTAATTTGAATTAGTTAAATTGTCCATCACTAGGTATTCTAAATTAGTTGCCATAGTAATTAGCCTTCATTCACATTTAATTATGGAGGAGACTTTCCTCAATCAGTATATATATATTAAAACGGTGGTCGACGGTTATGTTTTTTGTTTTCTTGAACAGCAAGTTTCACCCAAAACAAACAAAGAGACCTAAGGGTGGGCGGTTGATGTGTTCGGAATAGGTAATGGGTCGGCTCGGGTCAGCTGAATCACGAATTGGGTTTGGGTCACACGTAAGTTAGGGTTTTAGTAGTTTTGTTTGTGGCAAAAATAATGTGTTGAGGGGATGCTCCCATAGGTGCACAAAAAAACCGGTTTCGAAACTGGAACCGAAGAATTGAACCGGTTTGGAACCGTTTTTCAAGGAACCGGTTCGGAACAGAAAAAACCGGCGGTTCTGAATCAATTCTTTTTTTTTGGGCTAGGAACCGGTTTGGAACCGTTTTTTCAAGGAACCGGTTTTTTGGAACCGGTTTCGGAACTGATCTTATGAACCTTTCGAGTCTTCGGAACTATCGTTACCTAGGTCCATTTTTTACTATTTGTTTTACCCTTTTTTCTCCCAATCATCCTCCAACTTGGTATATATGTACAACTCTCACATAAAGGCATATTATCACAAACACAAAAAAAAAAATAATAAAAAAAAAAACTCTTGTTTTGGAACTGTTTTAATGAATTTGGTTTTTATGTGATGTTTAATAAAAACTTGTTAAAAAAATAGGTAAAAGAAAACACAGCAGCAAATTTCACATAAGGTACCGGTTCTTTGGGAACCGGATTTGGGACCGGTTATTGTGGAACCAGTTTGGAACCGGAACCGAACCGGTGCAACCAGTTCCAGTTTTTTTGAAGGAGAACCGAACCGGAACCGGAACCGATTCTATGAGGAACCGGTTTATTTTGCCTAGATTGGAACCGGAACCGGTTCGGAACCGAAACCAGCTCCTTGAAAAAACCGATATGTACACCTAGACCCACGTTTGTCTCCATGTTTTCCTTAGGTTTAGGTAGTTAGGTGTTTGTATTTCTTATTTAAATGCATCTTCATATTAGGAATGGAATAACAAGAATTAAGCAAAAAGTCTTTCTATCCCTCTTTGATTTTCTATCCGCAACCTCTGGTTCATCTTGAACCACATATGCGGTATGGGTTGGTAAACACATAAAAAATCGGCAAACTCTTCGGCATCCCACAGCCCCTATTTCGGCAACAACAAATCGGCAACCTATCCCCTCCTTTTCGGCATAGTTTTGCCGAAGCTTGCCGAATGTTGGGTGAGTGTTGTGTGGTCCCCACTTCACAAGATAATTGAATTTCTAGCCTACAAATTTTCTATAACCATACCCTCCACAAAACAACCATTTTTACAATTTTTGTTCTCTCTCCTCCCATTGGTTAAAAACTTTGTAAAATTCTCCTCTTCTACAACCATACCGCCCAACCTAACATTAACCAACAGACTCGACAACGCTACACCCATTTAGCTTTAAAAATAACATCGTTTTTTTTCCCTTCCAAATACATCAACACGTCGTATACATTAAACATCATGGCTTATATGTAGCCTTTCCGCCTCGCATTCTAGGTAATGCTTTTATGGCTCAAGAGCAAGTCATATAGGGGCGAAGCTTACAACGAAAGTCAGTTGGGGCCGGAAGTTAGGGGACCAAAAAGGATGGGGTCACACTAAGTATATAAAAAAATCAGATTAGAGGGTATAAAATTACACTACGAAGCGAAAATGCGGATGGGGCCTGGGCCCCATCTAGCCATTAAAAAGCTTCCCCATGAAGTCATCCACTTTAAATGCAAAATATTGAGAATATTGCACCAACAGCTTCACCAATCTGTATCAACTTATACATTGTTGACGCCGTGGAAGAGAAGCTGAGGGAGAGGGGTGGTAGCCTTGGGTAGCTGCGAAGAAGAGAGGGTGAAGCAGAGGGTATACCCTCCACCCTAATAAACCTAAAGAAGATGGGGAGGACCTGGCAACCAAATATGTGACGACCCTAAAACTTTTGCTTTCTTTCCCCAGCGACGACAGCTGATGCTGCGAACACTACGGCGCTAGAATAATTTTCGGGACGAAAATTCCAATTACAAGGGGATGATGTGACATCCGGGAATTTCAAGGTTTACTTCCGTTAGACAAACTCCGTTAGTTACGTTATAAGTGTTAACTTAGTAACTAATACTTAACTAGGCCGAATACGTCCACGACCTTTGGTTGATCACCAAACCCGCCCATATGTGTTATGTGTTCATTTATTGATGTCACTATGTGCAATGTGATTTTAATACATGATTTAGTACTATGAATAGCATGACAAATTGTAAATCCTTGATTATGTGAAAACTGACCAGTTTTGGGTAACCAGCGAAACTACCGGGCGAAACTATAATGTCGCCCGGCAGCCTGTTGGCTCACTTGTGATCAGAGCCAGTTTCGCTTGGCCAGCGAAACTGCCAGCGAAACTAGACCCTGATATATAATAACATAAAACCCTAGTTACCTCATTTTGTTGCACCATTCTCTCCAAAACACACACACACACACCTCTGGAAATCTGGTCAGTCGAGATTCACACCGAGCCATCGAGATCTCAGCCCCGAACCATCATCCATCAAGCTTGGAGATCGAACCGTGAGTCCCAAAACCACCATTTTTATGCTTTTCTATGTGTTTCTTCATAAAGCATGCCTAAATCTCTGTGTTATCATTAGATCTTCTGTAGGAATGCTTAGGAATGCTAGATCTACCATAAAGTTGATAACTTTACGTATGAAATCCAACCATGATAGAGATTTATGCCATTTTAGACATTTTAGGGTTTTAAATGTATTTTGGTGATTTGATGATGAATATGCATGAATAAGGTGTTAAAAACTTGTTGTTTGATGTTGGTAAATGCCTATGTATGCTAAACAATGAATTGCATGAAGTATTGAAGCTGTTAGGTTGATTTTTAGGCTGATCCGTATGTTTTTCGCGACCAGCGAAACTGTCGTGTTCTCTGGGCGAAACTGTCCAGCGAAATTATGTATATCTTCATCCAGCGACACTATGTAGCGAAACTATAGTGTCGCCGGGTAAACCAACCAGACCAGCTCGAGCGAATCTACCGAGCGAAATTCCCTGAACGAAAGTTCAAACCAGTTTCGGGCGAAACTAGGCTAGCGAAACTGTGCCAACAGTTTCGAGCGAAACTAGCCTAGCGAAACTGTGTCAACGGGCATTGCCTAGCGAAAGTGCTGCCCGTGCACACAGCGAAACTGCCTAGCGAAACTAGGCTAGCGAAACTGTGACCAGAATCTAAACTTGTGCAATTTACTTGAATGTTATGCCATGACTTACATGATTATGCTATGATGATACATGTTTGATTTCTGATGTGTATGAACCCTTGTTTACGATCAACCATCGGTGTCGTGTGTCGATATGTCGTGTCTTAGTCTAACGTGCTATGTTATGGGCCATAGTGAACGTTGTTTGAAATAAATTAGACACAAGACTAATACTATAAGACCTAAATGAATTCATAGGTCTTCATTAGGAAATCAATTCAAGGATAATTAAGCAAGTCTAGCCGAGCAAACAAAGGTGAGTGTCACTAACCCGATTACCGTGAACCCGTTTGGGTCACACCGAATAACTAAAAGTAAAACAATGCTGACAAACTTGAGAGTGCTAGGCACCTCCCTGATGAACGTGAAAACTTGGAGTGCTCGGCACCCACTTGATGAACTTGAAGTGCTTTATGGGAAGCACTTGAGAATTTCTTAAACAACTATTTCGGAAACGAAACTAAAAACACTTTTGAGATTCATGAGAATCCGGTAAACTGTTTTAATATGGCTAGTGTAGGTTAAAGTCTAAACCACATGATATCACATGATTTCTAAGGATGCCTTGAAAATTTAAAAGTCCTCAACTAAATTGTACCATTAATTGTAAAGCGAGGGGATGTTGGGTAGATCTACTGGAGTTTGACAAACTCCGCCCCGTGGCACGGGGAGTGCACGGAGGTACAATATCAGCCTATCTGACCGTGATCCCGAGAGGACACGGGGGAGGCAAATCCGCGATGACGTAGGTCCGCAGTACAGATGGCACGGCCACTACAATAATTTATGGTCAGCTTTGGTACAAACTTCCTTAGTGCATGGAACAACGGATTAGCTACCCGCGATATCGGTTGAGCACTTTAACTATACAAAACTAGTACATACCCGATAACGTAGGTTACGAACAATATTTTTACTAAACCACGATACTATGATTTTGGTCATTACGAAGCATCGTTTTCACGAATAAATATATGTTGATACCGGGCCACTGCGTGACAAGCCCACTGTGAACTCACCAACCGTTAGGTTGACACTTGCGTGGTTTAAACTTTTGCAGATCGCTGAAGAGTATCCGGAGCAGGTTGGCATGGCACGTGAAGACTGCTTAATTTCATTAAACTAAACTGGGGATTTTGATTTGAAACAATGATTATGTAAAGCACGTGGCTAGTGCTAAAGATATTTATGTTTACATTCCGCTGCGTAACTTTTGAAACTGTTTTTATTTATGAACATTTGGACTTTACTCTGATTCGTTTAGTATTTGTAACTAATGGTTGTGGTCCTGGTCTAGTCGCACCCCTTAACGGTATGAACTCCGTTAGTGGTTAATTTTGGGGGTGTGACAGATTGGTATCAGAGCCATAGGTTGCAGAGAACTGGAATCAATTTTGAAAAAAAAAAAAAACGATTTGGAAACTGCAACTTGAAAACCTTAGTTACAAACGAATAAACAAATTCCCAAAACCAAAACAATTACGTGCCAACCTGGGATACTCGCTCTGCTGTGTAAGTAAAAGCTTAGTACGTATGTATATATATATATAAATATATATATAGACCGTGTCTAGGAAGTCTAACGGAAAACCTTAAGGAAAATTTTCACACACGAATACGAAACGCGAACGCTAATGCGCGCACTATGCCGGGGGAAAGCGACCACGAAACGATGCTACACGCTACGTCCTGATTTCTACTACGCTGTCTACGCCGACGGTGACTTTTATGGGAAAGCCGACTTTCGACGATAGCTACTTACGACTTACGACGTTCTCCGACGACGCCTCGATTTTGCACAAAAATTTTTCTGGACTAATAGTGGGATAACGGGAACTGGCTAATATACATATTATGGGATATGTATAAAGTATAATTGTTACTGAACACTGGCTACTTTAACTGTTCAGCAAAATGGCTGGAAGAGCGGGAAGAAACAACATTAACTTGACACCTGCGCAACTGCAAGCGATGATTAACGAACATGTGCAAGCTGCCGTGGCAGCTGTCCAAGCTACAATTGCCGCGCATGGTAATTATTATGCCGGTTAAGGCACAAAGCGATTATATCTTGAATTGTTTAAAACCCGAACTATTTATTGCATCAGGAAACCAGCATCACTGTACGTTTAAGTCTTTCATGGACTGTAAGCCGATGACGTTCTCCGGCGAGGAAGGAGCGGTGGGACTCCTTAGATGGATCGAGAAGTCTGAAAAGGTCTTCTCTATGTGCAACTGCCCTGCTGGGGACAAAGTGAAGTATGCGACTGGTACCTTTGAGGGAGCTGCTCTCTCCTGGTGGAACGCTGAAATCCAGATGATTGGGTTAGATGCGGCTAATAACATGCAATGGGGAGCGTTTAAGGAGCTGATTATGGAGGAGTACTGTCCCCGTGACCAAGTGAAGAAGTTGGAGGGCGAATTCTTGAATCTGAAAATGACTGGGTCTGAAGTCGAACAGTATACTGCACGATATCATGAGTACGAAGTCTTGTGCCCCACGATGGTTGATGCTGAGTTCAAACGCATTGAGCGTTATCTGGAAGGCCTCGCGCCTCAAATCAAAGGACTGGTGACTGCCAGCAACCCCGCGACCGTGCAGCAAGCCATTCGTTTGGCTCACAAACTCACTGATCAGGAGGTTGAGAAGGGTACACTTCCTGCAAAGGCCACTGAGAAGACTGCCCTTAGTGGCAAAAGAAAAGCTGATGATGAAGCTCCTGAGAACTCAATGAACAATCAGAGTGTTGGAAACAGCACTGGGAGGTCTTATAATTCTCAGGGTCAGAGCAAGAGGTCTGGAAACAACAGTGGAAACTACCGCCAGGGCGGAAATGGTCAGAGCAACTACAGGGGTAACCTACCTTTGTGTAACAAGTGTGGGAAACATCATGCTGGTGTTTGTAGAAGAAATCTGAGCTGTGAAAGGTGTGGAAAGAAAGGCCACGAAGCAAAAGACTGTTGGGCAACTCTACCTGGGCAACAAAACCGCCAAGGGCAGAACAACAACAACAATCATGGCAACAACTATGGGAACAACCGTAACGGGCAAGGAAATAACCAGAACAACAACAATGGGGGAGCCCGTGGCTGCTTTGAGTGTGGTGCTCAAGGTCACATTAAAAGAGACTGCCCGCAGCTGAGAAGACAGGGTAATGGTAATCAGGGAAACAACGGTGGGAATGGTAATGGTGGAGGAAATGGTAATGGGAATGGCAACGGGAATGGTGGAAATGGTAGAGGTCGAGCTTTCGTCATGGGTCAAGGTGAAGCTCGCAATGATGCCAACGTGATTAACGGTAAATTCATCCTTAATGGTTTCTTTGCTACTGTATTGTTTGATTCTGGTGCTGAGAAAAGTTTTATTTCCACTAAATTTGCTAAGTTGATTAATGCTAAACCTATTGCCCTAGACGCTAAGTATGTGGTAGAGCTAGCTAATGGTAAACTTCATGATACGACTCAGATAGTTAAGGACTGTAAGTTAGAACTAGCTGGCCATGCATTAGGAATCAACCTTATGCCTTTCCCGATTGGTAGTTTTGATGTTATAGTAGGAATGGATTGGTTATCTGAGAATCGAGCTGAAATCTTATGTAAGGAAAAAGTGGTTCGTATTCCACTCGAAGGACGGTGAAGTGTTAACGGTTCAAGGCGAAAAAGGTGGAACAGTAACTGGTATTATTTCGTTTCTCAAAGCTCAAAAGTGCCTTCGTAAAGGTCACTTCGCGATTCTTGCAAACGTCACCGATTCGACACTTCCCGAGCGCAGAATCAACGACTACCCGATAGTCCGCGACTTCCAAGATGTATTCCCTGAAGATTTGCCGGGTTTGCCTCCATTTCGACAAGTTGAGTTTGGAATCGACTTAACTCCTGGAGCCGCTCCAATTGCACGCGCACCTTACCGTTTGGCAGTAAGCGAACTCAACGAACTTTCATCACAACTTCAAGAGCTACTCGACAAAGGGTTTATTCGTCCAAGTTCGTCTCCATGGGGAGCTCCGGTACTATTCGTTAAGAAGAAAGATGGAACGTTCCGAATGTGTATTGACTACCGAGAGCTTAACAAAGTTACGATCAAGAATCGGTATCCACTTCCTCGAATCGACGATCTCTTCGACCAACTGCAAGGTTCAAACTACTTCTCAAAGATCGATCTACGGTCCGGATATCACCAACTTCGTGTTCGTGATGAGGATGTACCCAAAACTGCTTTCAGAACTCGGTATGGTCACTACGAGTTCCTGGTTATGCCGTTTGGGCTAACCAATGCACCTGCCGTATTCATGGATCTGATGAATCGAGTGTGCAAGCCGTACCTCGATAAGTTTGTGATAGTTTTCATCGATGATATTTTGATCTACTCCAAGACAAAGGAGGAACACGAGAATCACTTGCGACTTATTTTGGAATTGCTTCGCAAGGAACAGCTCTACGCCAAGTTTTCAAAGTGCGATTTTTGGATCCGCGAAGTCCAGTTTCTTGGACACATTGTTAATGAGGAAGGAATTCATGTCGACCCAGCCAAAGTGGAAGCAATAAAGAATTGGTCTACTCCAAGAGCGCCAACAGAAATCCGACAATTTTTGGGACTTGCCGGATATTACCGAAGGTTTATTAAGGGTTTCTCTCAATTGGCTCAACCCTTAACAGCCTTAACGCACAAGGGAGTGCAATACAGATGGGGTGAGAAAGAAGAACGCGCGTTCCAAACGCTTAAAGATATGTTATGTTCAGCTCCAATTCTTGCGTTACCCGATGGAGTTGACGACTTTGTGGTTTACTGTGATGCATCAATCCAAGGACTCGGTTGCGTGTTGATGCAACGAGACAAAGTGATTGCCTATGGGTCCAGGCAACTAAAGGATACTGAGAAGAATTATACAACGCATGATTTGGAATTGGGAGCCGTTGTTCATGCACTCAAGATTTGGAGACATTACCTATACGGAACAAAGTGCACAATATTCACCGATCATAAAAGCTTACAGCACATCTTTGATCAGAAAGACCTCAACATGCGGCAAAGGAGGTGGGTTGAATTACTGAACGATTATGATTTGGCCATTAAATATCATCCGGGAAAAGCAAATGTGGTGGCAGATGCCCTAAGCAGAAAAGAGTACGAAAAGCCTCGACGGGTACGAGCGCTTCAACTTACAATACATTCAGGACTACCGGATCGGATCCGCGACTGCCAACGAGAAGCTTTGAAAGAAGAAAACTTCGCAGCTGAAGCACTGCGTGGTGTAGATGGCCATTCTGAAGTTAAGTCCGATGGACTCACGTACTATAATGACAGAATCTGGGTTCCTTTGTTTGGAAATCTCCGTGAGCTCGTGATGGACGAGGCTCACAAGTCAAGATACTCGGTGCACCCTGGATCGGATAAAATGTATCAGGACTTGAAGAATCTTTATTGGTGGCCGAATATGAAAGCCGACATTGCTCGATATGTGGCTAAATGCTTAACCTGCTCAAGAGTCAAGATTGAATACCAAAAGCCTTCTGGTTTACTGCAACAACCAAAGATCCCAGAATGGAAATGGGAGGACATCTCCATGGATTTTGTAACGGGACTACCTCATCGATCGAATCAACCGGATGCGATTTGGGTTATCATTGATCGATTAACCAAATCGGCACATTTCATTCCGATGAAGGAAAGTGATAATATGGATAAATTGACAAAACTGTACATCGACAGAATTGTGAAGCTTCACGGGGTGCCTAAGACTATCATTTCTGATCGAGATCCTCGATTTACTTCCCGGCTATGGCAATCAATGCAAGAAGCGTTGGGAACCCGACTAGATATGAGTACAGCCTATCACCCACAAACAGATGGCCAATCGGAACGAACCATTCAAACCTTAGAAGATATGCTCCGAGCTTGCGTTCTTGACTTCGGAAAAGATTGGGAGACTCACCTTCCACTGGTGGAGTTCTCTTACAACAATAGCTATCATTCAAGCATCGGTGCAGCACCTTTTGAAGCACTTTATGGCAGAAAATGTAGATCGCCCGTGTGTTGGGCCGAAACGGGTGAGAAAGGACTCACTGGACCGGAAGTCATCCATGATATGACCGAGCGAATTATTCAAATCAGGCAGCGGCTAGCTGCAGCGCGTGATCGATAAAAGAGTTATGCCGACAAACGCCGAAAACCTCTAAAGTTTGAGGTGGGTGACAAAGTATTGTTGAAGGTATCTCCCTGGAAAGGAGTGATACGCTTCGGGAAGCGTGGAAAGTTAAATCCTCGCTACATCGGTCCGTTTGAAATTATTGGGGAAGTAGGCCCGGTGGCCTATCGATTGCAACTCCCTGCTGAACTCGATGGAGTTCACAACGTGTTTCACGTTTCGAATCTAAAGAAATGTCTGGCTGAAGACATCGAAATAATTCCTCTGGAGGAATTGGAAATCGACGAACATCTGAGATTTATCGAGCAACCGGTAGAAATCATGGGACGCGAGGAGAAAGCCCTCAAACGTAGCAAGATTCCGATCGTCAAGGTGCGATGGAACTCAAAGCGTGGAACTGAATATACTTGGGAACGAGAGGATCAAATGAAGAAAAAGTATCCTCACTTGTTCGAGCAAACGTCCACGGAAACTCAAGGTATGATTTAATTTTGGGGACCAAAATTCCTGTAACAGGAGGAGGATGTGACGACCCTAAAACTTTTGCTTTCTTTCCCCAGCGACGACAGCTGATGCTGCGAACACTACGGCGCTAGAATAATTTTCGGGACGAAAATTCCAATTACAAGGGGATGATGTGACATCCGGGAATTTCAAGGTTTACTTTCGTTAGACAAACTCCGTTAGTTACGTTATAAGTGTTAACTTAGTAACTAATACTTAACTAGGCCGAATACGTCCACGACCTTTGGTTGATCACCAAACCCGCCCATATGTGTTATGTGTTCATTTATTGATGTCACTATGTGCAATGTGATTTAAATACATGATTTAGTACTATGAATAGCATGACAAATTGTAAATCCTTGATTATGTGAAAACTGACCACTTTTGGGTAACCAGCGAAACTACCGGGCGAAACTATAATGTCGCCCGGCAGCCTGTTGGCTCACTTGTGATCAGAGCCAGTTTCGCTTGGCCAGCGAAACTGCCAGCGAAACTAGGCCCTGATATATAATAACATAAAACCCTAGTTGCCTCATTTTGTTGCACCATTCTCTCCAAAACACACACACACACCTCTGGAAATCTGGTCAGTCGAGATTCACACCGAGCCATCGAGATCTCAGCCCCGAACCATCATCCATCAAGCTTGGAGATCGAACCGTGAGTCCCAAAACCACCATTTTTATGCTTTTCTATGTGTTTCTTCATAAAGCATGCCTAAATCTCTGTGTTATCATTAGATCTTCTGTAGGAATGCTTAGGAATGCTAGATCTACCATAAAGTTGATAACTTTACGTATGAAATCCAACCATGATAGAGATTTATGCCATTTTAGACATTTTAGGGTTTTAAATGTATTTTGGTGATTTGATGATGAATATGCATGAATAAGGTGTTAAAAACTTGTTGTTTGATGTTGGTAAATGCCTATGTATGCTAAACAATGAATTGCATGAAGTATTGAAGCTGTTAGGTTGATTTTTAGGCTGATCCGTATGTTTTTCGCGACCAGCGAAACTGTCGTGTTCTCTGGGCGAAACTGTCCAGCGAAATTATGTATATCTTCATCCAGCGACACTATGTAGCGAAACTATAGTGTCGCCGGGTAAACCAACCAGACCAGCTCGAGCGAATCTACCGAGCGAAATTCCCTGAACGAAAGTTCAAACCAGTTTCGGGCGAAACTAGGCTAGCGAAACTAGCCTAGCGAAACTGTGTCAACGGGCATTGCCTAGCGAAAGTGCTGCCCGTGCACACAGCGAAACTGCCTAGCGAAACTAGGCTAGCGAAACTGTGACCAGAATCTAAACTTGTGCAATTTACTTGAATGTTATGCCATGACTTACATGATTATGCTATGATGATACATGTTTGATTTCTGATGTGTATGAACCCTTGTTTACGATCAACCATCGGTGTCGTGTGTCGATATGTCGTGTCTTAGTCTAACGTGCTATGTTATGGGCCATAGTGAACGTTGTTTGAAATAAATTAGACACAAGACTAATATATAAGACCTAAATGAATTATAGGTCTTCATTAGGAAATCAATTCAAGGATAATTAAGCAAGTCTAGCCGAGCAAACAAAGGTGAGTGTCACTAACCCGATTACCGTGAACCCGTTTGGGTCACACCGAATAACTAAAAGTAAAACAATGCTGACAAACTTGAGAGTGCTAGGCACCTCCCTGATGAACGTGAAAACTTGGAGTGCTCGGCACCCACTTGATGAACTTGAAGTGCTTTATGGGAAGCACTTGAGAATTTCTTAAACAACTATTTCTGAAACGAAACTAAAAACACTTTTGAGATTCATGAGAATCCGGTAAACTGTTTTAATATGGCTAGTGTAGGTTAAAGTCTAAACCACATGATATCACATGATTTCTAAGGATGCCTTGAAAACTTAAAAGTCCTCAACTAAATTGTACCATTAATTGTAAAGCGAGGGGATGTTGGGTAGATCTACTGGAGTTTGACAAACTCCGCCCCGTGGCACGGGGAGTGCACGGAGGTACAATATCAGCCTATCTGACCGTGATCCCGAGAGGACACGGGGGAGGCAAATCCGCGATGACGTAGGTCCGCAGTACAGATGGCACGACCACTACAATAATTTATGGTCAGCTTTGGTACAAACTTCCTTAGTGCATGGAACAACGGATTAGCTACCCGCGATATCGGTTGAGCACTTTAACTATACAAAACTAGAACATACCCGATAACGTAGGTTACGGACAATATTTTTACTAAACCACGATACTATGATTTTGGTCATTACAAAGCATCGTTTTCACGAATAAATATATGTTGATACCGGGCCACTGCGTGACAAGCCCACTGTGAACTCACCAACCGTTAGGTTGACACTTGCGTGGTTTAAACTTTTGCAGATCGCTGAAGAGTATCCGGAGCAGGTTGGCATGGCACGTGAAGACTCTTAATTTCATTAAACTAACTGGGGATTTTGATTTGAAACAATGATTTGTAAAGCACGTGGCTAGTGCTAAGATAATTATGTTTACATTCCGCTGCGTAACTTTTGAAACTGTTTTATTTATGAACATTTGGACTTTACTCTGATTCGTTTAGTATTTGTAACTAATGGTTGTGGTCCTGGTCTAGTCGCACCCCTTAACGGTATGAACTCCGTTAGTGGTTAATTTTGGGGGTGTGACAAAATACACCCGGGACCCGCCCGTTCAAATGGCACTTACGTGAAGTCGACCGATACAACTGAACCTAAAGAAAATGGTCGTTCAAATGGCACTTACGTGAGGCTAAATGCCAATTAAACAAGAGACGTAAGATGGTTCCATTTGATCCTAGTGGTTTGAGGCAAGAGGCAAACTTGAGGACTAGTTTTTTTTTAAGAAGGAGAGTATGATGACAATGACACAACCCGATCCGACTCGGATGTGACAACCCGGGGGACGGTCTTTGATACAGTTTTTCTTATTCATGTTCCTAAGCTTACGTGACTTATTAGGCAAGTAAGTTAACTAACAAGTAACAAACAATGTTTTACAAACCGGTTCGAACTGGCGGGTTCGACCGGTTCAACCGCGACCCGGTTATCATGCCGGTTTTTTACTGTCCGGTTTTTTGGATATAACCGGCCCACTTTCAACTTGCCAGTTTTGACCTGTTAAACCGGTCCGTTTTTCTTATTTTTATTTTTTTTTGAATTAATTTTATTATATTTGTATACTTTATTGTTAATTTTTATTATTTGTGAATTTTAAAACTTATATTTTCTTGTGGAGTACATATTTGGTATTATTTTTTAGTGGATTAAAATTGTATTTTAGCAATTCTATAAAAATATATATTAAAATCCCCTAACTGGTTGAACCGGCCGGTCTAACCGGTCCGACCAGTGATAACAGTTTGTCGAGACTGCTACAAATACCTAACATAAATTGTAGTAGGGCAAACTAAGGTATCGAACCAAGCGAATGCGTGATTATTAGTTAATTGATTAATTACCAAACTAGATTAAACCTAAATGCCACTTAGCTGTTTGATTGAATTGGTTACTTCTAATTAACTAGATTAACTAACACAAATTTGCTAGCTAACAATTGACTGAGTTCTTATATTACCAAAAGGTGATCACTTTAGAATCCAGATTAGTGAATTACCAGTTTCTTTATGTGGGAATCTAACCTAGAAGTCACATAGACATGATTGTGTTCTTGTTTAACCAACCCAAACAATGATCTATTTTGCACATACTAAGTATAGTCCTAGAGCTATGCTCAAAGAGGTAGTCCGAGAGCGGGGGGTACGTATACGATAAATAATCAGAATCAATTAATCAAACAAACACAGGAACCATAGATTGTCACAAATCATTAATTCTATCCAAGCGATTAGAACCCTAGAGTAAAACCAGAAATCACTAACCTTTCACCCAAAGTAATCACAAAAGAAATTAGCCGGACATTGTCATCAATTCATGAAAATGCGTGAGCATCGGATCGTCTACTCGATCTAGCTAATCGGATATCGAAACGTAATTAACCGATTGATTTATTGATCAATGAAGAACAATTACAACCAGTAGACACTCAGATACAGACTCAGAGAATATACACTCAGAAACACACACTTAACAGATCTCGTATGTTCAGAAGTCTCCCAATTACAAAGACCAAACCTCTATATATACTGGTTGACCGAGCTTCGGCTGAACCTCAGGTTCGGCCAGTCCGAACTTCAGGTTCGGACCTAGTTCGGCCAGACCTAGTTTGACTTGATCTTGATCTTGCTTGATACTTCACACGACACACATATCATGTATCAACAAACTCCCCCTCGTCGTGTGCAGTATCTCTTCTATATCATCAACTTTGTATCTTCAACCAAGCTCCCCCTCAAGTGTAGAATCCGTTCGTCCAAAGAAATAAATCTTCAAACAAACTCCTCCCCAACTCAATCGTAACTTGATCTTGAATACTTTGATGATCTTTCGTGTATCTCTGGTCGTTTATCAACAGCTTCAGAAGACTTGAAGTTGTGATATCTTGCACATAGTAACCTGCTCAAACATTTAAATAATCTTGGCGCAAAACGTCTCTTCGAGACTCCAAGATATGATTTTGAAAGTTGATTTGTATCACGTGTTGATCATATCAAAAATAAAGCAGAATTAAATTTTTTTTGGTTTTTCAAAGTTTATGCTAAAACACACTGAAAATCTTTTTGATCTTTTCTGAAATGAAATGAAATTGCAATACAGAAACAAACACTATTTTTGGTATGAGAAAGATCACTATATGGGATCATATTGAACATAACGCACTGAACTGCACTTCAATTTCAATTAATCGAAGCACATAAGTCATGCTGATTGCTGGTATAATTTGTCCAACTTAAACTCAGGCAGAATCATACTCATAACATCTGGCTATGTTCAGGTATTGATTAGATTTGCTTTGACCAGTGTATCCCACACTATCAGACATAAACAGACATTTTCAGCTTTTCTTTTCTTTTTCTTTTGTGTGACAGCACTTGTGATTTTTCACAATGCATAATATTTTAATGATATCGTCAACTGTGTTCCAGGCAAAAAGAAATAAGAACGTTAAATCGTCTACCTTAAGGTCGATCTTTCGATACGCAGATAAGGCCTCGGATTTAACAAAATAAGAAAATAAAACAAGTTGAAATTGTATAACCCAACAACAATCAGGTCGGTACTCCCGTACACGCAGAGAAAGTCCGATGAGTTATACGAAACACCAAAGAAAATAAAGCAGAATTTCAAACGAACAACGATCAGGTCGATCTTTTGATACGCAGAGAAAGTCTGATCGTTTGAAAAAATAAAGAGAAAATTAAACAAGTTTAAATCTTTGCAAAATGAACACATGTATACACAGTGACTTCTCATTTTGACTTTCACACTTATGTTTCTTTTTGTGTCATGAAATATGCATCAAGATGTTATCCACATGATCAAGCATTAGTATTTAATGTATATCGCATCTGAATACTTTCTGATTTGCCGAGCCTACCAAGCATATCAAACAATGATCTTATAGCTCTTTCATCTACTCTATTCATGCGTCAGATACGTAAGCCAATGTACCATCAATCCCAATGATCAATTTCTCACAATTTTATATATTTGGCATGTATTCACCTTCTCCCCATAACATGCATTTTCTCAATTACTCCCCCTTACTTACAATTCTCCCCCTTAAAATGAAAACTCTGTTTTTGGATTTTCATTTTACACAAAAACAAGACTCTATTTTTGGTATTTTTGAGAGAAACTTGTAAACAAAGAAAAGTGATCAATCAACACGGATAATTTGCAGATTTGAATTCTGAAAAGTTGCAGGTTAAAAAAATTTATCATGAAAATTTAAATTAAGCAGAATACTCCTCCATCAACAACGTTGCAATCGTCGATAGGTCTTCTAGAAGTACCTGCACACTGGTCAAACTAATTAGTCCATAAATGACCCGAAGCGAATCGCTTCTGGTCGACCAGTGTCCTTGTTTTGTTTAGAAACCATCTTAGGTTTCCATTGCTGTTGTTTTGGTAGTTCAGTTTTTGATGAAACAATCACAGGTGACTGTGATAATGAACCTACACTTTGAACCCTTGAAAACATTGGAACAAAACGTGTTTGTTTATGAAAGAATGTAGGCTCAACGTCATCAAAAACTCTGCCTTGTTCATCAAAGAACTTTGGTGTGGCAGGTTTACCAAAAACTGATTTCTTGTGAATTCTTTGGGGTGAATCAACAGGTGATAGACAGTCTTTTGCCATATGCCCTGGACGACGGCAAATATAACAGATTCGTTTGGTTTTATCCCATCTTTGATGTACCTGCGAAGAAACCACATGAATATCTCGAACATGATCAGAATGAGAATCATATACCTGATGCCTGTGATCATGTACCCATTTGGATGTAGGGCTTCGAGATTGAGAACTTTCAGAAGAAATGGTAGCTTTCACAAAGACCTCAGCAATCTTCCGAGCATCAACACAATGAAGTGGAAATTCTTTGTCAGAAAATAATTGATCCGAACCCTTGAGTTTATAAAACCGCTCGGGTTGAATTTTATCAGCTTGAAAAACTTCCTTCTTCACTTGTTTCATTTTTAATTTCTTCAAATCTTGAGACGATGATGCTGGAATCTTCTCAGCATTGTTTTGCATCCCGTGAAAACCCAATCCTTCATGCTTTCCAGAAATCTTCTCCTCAGATGAACAATGTCCATTCTTTGCTAATCGAGAAAATTCAGCTTTTACTTCGGTGACATTCTTTTGATCATAAAAGATCTTTTCATCAAACTCAGGTTGAGACTGAAGCTTGTCACTAGAAGAAACTGACTCCTCATTATCAGCAGACGATGAACCAGATACAAACTTAGGTGCAGGAGAAACCTCAAATTTTTTTTCCTTCTTTTTCTTATGCTTCTTGTTTTTCTTCTTCGGCACAACTTTCTCATCCTCAGCAGTAGATGACGAAACCTTTGAATAATCAAATTCGTCAATCTGTTCCTTCATTTCTTTGAAAGCTTCTTTGATATGAGCAGGGGGTGATGCAGTTTTATCAAACATTTTCTCAAAATTAGCATCATTTGCTAAGAAACATGTGAAAACTTGAGAATTTGAAACATTGTTGAGTAAACGATTAGCATCGAGAACTTGAATTTTAAGATAAGAAATTTGCTGTTGAGCTTCAACGAATTCCTTTTCTTTTGCAATCAATCGCTTCGCAACTTTGTGAGTTTTAAACTTTTGCATACGAAGATTGTCAAGTCCTTCATGTAACTCCTTCTGCAATTTATTCTCATTGCGCTTCTGAATTTCCAAATTTGCTGCCTGAACTTTGTTAACACTAACCAACTCTCGCTTTTCATCCAATAACTTTTCCATGTCAATTTGATATGCTTCGATTTGAGCATTTGATTCTTCAACATTCTTTGTAAGCAAATCTGTAACAGCCCAGGTCCGTCGCACCAAGATATTGTCCGCTTTGGCAGCCGGCATGCCCTCAGTTATCCGCCCCTCACGGATTTAAAACGCGTCTTGGTAGGGGAGGTATCCACACCCTTATAAAGGCATGCTTAGTTCCCCTCCCCACCAATGTGGGATGTTACAATCCTCCCCCCTTAGGGGACCAGCGTCCTCGCTGGCACACTGGCCGACGACCGGCTCTGATACCATCTGTAACAGCCCAGGTCCGTCGCACCAAGATATTGTCCGCTTTGGCAGCCGGCATGCCCTCAGGCATCCGCCCCTCACGGATTTAAAACGCGTCTTGGTAGGGGAGGTATCCACACCCTTATAAAGGCATGCTTAGTTCCCCTCCCCACCAATGTGGGATGTTACAAAATCAAGTTTGATTTTAGACTTATCAAACAAATTTTGAAAATCAGTAGCAGTATCCTCTGCTTCATCCTTCCATTTCTTCACTTCTTGCACCAACTCATCCTTTTCTTCACAAATCATAGCTGTTTTGGTCAAAAACTGCCTAAGCAATTAGTTGATCAAACTTTGTAAGTGAGGTAGAGTGTTTGATGTAAAATAAAGATGAAAATGCAAATGTAAAGGTTGACACGAGGATGTAACAAGGGAAAATCCAGGAATCCTTGAGAATCCTCAAGGAGCCTAGCAAAAAACCTCGGGGGCCGGTTCAAAGTACCTACCTCCTAAAACTTTTATATGATGAAAGTATTTGATACAAGTGAAATGAGCTCGTATTCTAAGTGTTACAGAGAGTTTTGATAGCGAGTATCGTGTGTTGTGTGTGTGTGCTCTTGAATGAATGACCTAGAGCTCGTTTAAATAGTCAAAAATGCATTAACTAACTAGGCTAAAAACTAGGGATTGAGTCTTCAAGTCTTTGTGAACGTTGGAGTCAGTTACAACACGTCCCATAAAGCCTTGACCGAGTCTTTAGCCATCATTTACACGTCCCTTAATACCTGCAATCAATTAAGACACGTGGACAATTGTAACGGTTAGTCGATAACTGTAGTTCAGGATCCTTTGAGCTTCTGGCGAGCATCCTGAAATAATATAACCAATTGTCCTGTATTTTAGGGATTCTCCCAACTAAGCCAATATGAACGTTGTGGACCACTTAGTCCACGTTCTATATCATTTGTCCGAGTCTTTAGGCTTGTCTACACGTTTCTTTGACCCTGCAATTAATAAGACACATGGGAAAAACAAACGGGTTAGTTGATAACTGTAATTCAGGATGCTCGAACCTGCCAGGATCCTGAACTTGCATAAGGGTACCAAACCATTTGAGTTGCCGCCAGGATCCCGGATTATTAGCCCTAACAATTGCCCCTGAATTTTAACAGTTGTCGACCAAGAAGACGGCTGTAAAAATTCAAACTCAACGTCATCTCTTGAAATAATTACAAAGGTGACTCGTTAGCTCCTGATTTGATAGCAACACAACTTCTCATGTGATTTCCCTATAAATAACTCCAAGTTGTTGTCTTCCCCATACTTCAGTCGGAACCCTGTCGATTGCTCTTTTGTATTTCCTGCAAACAATGTTAGTGTAACAGATAATGATCGGGGATCCGGGTGGAGGGATCTTGTAGTTTACAAGACGAAACCTGGGGTCAACTTCTTTTAATTTCCTGCATATATGACAATCTAGTAGTATTTTGATCATCATGGTGTGTTGTGTTATCTTGACTATGTAGTAAATTCTGAAAATATTTGAATGAGAATCCCGTAGGATGCTCAGTAGCATAACTTAGTTTAAAAACTTAGAAGTTTATAAAACTTGTCAAAATTAACAAACCATGATGCTAACCAATACTTAGTTAGTGATAAAATATGTAATATATACATTACCAATGTCACCTGTTCGAAAGTACTCCAAACGTTGAGATAGTCAGGATCCATGAGGATCCTTAGGAATCCTTAAGATATACTTGATGAAATTCCAATGAATCTGAGAATAAGTCTTGAGCATTTAGGAACAAGCCAAACAGGGGTCAAGCCCAACCTTGTCTTCTGAGGTACGAAATGCTTTATAAGTCTTGGGTCTAAGCCAACTGGGGTCAAGCCCAAAAACTTGAGAGACACGAAAGTGCCTAAACCTTAGTTAATGTGAGAACATTAAAAACCTGTGTTATTCTAAGGACAAGCTCAAAAATACTTGGGACTAAGCCAACTGGGGTCAAGCCCAAAAACTTGAGAGACACGAACGTTCCTAAACCTTAGTTGACATGAAAATGCCAAAAACCTTAGAATCTTTTCGAGATGACACGTGTGCCACCCATTTTGAAGTGCACTCTATGGCCAACAGTGATGAAATTATCAGCCACCCTAGGATGAACTGGTCGCACCACCTCGAACCATAGGCCACCATCGTGCGCTCCTGGCGAGGGTCTTGCGCTCCTGGCGATTCCCATTAGTGAACGAGAAGGTGAAAACCTCCTAAACCTTTGATTGCATTCAGAATGCATTTGACTTAGAAGAGGTGATCAGCCTCTAACTTATGACAGGATGCTCCGAACAGCTGCAAAACTCTTCAAGGCTCGGTGAGGGGTGGGTATTAGTTTGGCTAACACCCCTCCGATGCTTAAGTCAGTAATTACTTCACAAAAATAATAATATGAAATTAAAATAATGGTTAAAGTCATACCTGAGGTCTTTGAAGTTTAGACAAGGATTCCTTGATATGCTCAAAGGATCTAGAAAGCACTTACATAAAATATAACTTCAAGTGAATTGCATTCCAAGCTCTTGGGAGCAGCTCATCTTCCATAGTAGCCAACCTATATGCTCCCTTTCCAGCTTCTGAATCTATTAAATAGGGACCTTCCCATTTGGGCGCAAGTTTCCCATGTGCTGGATTGGTCGTATTTTGAAAAGCTTTTCTGAGTACCAGATCTCCTACTTGAAATCTTCTGATCCTGAGATTCCTGTTGTAAGACTTGGCTATCCTTTGCTGGTATGCTGCCATTCTGAACTTTGCGAGGTCTCTAATTTCGTCAACTGTTTCAAGATCTTCAAGGAGCTCTTGCTTATTGGCTTCAAAATCCCGGCAGCTTGTTCTGGCAGTTGGCATCACCATTTCAGTGGGTATTACAGCTTCTGAGCCAAACACTAAGGAAAATGGTGTTCGACCAGTAGCATTTTTGGAGGTCGTTCTGTCGGCCCACAATACGAAAGGTAGTTCTTCAGCCCATTTCCCTTTTTTATCTCCTAGCTTCTTCTTGAGGTTATTGATGATAATCTTATTGCTCGATTCTGCCTGGCCATTAGCTTGTGGATGTATGGGAGTTGAAGTTACCATCTTGATGCCCCATGCCTCACAAAAACTTGTTGTCCTTTTTCCAATAAATTGAGATCCATTGTCGCACACTATTTCTGATGGAATTCCAAATCTTGTTAAGATATTCCTTTTGATAAAGGAAATTACTTCCTTTTCTCGAACTTGGACAAAGGCTTCGGCTTCGATCCACTTAGAAAAGTAGTCCGTCATGGCTAGCATGAAGACTTTTCCTCCAGGTGCTACAGGCAGCTTACCAACTATATCCATGCCCCATTTCATGAACGGCCACGGAGACGATATTGAATGAAGCGGCTCAGCAGGCTGATGGAGGATATTGCCGTGCCGCTGGCATGCATCACACTTCTGAACAAAGGCCATTGCATCCTTTTTCATAGTAGGCCAGTAGTATCCTGTCCTCAATACCTTGGAAAAGAGTGATCTGCCCCCAGTGTGATTGCCACAATCACCTTCATGAATATCCTGAAGTACCGCATGTGCTTCAGGCTGCTCGAGGCATCTCAAGTATGGTCCTGCAAGAGATTTCTTGTATAAGATACCATTTATTATTGAATATGGAATTACCTTTGTTCGGAAGAGTCTGGAGTTCTCGTTTTTTGGGATTTCTCCTTCTTGGATAAATCTCCTGATAGGGTAAGTCCAGGATTCTTGAGGATCCTGAGAGTCTGTCATTTCTTGATCTTTATCTGTTGTAACATCATTAACTTCTTGTTCTTCAATTGCTGGTGTCAGGATGTGAGTTATAGGAATCTTGACACCTTCTGGGATCCTTAAAGATGATGCTAAATTTGCCAAAGCATCAGCTTCTGCGTTTTCTTCTCTAGGTACCTGTGATATGCTACAATATTCAAAGGATAATGCTAATTGTTTTACAAGGTCTAGATATTTGGTTAGCCTTTCGCCTTTCACTGCATAGGATCCATTAAATTGGTTAGTTAATAACAAGGAATCAATAAAAACTTGAATGTGTTGGATACCCATATCTTTAGCGAGTTGTAATCCTGCAATTAAGGCTTCGTATTCGGCTTCGTTATTAGTAGCTTTGAATTCACAATGGATAGATAGAGGGATAATGTCCCCCTGTGGCGATTTCAGTAGCACACCAAGTCCCGTTCCTCTAACGTTAGATGCTCCATCTGTATATAGTATCCAGCTGCCTGAAGCTTCTTCGAGCTGCTTGACCTCAAGTTCAACTTCTGGCAGTATGTCGCTGCTGAAATCAGCCACAAAGTCTGCTAAGGCCTGTGACTTGATCGCTGTTCTTGGTTCATATATGATGTCATAGGCACTTAATTTAACTGCCCATTTCGCCATTCTTCCAGACATCTCTGGCTTTCTTAGGACACACTTAATAGGATAGTTAGTTTTCACATAAATAACATGAGTTTCAAAATAATGCCTTAACTTTTGAGAAGCCATAACAAGGGCTAAAATTAATTTTTCTAAATAAGAATACCTGGTTTCAGCATCTAGCAATGTTTTGCTTACATAGTATACTGGATGCTGCTGCCCCTCATGATCCTTCACAAGCACAGCACTTACTGAGCTGCCTGAGACTGCTAAATAGAGGGATAGTGGTTCGCCCTTGACTGGTTGCATTAGAAGTGGAGCGGATGATAAATATTCTTTCAAGGAGCTCAGAGCTGCTTCATGTTTCTCATCCCATTCGAACTTTTTATTCTTCTTCAATATGTCATAGAATTCTTTGCTCTTTTCAGACGATCTCGATATGAACCTGTTGAGCGCTGCCACTCTGCCAGTTAGTCTCTGAACTTCTTTGACATTTGTTGGAGACTTCAGGTTTATGATTGCTTGGATTTGCTCAGGGCTAGCCTCAATTCCCCTTTCAGTAACCATAAAGCCTAAAAACTTGCCGGCTCTTACTCCGAAATGGCACTTGGAAGGATTCAATTTCATGTTGAATTGGTCCAGGATATCAAAAGTAGCTTCAAGATCTCTAGGGTGGTCCTTCGCTTTTTTCGATTTCACCACCATATCATCGATGTATACTTCCATGGTGTCCCCCAGCTTGTCTTTAAACATCATGTTGACTAGCCTTTGGTATGTGGCACCTGCATTTCGTAAACCAAAAGGCATTGCAATATAACAATAAATACCTGTAGGGGTCATGAAGGCTGTGTCTTCCTGATCTGATGGTTCCATTTGAATTTGTTGAAAGCCGAAGATGCGTCCATAAAAGTTAGCATCTCATGCCCAGCAGTTGCATCCACCATAGAATCAATATGCGGTAGAGGGAATGGGTCTTTAGGGCAGGCCTTGTTTAGGTCTGTGTAATCTACACATACCCTCCACTTACCATTCTTCTTTTGGACTACCACCACATTAGCCAACCAGCGAGGATATTTAACTTCCCTAATCATTTTTGACTTGAGCAGCCTGTTAACTTCTTCTTGGATTATGATGTTTCTCTCAGGAGCGAACTTTCTTCTCTTCTGATGTATTGGCCTGAAAGATTCATCTATACCAAGTTTATGAGTAATAATATCTTTGGATATACCTGTCATGTCTTCATGCTTCCATGCAAATGTTGTGACTCTGGACTTTAAGAGGCTCACGAGCTGCTCCTCAGTATCCTCAGGAATATTTGTTCCTACCAGCACTTTGGCTTCAGGATCTTCAGGATTGAGTTGAACTTCTTCGGTCTCCAATTCCTTCGTCATCTGAATTCTTCGTGCTGGTTTCTTTAATTGCTATGCTGGCTTTGACTTGATGGTGTTCTTCATCGCAGAAGTGTAGCAGTCTTTGGCTTCTTGTTGATCACTTAGTATTCTTACAACTCCCCAAGGTGTGGGAAGCTTCACACATTGATGATAGGTAGATGGAACTGCTTTCATGTCATGGATCCATGGCCTTCCCAAGATTACGTTGCAACAAGGAAGGGAGTCAATAACACAGAATTTCTGCATGGAGTTGACCCCTTCAATGTAAACAGGAAGTCTGATGTCTCCAACCGTATGCTTGGTTTCTCCGCTAAATCCTACTAACACTGAGGATCTTGGAATTATCTCTTCTTCGGGAATGCTCATCTTCTTAAGCACGTCCAATTGGATAATGTTGACCGAACTGCCATTGTCTATCAGGATCCTGCGAACATAATGGTTAGCAATACACAATGTAATTACCAGACTGTCATGATGAGGGTCCTGGATGTCTTGCTTATCAGTTTCGTCAAAAGAAATGACTTTGTCTTCTGTCAATATTGCATTCTTCTTTGGTCGACTGCCTTGATCCATTTTAGCCTCCTTGGCATGTCTTTTTGCTGATGAGAAAGAGGCTCCACATATGTCAGATCCTCCGGAGATGAAGTTGATCACTTTGGCATCTGCTGGTGGTGATTGCGCTCTTTTGGGCAGCTCAGCAGCTTCTTGAGTTTTACTCTTCTTTCTGCCGAACAATTCCTTGAGATGCCCCTTGCTGAGCAGGTAACTGATTTCTTTCCGAAGTGCTATGCAATCATCTGTTAAGTGCCCAAAGTCTTCGTGGTAGGCACACCATTTAGACTTATCTTTCCATGATCCTTGTTTTTCTGATTTTCTTGGCCACCTAGCTTTATCACCTAGATCCTGCAAGGCACATAACAAACCACCCATGTCAGTTGAAAAGCAATAATCAGATACCTTTGGGAGGTTTTCTTCGTCGTCCTCTTCTTCAACTTCGTTAACCCTAGGATTATCGTTTCGATAATAGGGTTTGTTTCGTTGTTGTTTTCCGGGAGAATCTGTCTTTCTTCCTGATGGTTCGTCACCTCTTTTTTGGATCTATTTATCATCCTCTAGCCTGATGAACCTTAATGCCCTTGTTCTAACTTCATCAAGGTTCCTGCAAGGAGTCATAACCAAATCATCATATAAGCGGGAATCTCCTCTGATCCCCATTTTGAAAGCCTCTACAGCGGCAGCCATATCTAGGTTGGGAATATCCAGAGCTTCTCGACCGAATCTGGCCACATAATCCCTCAGGGATTCGTTAGGATTCTGAACTATTCTGTACAAATCACCAGTGAGCTTCTCAAAGCTCCTGCTGCAAGAAAACTGATTATTAAACAAGTTAACTAAATGGGGAAAAGAAGTAATGGTATTAGGAGGAATACTGAGCAGCCATTTCAAGGCTGGTCCTGTCAATGTTGAGCCAAATCCCTTGCATAAGCAAGCTTCTTTGATGTTTGCAGGAATGGGGTTGATTTCCATTCGTTCCCTGTATTGTGCCACGTGCTCCTCAGGATCTGTGGTCCCATCATAGAGTTTCATGTTGGGGGTCTGAAATCTTTTTGCTATCTCTACGTCACAAATGGGCCATGCAAATCTAGAAACCCTGTGGCTGCCTGCTGGCACTTCAGGAATTGGACGTATAACACCGGGAACACTTGAGATCATGTCCTTTAACCTCTGAAGTTCCCTAGCGATAGTCGGGTTGATACCTGCATCCTGCACAATTCCTTGGTTAGGGTTAGCATAAAAATTATCAAAGTTGTTACCAGCCCTGGAAGTTTGGAGATGGATCTGGGGTCCATATTCAGCATCTCTAAGGACGGTTGGCTCAGTTGTAGTTCCCGCTTGCATGGGGATGAAGTCTCCCTCATGCATCTCTTGAGATGAACCTGGGATTGTGCCTGCAGAGATAGTAGGATAAGAAAATAAGGATCCTTGAGGATCCTGAGCAGCTCGGAAGCGGCTCCGATATTGTTGGAATGGCTGAGATGATGATCCCTGAAGCATTTGAGGAGTAGGTGCTGCTGACTGCTGGTTCCAAGGCTCATGAAGGTTCGTAGCAGCAAACCGCTGTGGTTGAGATACAGGTTGTTGCACTGATACCGTCGGCATTTGATGGCTTAAAAACCCGGCTGGTTGCTGACTCGAGCATCTCTGCAGCTGCTGACTTCCATATCTACTGTAGTAAGATTCTGGGGGCTGCTCGGAGTAGAACCCAGAGTATTCCAGATCTATCACCCTGGAAGTCTTCTGATGCTGAGAGCCTGAGAATCCAGCAGTAGTAGTTGTTGCAATACCTGACTTTACAGCAGTAGAGAGATTTGCTTTCTTTTTTGGCTGCTCCGATATTTCCGGAGAGTCGAACCCGAATGATTTTGGCATCAAAGGGCTAATTTCCTCTACTGGTCTCTTCGATTTCTTCAATTCCAAGATCTCCTTCATCATTTTCTCGTTGGTTTTGGCTTGCTCATCCACATGAGACTTCATTTGCCTGATCAAAACATAGAGATCGTTATTAGAGATAGCAGAGTCAGTGGACGTACCTTGAGATCCCTGAAAAGTAGGATATTCCACTCTTTTAGCGTCGGTGCCAGTCACTTTCTTCATCATTGCGGGGATACCAGTGTCGACAGCCGGTTTAGTGGATGAAACAGATTTCGAAGTAATCTTTTGTTGGCTCGACATTTTCAAGAATCGATTATGGGAAGAAGATCAAGGCTCTTAGCTGAATTCAAACACCGTTTGCCCCACGGTGGGCGCCAAATTGTTTTGGTCAAAAACTGCCTAAGCAATTAGTTGATCAAACTTTGTAAGTGAGGTAGAGTGTTTGATGTAAAATAAAGATGAAAATGCAAATGTAAAGGTTGACACGAGGATGTAACAAGGGAAAATCCAGGAATCCTTGAGAATCCTCAAGGAGCCTAGCAAAAAACCTCGGGGGCCGGTTCAAAGTACCTGCCTCCTAAAACTTTTATATGATGAAAGTATTTGATACAAGTGAAATGAGCTCGTATTCTAAGTGTTACAGAGAGTTTTGATAGCGAGTATCGTGTGTTGTGTGTGTGTGCTCTTGAATGAATGACCTAGAGCTCGTTTAAATAGTCAAAAATGCATTAACTAACTAGGCTAAAAACTAGGGATTGAGTCTTCAAGTCTTTGTGAACGTTGGAGTCAGTTACAACACGTCCCATAAAGCCTTGACCGAGTCTTTAGCCATCATTTACACGTCCCTTAATACCTGCAATCAATTAAGACACGTGGACAATTGTAACGGTTAGTCGATAACTGTAGTTCAGGATCCTTTGAGCTTCTGGCGAGCATCCTGAAATAATATAACCAATTGTCCTGTATTTTAGGGATTCTCCCAACTAAGCCAATATGAACGTTGTGGACCACTTAGTCCACGTTCTATATCATTTGTCCGAGTCTTTAGGCTTGTCTACACGTTTCTTTGACCCTGCAATTAATAAGACACATGGGAAAAACAAACGGGTTAGTTGATAACTGTAATTCAGGATGCTCGAACCTGCCAGGATCCTGAACTTGCATAAGGGTACCAAACCATTTGAGCTGCCGCCAGGATCCCGGATTATCAGCCCTAACAATAGCTTTTGCAGTTTCAACATCCTTTTTGTCTTGTTTTAAAACTTTTAAAACTTCATTTAATGTTTTGATTTCAGTAGTCAAACACTCATTCTTCAATGTCAACTCCTTTTCATGGTCTTTAGAAATCTTCAACTCTGAATTAATCACATCAAATGCCTCAGTCAGTTGTTGAACTTTATTCATCAACAAAGCATTTTCTTTCATCAGACTCTCCAAGTTCTCAGCAGATTCATAAGAACTTGGAATTGAACTAGTATCGGAACTAGTATCTGAATATGAATCATCTGACTGAACATGAGTGACAATCAAGGCTGATGAATCATAACCAAATTGTGGACCCCAATCATAAACACCATCATGTTGTGTTGTCAAAGCTATAGACTTGCTAGTGTTACTAGTAGATGGTTGAGTAAAACCAGGCTTTGGTGATTGAGGAACACCAGATTTATTTGCATGTGCTTGTTGACAATCTTTAGCAAAATGTCCAAGCTGTGAACACTTATAACACTTTAAATTTGACTTGTCAAAACCCAGTTTATCACCAGAAAGATTCCTTCCATGTTTCTTAAAGAATCTCTTAGATCTTTGACATAACATAGCACATTGCCAAGATATATCCAATTCAGTTAGTTGATCATCATCAAGAGCATCAAGATCCTCGCTAGTTAACTTTGCATCAGCAACATTCTTGAGAATAAAACCAAAAGATGATGAAATCAATGCATAAATCATTTTAGCACAATTATCTGTTGATTCAGCTGAAAAAGCATTCTGACTTGAAAAATTTGGAAGTGTGAAATTGCAACCCCTTGAAGAACTATTATCAGAATTTCCTGAAACTCCAGCTATAAAAGCAACACTTGGTGCTGTATTCTGATTTGTATTCAGATTTGGCTTAGACATTGCACTCATGCTTGCACTATTCTCACCATGATACAATTCAGGATTTTGCAAAGTAGCAGTTGACTTCTTTGAGTTTAACATTTCCATTTCTCGAGCATGAAGTTTTCTAGTAAGCTCATGAAATGTTATTGTAGAATAATCCTTGTCATGCGTGAGTAGCAAAACATAATTTCCCATTTCTCTGGCAAAGCTTCCAAAATCTTTTCTTTCAAATCCACATCAGTTTTCTCAATTCCAACAACCTTTAACTCACTAATTAAATGTGACAGCCTTGAAACAAGAGCAGTAATATTTTCATTGTCATAATTCTGGAAATTATCAAACTCTTTGTTCAAAACCTTCTTTCGACTCTTCGTGTAGTCATCATTACCCTCACATCTCGCTGATAAAGCATCCCACAATTGCTTATATTTCTTGCAAGTGCTAAATTGATGAAGCAACTCAGTAGGTAATGCCATCGTAAGATAACCATAAGCTTTTTGTTCAAGCTCATATGATTTTCTTTCAGCAAGATCAAAGGTATGAACTTCTTTGAAATCTCCCGCATCAGTTGGGTGTTGATAAAGTTTCTTGAGCGAGATCCACAAATCGATATCATTCGTGCTTATGTAAGCAGAAAATCGTTTCTTCCAATTTTGGTAATCTTCAAGCTTCAACAATTTGGGAACTTTCTGACTTGTTCCGATTTCATTGTCAAATTTCAGCATGGTTTGCATGGCACTTTGCATTGCAGCAAACGCGTGAAATTCCGACATCGTTTGAAAAAATAGATTCTGTCGGCCGAACTCTCTCCGAACTTATAACCAGCTCCGAACTCTGTCCGAACTTAAATTCAAAGTCCGAACCCTATCCGAACTAGCTCCGAAGCAACTTGAACTGTCCGAACTCTTTAACCACTCCGATCTAGCACCGAACTACCTCCGAACCTTGACCGAAAGTGACTAAACTCCGAACTTGACCAAACTAGTCCGAACCCTGACCGAGACAGCTCCGAACCCTCACCGAAGATGGACCGAACTTCAAGTTCGGAGCAGTTACTCCGAACCTGATCAGGAAACTCCGAACTTCGAACTCATTTATAAAAAACGCACGAAAAATGACTGATTTTGACGAAACTCGTTACTACGGACCAGTAAAACCAAAAGAAAGTGATTTAGGAACAATTTTGACACCAAAAACTCGATAGAATTGATGAACAACACGAAGACAATCTCGAGAAACACGAAAAAACGCTTCAAAAATCCGAAAATAGCAACCACAGATCAGTAGAGTGAACCAGAAAGCTCTGATACCACTTGAAAATGCGTGAGCATCGGATCGTCTACTCGATCTAGCTAATCGGATATCGAAACGTAATTAACCGATTGATTTATTGATCAATGAAGAACAATTATAACCAGTAAACACTCAGATACAAACTCAGAGAATACACACTCAGAAACACACACTTAACAGATCTCATACGTTCAGAAGTCTCCCAATTACAAAGACCAAACCTCTATATATACTGGCTGACCGAGCTTCGGCCGAACCACAGGTTCGGCCAGTCCGAACTTCAGGTTCGGACCTAGTTCGGCCAGACCTAGTTTGACTTGATCTTGATCTTGCTTGATACTTCACACGACACATATATCAGGTATCAACAATTCACAAACGCGTTTAACAAAGAAATCAAAAGAAAACATCCAAGAACCTGAGCCGAATGACTTGATTTACTGTGTTCAGACCAGAAATCGCCCAAAAACGGCAAAGAACAATGCCAAAGTCGAAGAAGTATTCAGAATAGCAAACCCTAAGTTTTTAAAACCTAATCTTCATTTTTTCGGATTTCTCCACCTGTCGCGTGTCGCGACGGTCCTTCTGCTGCATTCTCGTGCCACGATCACGACAAAATAGTCGAGACCTGAATCTTTAACACACGTTGTGTTGTGAAGAGGAAGCCTCAACCCTCGCGACACGATCTAACTTCGGCCTCCAGATTTCCTTTTAACTTTTAAAGTATAAATTCAACTGTTTTTCCATGTTAACGCTCCAACCTGAAACATACAAAACTATATAAAGTGATGTGTTTCCAACCAGATATAACCATAAAAACTAGAAACTAAGAATTATATATATTAACAATATGAATTTCTTTGGATGTGTCTTTAATCACTGTACTTCGTTTGGACTATTAGGTATTTCCATGTGTACATTTCGAATATATATGGCTTAGTAGTATTGGTTGGTTGGTTTGGACGGCTTTGAGGATTCATCATTATGCCTCCACACCTTTGTAAAAGAAAATGAATCTTTTCTATATGTTCTTAAAGATAAAGACGTTTCTCTCTCTCTCTACAATTTCAGATCTCTTCAGATCTCTGCTTCCGGTGGTTGTGGTGGCCATCCGGTGGTTACGTCGGTGATGTTGCTAGCGTCCGATCTAGACGTTGTAGTGGTCGGTCTTGATTCGTTCGCATCGCTCCGTTGCTCCGTTGAGGCGACTACTTTGCCATCTGATTTGCATGTGGATCTTTGATCCGTGGTGCTCTTTGCGTTGTTGGTCCCCTTTTAGCGAATTTGGCTTCTTTGATGATCTGAGGTTCCCTTTCGCCGTTGCTTCGTTTTTTTCCGGTTGGATTTTTTTATCAGGCTGACTCTTTTGACGTTGAGCTTGCGGCGGTTTGGTACCTCTCACATATTCGCTGCTTAAGCCTTTAAGGATATGATTTTGGTGTGTCGTTTCTTCGATGTGTTTTTCGATGGTCGCCGCCATTGTTTGTGTAGGAAAACCGTTTGCAAATTAAATAAAATAAATACTTTTATTTTATGGTACGATTACAACAAACAAAATAACTCTAATCTATTACAATACAATCAAGATAAAATCAATCTACTCCTATTACAATACAAGGAAAGAGAAAAGTAACGTTACAATACAATTACAATAAATGAAGGAATACAATACATAGAAATGAAAAGGAATAAATGAAAGAATATATAAAAAATAAAAGATTACAGTGACGGAAATTTTGTAAAATGAAATGAAATTTTTTAGATCAATTTAAGAACAAAAAACTTAAATGGTTTTGGAAAAAGGATTTTAGATGTTTTGAGGAAAACAAAAGGAGGATTAAGAAATCCTTTGGCGAAGGCTTCTGGTCAAAACTCGGGTCCCTTAAAACAAATTCCGGGTCTACCGAAGATCCGTTTTGTTTCCCAGGGTACAATCGCCTAAACCGTATTGTACGGCCGGGATAACTCTAAGCTTGAAGTTACCTTGAAGTTTGAAGAAATGAAGACCGAAGAGGAAGAGTTTGAGAGAAGGTATGAGGAAGAGAAGAGAGAATTCTGTGTTAATTCGGTGCGTTTAGCCTCAACTAATGAGGCGGTATATATAGTGGTGAGAATTCTTGTTGAGCACTCAAAAGTTAATTCGTAGTCAAACTTTGGATTAAATGTCTTTAATGCAAATTGATTTCTAATTAACGCGGAATTACCTTAATTGATTTCTAATTAAGCTTGAAGTTATCTTGAAGTTTGAAGAAATGAAGAACGAAGAGGAAGAGTTTGAGAGAAGGTATGAGGAAGAGAAAAGAGAATTATGTGTTAATTCGGTGTGTTTAGCCTCAACTAATGAGACTGTATATATAGTGGTGAGAATTCTTGTTGAGCACTCAAAAGTTAATTCGTAGTCAAACTTTGCATTAAACGTCTTTAATGCAAATTGATTTCTAATTAACGTGGAATTACCTTAATTAGCTCAAAACGCGTTTACCCAGCTGTCATTCCGGAAGACTCCGCATAACAGCTGTTTTCCGGAAGAACTGATCTTCCGGTCCTTTCCAACTTCAACCGAAAGAATTTCCGGTTCAACTTCAACCGGAACCACTGTTCAGGTTGAACTTGGTTCCGCCCGGACCACACAGGTCCGCTTGAACTACCTACTGGCTGAACTGGTTCCTCTTGAACCTGTTCTTCCGGTTCAACTCTCCACTCCGCTTGAACCTGTCTGCCTGGACTTCAACCGGACCAACTTCCAGTTGAACTTAAAAACAATAAGGCGGCTCTCAAGCGCCTCGCGACGAAGTGCAAAGTGCGCCATTAAAGCGCCACATTGCGCCTCATACGCCCACATACACGCGTGTGCGAGTGCGAGTCAGGGTCCAAGGGATGTGTCCTACTAGAGGAAACAATAGTTGGTAAGGTTCCCACCTTATAAACCACTTTTGGTTTCATCCCCCAACCAATGTGGGATGAGTTCTCATGCTATACTTAGCATTTTCTCTCTTATTTTCGCAGCTTTGACAGCTTCGAACCCTCAACTTTGAGGATCGATATCTCATTCATACGAGCTCGAATTTGGACGTGGTTTGATGCGTTGGAAAGCCCTCACAACGTACTACACAAACCCATTAAATACAGAGGCAACAACTTATGTTATCTGTATTTTATTTTAGTCCAAAGTTGGTGAAAAACTCATTTTCACACTTAGTGAAAAAACCCATTTTTCACTAGTTTTTCTCCCAAAATTCCAACAGTTTGTTAATCGATACGAGGCCTTTCAAAGGTCAATGCTTTTTGGCAGTGATGATTTACCTTTATCACTACAAGAAATATGAGTATTAGCGACGACATCTTTAGTGGCGACAGAGGTCTTTAGCGGCGACATTAATAGCGGCGACACTTTTTGCGGCGACATGTCGCCGCTATTGATTCCCAATCCGTATGCGGGTCCAGCTTTTATTTCGGACCGTCGATTGTATGAAAGATCTGAGAGCCTGAGTTTAACCGTACTTAAGCATTAGCGGCGACATCTTTAGTGGCGACATGTTGCCGCTAATGCCCTAAAAAAAATTAGCGGGCTATTTCCCTCCCATTTGGTCGTCTTCTTCACTTTACCCAAATTCACAGCCCTAAATCCTCTCGACACCACCTCAAACGATCTCCATTCTCGACGCCAAATGCACCCTCCGCTCCCGACACCACCTGCAACCACCGGCGGTGACATCCACTAGATCACGACGGCCACCGATTCCACCTCCGTTCAACACCTTCTTGACCTTCGTTCAGACTTGCGACAACCATCTCCGATTCCACCTCTCTTCAGTACGTTTGTCCAATTTCATTCTTTTTTTCAACTATTGCTTCATTTCATGTCTGGTTGATTCATTATTGTTTCAATTTGAGTTGATTAGAAAGTGTGAGTGTTAATTTTAGGGTTTTAACTATTTCAATTTCAGTAATGCTTTAACTGTTGCTTCAATTCGGGTTTAGAAAGTGTCAATGTTCATGTGGATTTGTTAATATTATGTTTCTGGTGTATACATGCTTCAATTGTTGTCCCTGTTTAAAGTTTTACTCATGCTTCAAATGTTGTTCATGTGGATTTGTCCATTTGGAAGTATGTTACTCATGTATTGATCGGGAAATTCGAAGCAAATGAAATGAATGTAATTCTCAAATTGTTGATTTCATGAATCGCGAGATGAGTTAATGTTCACAACTATCTTTCTTAGTAAATAATATCAATAAGTTGATTATGATAACAATCAAAGAGTCCTATTTTGATCACTCTGTTTATAATCTTTGTTCTTTTAATTGGGAGTAATATTTTGTTGTTTTTTTATTTAGACATTATTGTTGAATCTAATTGTATTATTTAGATTTTTCCTAATCTTACAACCCGTTTCATGTTTCAAAATTTGGGAGTTTCTTTTGTTATATGAACATGATTTATAATTTGGTATGCTTTATTGAAAGTTACATTGTTCATTTTACTAGCTTCAATGTTCACTTTGAAGATTAATTTCCATTATTTGTTGGCGATTACTCTCAAGGATATTGTTTAAGTGCTCAATCCCACAGAAGATGATTGGTCAGTACAACATCAAGTTATTAGTGATCTTAAAAAATGTTGTTTCAACTGTGGATATTCTTAGAGGTAAGTAGACATAGTCCTGTATTAGATTGTGTGAACTTTGTGTAATTATGTAAATGGTTCATAAAGGTTATATGCGTGTGTAAGTTATCTTCAGCCTTGATTCTTAAGCCTTGGATGGATTATCCTGTGTTGTCATCATTTTTTCTCATATCTCATATCTTCTTCTTTTTTTTCACAAATGTGATGGGCTAATTACCAAATTTCTGAAGAAGGTAAGTTGTTGGTCCACATCCAAGGTATGTTTTATTAAACTCATTTCATGTTTGGTTGACTACTTTTTAAAACTCTGTTTATCAAAAATTGATATGTAAATAGACATGAAGCATAGGTTTTGGGATTTCTTATTCATTTTAATTATGATTGTGGTTAAACCGTTTCGATGTTACTGGTTGCTAGCCCTTTGTTTTGTTATGTTCTTCATTAACTCTTCTTGGTATTAAGCTTTCACTTTTGCATATTTGTTGATGAACACAAAATATGTACCACTTGGTGAAGTGAGTACACCACTTACTATGTTTAATTGTTGATAGATGTGTGAAATGCCCAAATTCAAAGCTGATGGATTGGTACAAAAGTTAGTGATTTGGTTACAAAAAAATAAATTTATAATGTTACTGTAATCTAAAGAAATAGGTTGTGATTTATGAGTCTGCAAATAGTAATATGAATCTGGATCTTTTTTTTTTCAAAGGTTTAATGCATACAAGTAGTATGGAGTGTATCATTTCTTGGTTTGATGCTTATTGATCTATTTCTTAAAATTCTTGTAACTGTTTCCTTGTTTGAACTATAGGTTATTGTAGATTTTGATAATACATCAACAAAGTTTTGGGTTGAGATGGAAGTCGAGGACAATGTATGTTCACGGTTTGTTCAAATTTTTTGAATATTATCCAGGTTTGAATATGGGGAACTCGTGTTGGCGACCAAGACGATGATGCGGGATGTTGGAGATGAGACGGAAGAATCACGATATTGTCTAAATAGCTAGTTTATACTTGTTCAACTTATAACTTCGAAAAATATTTGGATTACAACGTTTATGTACGGATATTTCATGATGTTTATATACGAATTTGGGAAAAACTTGAAACTTATTGTTGGAAAACTGTATCTGGGAAAATATGTATTTGAAACTGAAAACGAAAAAAATACGAAAAAATACGTTATACCGTATAATGAGCATTAGTGGCGACTTTTTAGTGGCGACGATGAAGTATTAGTGGCGACATGTTAATAGCGGCGACACAGCAGCGGCGACGATGAAGTATTAGCGGCCAGCAAATAGTGGCGACTTTTTAGCGGCGACATGTCGCCGCTAAAGGTATTAGCGGCGACATTTTAGACCAATAGCGGCGACATGCGTCGCCACTAAAACCCCAGTTTCTTGTAGTGTATTTGTATGTTTTGGGTGGAGTAGAGATTCAACATTCTATATCTTGGCTTGACAATGAGTTTGCAGCCATGATAGGTGTAATTCTATGCTCCCCATTACTGATCTGAGCCAATAAATTTGAATCCTTACATTCTTGGTTAAAATGGTAGAAGATTTGGTAATGGCCGGTGAGATGGAGGTGGGTGATGACAATGATGATGAGATTTGTCTTTCTTTTATTAGTTGTGGGTTTTTTTTGCTAAGGTGATCATATTTGGGCCACTACTGGGGTGCAACAGGGGGACCCTTTGGGCCCTCTCCTGTTTGCCCTTGTTCTTCACCCCCTTGCGCACCAGATTAGGGACAAATGCCGTCTTCTCCTTCAAGCGTGGTACCTTGATGATGGCACTCTTATTGGGGATTCCGAGGAAGTGGCCAAAGCTTTGCAGTTTATTTCGGAGACCGGACCCTCCCTGGGCTTGCAACTCAATATCAAGAAGACGGAGCTGTTCTGGCCGTCCTGCGATGGGAGGAAGAATCGGCCGGGCCTCTTCCCCTCGGGCATCAGTAGGCCATCCTTAGGGGTTAAGCTCCTTGGAGGGGCAGTCAGTAGGGATGGTGGGTTCATCGAGGGGTTGGCGACCAAGAGGGCTTCTAACGCTGCCGCTCTAATGCACCTCCTTCCCAAGATTCGGGACCCGCAATGCGAACTCCTCCTGCTTCGCTCTTGCATGGGTGTTGCCAAGCTCCTTTTCGGCCTGCGGACCTGTCCCCCCGCCCACATGCAAGGGGCGGCCTCCTGCTTTGATCAGACCCTGCGCGAGACAGTTGAAAACATTGTGGTCTGTGGATGGGCTTTTTTTGGGGATCTTCAGTGGCGGCTCGTTTCCCTGCCTATCCGGCACGGAGGGCTCGGGATTTCTTCGGCTTTAGAGGCCTCGTCTTATGCGTTTGTTGCGTCCAGGGCCCAATCTTGGGAGCTGCAGGACCATATCTTGCGGGAGAGCGGGGTCTGTGGCATGGACTCGGATTATACTTTCTCCCTGGCTGCCCTGCGTGATATCGTACCGGGTTTTGATCTTAGCGATTTCTCTGACAAGGACACCGCCCCCCCAAAACCCCAACCTGTTTTGGCGAATGCCCTTTTCAGCAAAATCGTGTTGGATATGGAGACCCGGTTTAATATAAATGCCAGGCAAAAAGCGGTGTGGAGCTGTCTTCGTCAACCACATGCCCAAGATTTCCTCCATGCTCTCCCCATTGACGGGCTCGGGCAACGCATGTCGTCGGTCGAATACCGATCTATCCTCAAGTACCGGCTTATGATACCCCTATTTCCCGCGGACGAGAAGTGCCCTGTTTGCCGCAAGGCGTGTTTGGACTCGTTTGGGGAGCACGCGGTTCACTGTAAAAATCTCCCGGGGTTCAAGTACCGTCATGACTGGGTCCGGGATGTGCTATTTGACATTTTCAGAAAGGCGGGGATTTCAGCCAAGAAGGAAGCCCCCGTCAACTTCTTAACTGACCCAAAGGAGGGGCGCTCGACCCTTAGACCGGCGGGCATCTTGGTGTTTGGGTGGTCCAGGGGGAAGCACGCTTGCATCGATCTGACTGGGGTCTCTCCCCTTGCGGGCTTTGGCTCTGGAATTTTCACGGCGGGGCAGGCTGCTGCTAAGGCGGCTGCGGGTAAGGTGGACAAGCACGAGAAGGCATGTCTCGAGAATCAGCATGTGTTTGTCCCCTTTGCTTTTGACACGTTCGGGCACCTCGCGTCAGAGGCTGCGGACACGCTCGGGCGGATCCAGAAGGTTATGCATGGACATATAGTGACTCCTAGAGCTAAGAAACTTGTTTTTATCCGCTTAGGTTTTGCTATTCAAAAAGGGCTTGCGGCGCAGCTTGTTGCCCGTTTGCCCTGTATGTCGGACTGAGTTGTAACCGTTTTTAAATATAAGTATAACTGTTTTTATGGTTTAATTCCTTTAAAGTTTTTTTTTAAGTGATACTCAAATTTGTTTATCTTTTTGAAGTGGTGGATCTTTTGCTAAGATGATTATAACTGTCTTTTAGGCTTTAAATTATTGTAAATTAATTTTTGGTTTTTAAATTCAGAAATTCCAAAACTTTAAATTCCTCCATACATAGGTTAAAGACATTTATTTCTTTGCAAAACATACTCCAGCTTGATACAAGTGAGATATTATGATACGGAAATATATCTATCCTATAGATTTGAAATTGCACGTCAATAAACGTTTGAAAGTAAAAAGTATACAAACATTTTTAATTTAAGTTGATGTATATGTTCTTGAAGAGGATAGATACAAATCTATCCTTAATTGGGCTTAACCCAACCATTTTGGGCCTAACTAAAAAGCCCACTCCAAACCACTAGGGTTCCCCTCCTATATATAGGAGGACCTCCTCCTTTTTCAGGGACTCTCTTCCTCTCCTCTTCTTTCTCTGCACTCTTACTTTTACTTTATCATTCTATGAACTGATTCATCATTGAATACAAGACTAATGTTGAGCGTCGGAGGGTGGTCCAGAGACTCCGGTCTCTGACCCCTTCTAACGTGTTTGCTCTGATTATCACAGGACCCGTAGATCCAGACATGGTTAGCCGAAAGATTTCAGAAGCCCGAGTCGATCAAGCCAGACCCGATCGGTTTTAGGTTTCTTCATTGGCGCCATCCGGTTTCTAAAGCTAGGCTAGAACAGCTATTCTCCAGAATTTTTCGGAAACCGTGTCTGTTTTACGGGACTCAACGACGGGTAAATCTCGTTTCCTCCATCTTATATTGTCGACTAAAATATTCAAATCTGTATGTAAATACCTAGATCTGGTATGAAGATATTCAGATCTGTGTCTGATATAAATTGTTAATGCAATTCTGGGTCTGAAAACGACAAAACCGATCTACCACGATGTGTAATTCTACCGATGTGTAATTCTACCTTTTGCCTTGAGATTTTTTTCCTACAATTGTTTTTTCATATACTGGGGCAAAATAAAAAATAGGGAGATGTTATGCGCGGGTAGGCGGAGTACAAATGATGGTTTGGAGAGTCTTTTATTTAATTCTCATATTTATTGTATATAAATATGTGAGGACAAAGGAAAATATAAACAATTCTCTAATATCAAATTTGAATCAATTGCATATGGCACTATTGGGGATAAGATTTCACTAAAACCTAGCATAATCTGTTCCGCAAGGACATAATTGTTCCTAGTCTACAGCTATAATTTTTTAATATGTGAAGGATTACTAACACCACTTCAATTTCCTTGTTTAAAAGCCTACACACAACTATTGATGCGAAAGGTATACACTTTTATTGCACACCAAATTACTATGACACATTACATTCCAAACATAAAATGAGGTTGCAGATATCTATGAGGCTTTGGAACCAACAATCTCATCATATCATATGGAACATTGGTTCATTTCTTTGGGCATCGTGTATGTATGAGTGATACTGTACAAGTAAGCAAAGCTTTTGAATGAATGTAAGTAGCTCCGCCATAGACGGCTTCTCTCCGCATCGAATTAATCCGCCCTGCCGTGGCATCACCAGCGGGCGATCTCCTTGGCCGCGCCGCCGGACGATCTGTAAGTCGAGCGGCTGTCTCTTCCTCGCCGTGTGACACCATTGCTCTCATCATCTCTGCAACAACACGAATCTCCGGCATGTTGTCACCTTTTTAAGCCGAACACAATAAATACGCGCGATAAATGACGGGTCACCACCTCCACTTGAAACCCCCTGTTTTCTCTCTGACATCACTAATATTTTGGGGTTTCTGAGATTTTCATGTCCATGATCCTGCAAATTTAAGTTTATGAGATGACAGTTATCGAAATCATAAGATCTTATAAATGAGACAACAAGGAGCTCAACCCAAATTTCAGGTATTATAGTTTGTGTTTTAATGGAAAACGCCCCCGCACATCTATGACGGATACAATTTTAATTAACGTGTCTTCGACGGCGCATCTCCTTAACCCCACAATACACAACAGGCGACTCCCACTGTTTATCCTATCTCCCGCATTACAATGGATTTGGCAATGTTATTTCTGAGCTATTTTTAAAGGGAAGGCTATACATGTCGATCAGACGCTGTCAACGTGCATATTTTGTGGCAAGATACATCTCTAATATTGTAGAGTCCGCTATTTTTTTGGCCATACCACTTAGCATAGATGGTGCATAAGGTACGTCTTTCATTGCATAGTAAAACCAAGAACAAAATCCCAGGTATGTTGTGATTGGCACATTCAGTTTCTTTCTCTTCTTATATCCAAAACAGTTCATGTACATGATCACTTGATTTGTTTTCGTGGCTCCTACAATTAGTTAATCGATAACATTATTATACTTCACATTTCATACCTGAAGTTTTCTGCGAGGTTATTTCGCGTGGAATCTCTTCCAAATAATGCGGCATTGAACAACAGGTACCACTCTGGCACGTAACATGCTTCCGCCGTGACATTACCGGCGGGAGATTTCCTTGTCCATGCCATAAATAGCGGATGGCCTTAAAGGCCTCAAACGTTTGTCTCCTCAACAAGCAAAGTCAACAGGATCCCTTCCGCATATACACCCGTGTCTCTGGCGGGTATTTCCCTTGAGCCGCCAGTCGCCGTGGTCTTATGCGCGTGCGCCACACCATCTTGTCGTCTCACCATGGATGTACTAAGTGGAACTCTTTTCCGATGGCGGAAAGAAAATAAGGAATTGTACGTTTCTCACCTTAACGGAGGTTGCGCATATCATCTTCAAAGGGCAAAGAGCTTTCAGTTCTCACAACCGGGCCTACCCCACTTTGATACTTTGATATAATATACAGGTGTTTTCTTATGTTGTTAACAGATGTTTTCTTATGTATAAATGGATCGCCGGATACAACTACGTGAAAAAGGATAAGAACATACTTTCCTCGGCGCAACGGTAGATGCATACCTTAAAAGTATTGGGACCAGTCACCAGTGAAAGATTCTATAGCCCCGCATCATCAGCGGGCGGTTTAATTACGCCTTAGTTTTCAAGGCCGGGTATTTAAAGGGTGACCCTTTATTTCCGCCAAGATCTCCCCCCACAACACAAGTTCCTTCCGCAGCGCCTTCCGCAATTCAGGCAGTTAAGCGGGCAGCCTATTACAAGTGAATATGTTGATGATTAAAACTTACCCGACGCGCCATCTTCTTTCACCGGCGGTTTGGTTTTGTCCGTCACGTGTCGCCGTCGGATGACCCCTTGGGCCTCCGTGCCTATGGCGGATGATTTTTGAAACTCCGATGACGCTTCACCACGGCGGAAGAAAATGTCCCGCATCAAACATTTTACAGGCGGAGTTGAACCCTCGGCGCGTGCGTGTAACTACATGGCAACGCTGTTTCTGGTGACTTCCTTAAACTTAGATAATTTGAACACTCCCATTGAAGAATGCTTGCAGATGAAAAGAGGAACTGAGTGATTTTAAAAAAAATTGGGAAGATAAATGGTCAGCTACTACTGCCAGCCTACATCCCTATGAATTGAAGATATGCCACTTTTGGTCCTCCAAGAATTTGGGCTCGTAAGCTCGTCCTCTCCTCAAAATATCAAGGCGCACAACAAACCACATATACTAGAGCCAAAGATACATAGTTGACGCTTCACTTGTACACTCCGAATCAGCCACGTCGGTCAGGTGCTACTCATATTTCTATACTTTATTTGTTGATTAATTTCTAACAAAATATATTAAATTATATTGGTTGAGGGTATCACACACCATTTACAGTTGTTATACTTTTTACATTGCTATGTATACCCCCGGCTTAACGCAATAAAATATGCAATTAATATCCCATTCAAAGGGATCCCACCCGTCAGTGAGCAACTATTCGTTACAATGATTTTCTCTTATTCAAAATCAATTAAGGGATACATTATTTTATTATTGAAATAATGTTGCACGCGCGAGCTACAATCACTGAAATTTAAGCTATCAGGGATACTTTGTATTTGGGGGGTTTATTCAGGAAAAGACGTGTTATTACGATCTTGCGCAATGCGATTCGCCCATGCACCACGCCTTTATTTGGCTATATGTTGCATTGTTACTGGAACAAGAGCCGCATCATCATTATTTGGTTACACTCCATCTCTTAATTTGGTAACATGCCAAATCACTATTTCCGCCGTGCATCAATATTTGCTAAAGTAGTGGCTACATCACTACTTAGTTGCGTGTCACATCCTCGTTCTAATATATTCCACAATATTATGGGACACACGCTTCATCAACTTATATATGCTCGTCACAACATTATTTCAACAAGAGAAGGAAATCTCCAAAATATCATCAACTAAGGTTTGTCAATCCTAATCTAAGTTGTCACTTCAGTAAAACCTTACACACGTGTTTCATTTCAGTCTACAATTTAGATAACTTTGTAAAGTTCAATGCTACTAGCATACCTTAGTAGCATTGAGCCGAGGGGGATGGACATAGTATGAATTAAGGCTTATGAACCGCACCTTTGCTCCGTTACGCGTCACACTACTATCAAGATTACTACTTTTCTGGTGGCGCACTACCATGCTAACTCTTGTTATATTCAACATTATTATTTGGCTATAGACCATGTCATCGCCAAAGCTACATACTATGCGTTGTATTATTATCCGACCATAGTTTATGCTACTATTCTGGTCAGGTACCATATTGTTAACTTCATTCGGACAATGTTCATAGCGCGCCATAATAATCCGCTTATATGTGGGTTACTATTACTACTAGGATATGACACGATATCATTGATTTATTAGCTTACACACCATATCTTCACTGAGACACATAACACCATTACTTGGTTATGTCTCCAGTTTTACAAGGCACGTGCTACGTCCTGCCTAAGAGGTAATATGACTGGCTCCATTTTAGACTACACGATATTTTATCTATCTGGCAACATATCATGACATCGTTCTTCTGTTGCATGGTCACACGCATTATGCGTACCATGCCATCATTTGGCCATATGCCATATTATTATCAATTTACATGTGTCGCGCACCGTGTTATTATTGGCGCAAGGATTATGGAACATAGGACTACACGTCTGCATGGTTACATCTTTACTTGGTTTTACTTGGTTACAAATCCATTTTAGCAATGTGTCTACGAGACGCACATTTGCTCTTCAAATATTCTAACATACCTCGCACATACGCGAGTGTTACAGTTAGCCAACTTTGGCAAGTTACATAACATTAGAGAAACGAATGAATTTTGCTACTCGAAGTGTTAATTTTATCGCATGTAAGCGAAAAGCATGGCCATAAAGAGCCCTAATATGATAGATTACGCTAAAGACCTAAAATCTAATAGGGTTCACGCTTGAGAAACAAGATGTGAAGGACCATGATCGATTACGTCCATGACTAAAATCGTTTTATACGAAGGTCTGGGAGGTACCTCGCATACAAACGAGCATCCTTTCCCCTTTCGTGCCCCGCTTGAAAAACAGGTTGTGCACGAGACCTAGTGAGGCACACAAACCAAATCACTTCGCGATGCGCAACATTAACAACCCAAAAGGTTTTGCGTAGGTCCAGGGTACTTCATCTGCAGCGAACATCCTCTTTAGCGTGATGTCCCAGTAGTAGGCTACACATGGATCAATATTGTCACGCCCACGGCTAAACATATTCTCGCGAGCGCCCCCTTGAAAAGCAAGGGTACGCGCAGGTCACCGGTACCTTGCACACACACAAGCATCCGTATTTTACGCGCCTAGTCTAAGAAACAGGGCACGCACATGAGAGACCGCGTGGAACGCCTCTAGCCGTACGCGGAAGCCGCCGTCATCAAGCGCGTACAAGTCTATAAAAGCAAATGCAACACCCATGGTCAGCCTACGTGAAAGGTTATCTTTAAAATACATTGATATGTACAAATTTTTCCATGCCTTGTCCATCACAAAAACAAATACATAAAAGCGTTTTTACAAAGGCATAGTTCGCGGAAGCGTACAACACACATGATGCGCGAGTGAGACGCGCATCCTTGTTGCTACTAACTACCGCACGACCGGATGCAAATCCTCCGACCTCATTCCTCCTAGGCCCTCTACCTTCTTTATCTTTGGTATCACCAGACACACCAAGCATCTCCTTATGCAATCTCACTTGCAAAATAAGTTGTGCACAAGGCACATAAGGATACGCCCATATGGCTAGAAAGGTTGTACACATATCTAGGTTGGACGCCTCGTGGTCTACCATGTTTCACCAAATAATCCATGTACCAAGGCTAGTTATGCGCACCCCCACATTGACTTCTCCAATGTGCCTTAACAAATCCTGCACCATCGTGAATCACCATCGTGATTCACGCGCACGCGTAAAAGGGTGCCCATTTAGGCTGTCACACCCCCAAAATACCACTAACGGAGTTTATACCGTTAAGGGGCGCGACTAGACCAGGATCCACAACCATAGTTACAAATACTAAACGAATCAGTGTTAGTTCAAACACAAGTTATAAATCAAAGTCTCAAATACAACGCAGCGGAATAAAATATTGTCTTAGCACTAACCACGTGCTTTACATAAACATTGTTTTAAAATTCCCAAATAGTTCAATTAAAATAAAGGTCTTCACGTGCCATGCCAACCTGCTCCGGATACTCCTTAGCGATCTGCAAAAGTTTAAACCACGCAAGTGTCAACCTAACGGTTGGTGAGTTCACAGTGGGCTTGTCATGCATTGGCCCAGTCTCATGATCATAATTTGTCTCAAGTATACTTACATGTTATTTATTTGTGAAAAGCAATGCTCGTAATTTAAATCTCAGTTTATAAATGGTTTGTCCGTGACCTACGTCATCGGGTATGTACTAGTTCCGTAAAGTTAAAGGACTCAACCGATATCGCGGGTAGCTAATCCGTTGTTCCATGCTCTAAGGAAGTTTGTACCAAAGCTGACTTATTTTGTGGGGGCCGAGCCATCCCGTACGGTGCGGACCTACGTCATCGCGGATTTGCCTCCCCCGTGTCCTCTCGGGATCACGGTCAGATAGGCTGATATTGTACCTCCGTGCACTCCCCGTGCCACGGGGCGGAGTTTGTCAAACACCAGTAGATCTACCCAACATCCCCTCGCTTTACAATTAATGGCACAATTTTAGTTGAGGACTTTTAAGTTATAAGGCATCCTTAGAAAACATGTGATATCATATGGTTTAGACTTTAACCTACGCTAGCCATATTAAAACGTTTTCAGTTTTGTTTCAAAAATAGTTTGTTCAGAGTCCACAAGTGTTTCCCATAAAACACTTCAGTTCATCAAGTGGGTGCCAAGCATCCCGTGTTCTCATGTTCATCAGTAGGTGCCTAGCACTCTAGAGTTTATCAGCATTGTTTTCGTTAAGTTATTCGGTGTGGCCCAAACGGACTCACGGTAAGCGGGTTAGTGACACTCACCTTTGGTTGCACTGCTACACTTCAAGTAATCCAAATATTGTTGTTTAACGAAGACCTAGAACACGTTTAGGCCTTAGGTATTAGTTTCGTGTCTAATCTTTACTTAACGTCACTATGGCCCATAACATAGCACGTTGCAACTATGACTCGACATACCGACACACGACACCAATGGTTGATCATAAACAAGGGTTCATATAAATCAGATATTAAACATGTTTCATCACGGCATAATCATGTAAGTCATGGCATAACACTTAAGCAAATTTCACAAGTTTGGTTTTTAGGTCAAGTCTTAGTTTCGCTAGCATAGTTTCGCTAGGCAGTTTCGCTAGGTGCACGGGCAGCACTTTCGCTAGGCAATGCCCGGTAACACAGTTTCGCTAGGCTAGTTTCGCCCGAAACTGCTGACGCAGTTTCGCTAGCCTAGTTTCGCAGGGAAACTGGTTTGAACTTTCGTTCAGGTATTTCGCTCGATAGTTTCGCTAGAGCTGGTCTGGTCAGGTTACCCGGCGACACTATAGTTTCGCTGGTCAGTGTCGCTGGAAGGAGATATAATTTCGCTACTTAGTTTCGCCCAGAGAACAGACAGTTTCGCTGGTCGCGAAAAACATACGGATTTGCCTAAAAATCAACCTAACAGCTTCTGATCATACATGCAATTCATTATCTAGCATCCATAGGCATTTACCAACATAAATCAAGCAGCTTTATCATGTTTAACATGCATTTTAATCATCAAATCTCTAAAAACACTTCTAAACCCTAAAATGACCAAAATTGCATAAATCATCATCATGGTTTGTTTTTAAACGTAAAGTTGCTGACTTTATGGTAGATCTAGCATCCCTAAGCACTATCTCAGAAGCATACAAGTTTTCATGAAGGTTTGAGCATACTTTATAAAGAAATACATAGAAGAAGCAAGAAAACATAGTTTTGGGACTCACGGTTGGTTCTAGGATCGATAGATGAGATGAGGTGATGGTCTTGAGGCTGAGGTCTCGGTTTCCTGATGGTTTTCTCGGCTGACCAGATTCCAGAGAAGTGTGTGTGTGTGTTTGTTGTGATATGAGGCAAAATGAGGCTACTAGGGTTCATTAAGTTTATTTATATCAGGAGCCAGTTTCGCTGGCAGTTTCGCTGGCCAGGCGAAACTAGCTCTGGTCTCGTGATATTGGATTGTCTTAGCTGGCTACCGGGCGACACTATAGTTTCGCCCAGTAGTTTCGCTGGCGACCAAAAAGGGCAAGTTTTCACATAATCAAGCATTTACAATTAATCATGCTATTCACAATAATAAGTCATGTATTTAAATCACATTGCACATAAAGACAATCAATGATGTACACATAACACATATGGACGGGTTCGGTGATCAACCAAAGGTCGTGGACGTATTCGGCCTAGTTTAAGCATTAGTTACATAAGTTAACCCTTATAACGTAACTAACGGACTTGTCTAACGGAAGTTAACCTTGAAATTCACGGGTGTCACATAGGCCAGCTCCACGAGAACTTCTCTCACTGGCTCATATATACGTATGAAGTGTTATCCACGCAAGTCAGTTCACCATCACCAGCTCCATGAGAGCACATCATGCACTATTAACACGCGCCAAATTTTGTTACTCACTACGCATTACAAAAAAGCGCAATTGTCCGTAATAATTCGTACAAGATGACCCGCGCGGGCATGCTTCACGCATAGACATCTTCTATTATCTTCGCGCGAATGAAAACAACTACATGTATTCACGCCTATAACTTTATCTATGCGGGATCATTCAAAGCTACAAGCGCATGTCGCTAACCTCACCTACACCACTAAGCGCGTCATTCCTATAAACACTCTGCTCGAACACTTTCCAGTCCAGCACCTACACTTGGAAACAAGTCAGCACTCGACTAGGGAAGACTTGATGAGGATAGATACAAATCTATCCTCAATTGGCTTTCTTTTTCCCCGCACAGACCGGATGAGGATCCTTACACTAAGTGGAAATTTCACGCAAATCTTTGCTTCAATCAAGTTAAGGCACGCACATAACCAATATGCACAAGCTCACATGGGAACATCCAAAACAAACTTCCTTTATACACCAGACATACATTCATATACATATCACATCCACTCATAAAATACTGGATGCAGCACGGACTACGTGTCCTTACCCGCTTGCCCAGAAATACACGGGCCACCCCGGACCACACCTCCTATGACTAAGAAAGTAGTCTGGCGCTAACACATTTTTAGTCCAGCACCTACACTTGACAGCAAGCCAGCACTGGACTAGGGAAGACTTGAAGAGGATAGATACAAATCTATCCTTAATTGGGCTTAACCCAACCATTTTGGGCCTAACTAAAAAGCCCACTCCAAACCACTAGGGTTCCCCTCCTATATATAGGAGGACCTCCTCCTTTTTCAGGGACTCTCTTCCTCTCCTCTTCTTTCTCTGCACTCTTACTTTTACTTTATCATTCTATGAACTGATTCATCATTGAATACAAGACTAATGTTGAGCGTCGGAGGGTGGTCCAGAGACTCCGGTCTCTGACCCCTTCTAACGTGTTTGCTCTGATTATCACAGGACCCGTAGATCCAGACATGGTTAGCCGAAAGATTTCAGAAGCCCGAGTCGATCAAGCCAGACCCGATCGGTTTTAGGTTTCTTCAGTTCTGTTTGTAATGGCAACCAACAATTACTTCATTGTTGTATTTATGTTAAAGATGTGGATTTACATGACAATCTTTGAATATTTGTTGATATATGCGTTTTAATATCTTTATTGAACTTTGTCTCCGCGGCAACGCGCAGAGAGTCAATATCTTGTGATAAAACACTATAAATTACTATCACATCAACCGGTCAAACCGATCCTGAACACTTTTTCTGGTTTTTAAAAACCGATTTTTAAAACATTGCTAACAAATGCATGCATGTGATCATGGTGTGAACATGGTTCTGGAAGCTCCAAACAAACTTGGGCAACAATCTGCATGTGCTCAGAATTAGGCGTCTAGCTTTTCCGCTTCTGGACTTTCCTCTTGGGCTTGGTGGACTTTACTCTTGGGCTGGTCCATTGGATATTGGGCTGCATCATATGTTAACGAATCTTACAAAAAAACCACGATCTTATAAATGAATAGCTTGGGACTCTTAGCATTCAGATTTCAAAGAACACAAATTTTAATTTATGTTTGTTTTACAATGACCATAAACAAAAATCAAGGTTAATCGTTGTTTAGAGTTGGACTGTTTCTAAAGAACTCGGTGTTCTCGCACAGGGACGGATTAATTAAGCATTCAGAGGGTGGGAATGTCCCCTCTGAAAATAGAGGAACCAGAAGTAAATACAATTTGCTTTTATAAAAAACTATATCAGGCCCCCATGAAAGAATTTTGCAGGCCCCTAAACAAAATTTGATCAGCCCAAACTCCTTTATCTAATTGGAGTTCACATGGTAGAAATTAATCATACCATCACGTTCTATAAGGGCGTGTATGTATTTGGAATTCTTTAATTGGTGATTTTGGATGGGTGTTTGATAAAATGATAAACATGAATTTCACTTGTATAAGGATGTGAAAAGATTGAAACTTTTCAATTTCAATAAGGGATCTAGGGTGAAAGAATCTTTTTATAAGTCTCAAGATTTGTGTATCTTTAATTATTTTCATATCTTTATTTGTGTTATTTCTCTTGCTTGAATTTACAGTATTACACATTCCTAATTGAATAGAAGTACTAATCTACTTAAATTTACATACATGCCATGTTTTAATCAGAGTCAACAAATAAGGCACCAATAAAAAGGTTATTTTGTTACGTCGGTTTTATGTGCCTAGATTTCTAGTTTAACATCTTAGTTGTTTTAAGTAATGTAATATTGTAATGTAAGCCTCTTTAATTTGCTACATGTTTTAATCAATCTGTTTTTATCCATTTTACCGAACCATTTTAACTATTTTATTCAAGTTGTTTTTACGACCGGTTTTTTTGCCCCCGCTGGCAAAAAAATCTAGATCCGCTACTGTTCTCGCATAATTAGCTGTACGTTACTCTATCACAGAGTCAAGAGCAAAAAGGGTATCCGAATTTTAATTTTAGATGAAAATGATAGCCAGACCAATGTAATAAAAAACATAGTATTCAAGTCTGTTTTCTCAAATTTATAAAATTAACATTATTGAAATACCATTCGTCTTTAACTTTATGTATTATCCACTCTTATTTATCTTGCCACCCTTTACTCTATATTTTTTCTCTTATAGTTGTTTTTTATATCACAATCTTGAGTATATATCCCATCTTACTGTCTAGTTAAGCATTATAGATGCTCTTATTTATAAATTTAACTACAACTATTATAATTTTTCACGCATTATAACTACCAATTTGAGTGTTAATCTGATCATAGAATGTGTTATTTATATTACAATTTTTTTTTTTTTTTTTTTTTACTTAAACTCTCCCAAACCTCAAATATAGAAAAGTAACATACATGACTTAAGTCAATACGCAGGGAAGGCGGGCAACAAGCTGCGCCGCCAACCCCTTTTAAATAGCAAACCCTAGCCGTATAAAAACAACATTCTTCAATCTAGAGGTCGCACTATTCCCACGCATGACTTTCTGGATCCGGTTCAACATAGCCACCGCCTCTGTCTCTAGATGGCCGAAAGTATCGAAAGCGAAGGGAACAAACACATGTTGATTTTCAATACACGCTTTCTCATGTTTGTTAACCTTTCCAGCAGCTGCCCTGGACGCCGCCTGACCCGCTGTGAAGGTGCTGGCCCTTAGCCCCACAAGAGGGGAAACCCCTGTCAAATCGACACAAGCGTGTTTCCCATTCTGCCACCCAAAAACAAGTATGTCGGCCGGACGGAGACTGGAGCGCCCATCCATGGGGTCAGACAGGAAGTTAACAGGAGCTTCCTTCCTAGCCGAGATCCCAGCCCGCTTGAAGATGTCAAAGAGAACGTCCCGAACCACATCATGTCGATATTTAAACCCCGGGAGCTCTTTGCAGTGGACGGCGTGCTCCCCGAACGAATCTAAACACGCCTTGTTGCAGACGGGGCATTTTCCATCCACGGGGAACAGGGGAACCATGAGGCGATACTTGAGAATGGCTCGGTATTCGACAGGCGACATATGTTGCCCCAACCCATCAATAGGGAGAGCATAGAGGAAATCCTGCGCATGTGGCTGTCGGAGGCATCCCCAAACTGCCTTTTGCCTAACTGTCATCTCATAGTTAGCTTACAATTGACATTAAAATTAAACCAGTTTGACAATAAAACATTACACAAAATATCAAAAATCTAAGAAATGTAAACAATAAAAAAATATGTGTACTTACTTATGTTAAACCGCGTTACAACGACAATACTACATGTAGTATTTTAGGTATAATTTAGAAGTAATTAAAGGGCGTGTGTTACTCGTTCAAAAAAAGCTGATACATTTACTCATAGAAAAGAACACTAACTAAACAGTCCAACGACATGCTACTAGGGATTGTAAAGCGCGCTAGTTAGCTTGTACATAGTTTCTAAATTCTTGAATTAAATCTAGGAAGTGTATCTCATACAACATAACAAATATTAAAGATTTCTAATGACAAGATCCATGACGGCTGATCATCAGAAGCTCCAGATACAATCCAACTCAGTGGGACCCGGCTTCTGATTCTCACCCGCCGAAGACACCGCCGGCGACCAATTCTCACCGAAAAAGTTCCCATTGTTGTTTCCAAGAATCGCCGGCGGTTGAGGTGCTACAGCCGAGTAGAAGAAAGGGAAGTGCTGATTGGTCTCCTGAGGTGCCGCCAGGAAGGCTGAGACGCCGACGTTCGGCGGCCGGTACATGGCGGCGCCGGAGAAAGTAGGCGGCGGAGGAGGAAGATTAATGAGAACGGAATTGGAACCGTCGAATAAGTTGTTGTTGCTGACTGATGCTGCAGTGGAGAAACAGGGCACGTGCTCTTTTGAGGCGGCGGCGTTGCTGTCGTCGTAGGAGAAACTGTCGTGGTCGTCGGCGGTGTATGCTGACGTGGCGGAGGCGTACGGGGAGTCGAGAAGCGGCGGGAGGGAAACGGAGGTTGAAGAGTTCAGGCCGCTGGATACGCGTTTTGGGCCGCCTCCGGTGCCGGAATTACCACCGGTGCTGCCGGAGGTGGTTTTTTGGAACACTCGACCGATCACCCATTCATCCTAGCCACACAAGAAAAGAAAAAATCAACGGTTGATGATGAAGCTAGCTATTTATATTTGTCACATGCATTTCGATAGTATAGTTAATTTTACACGGTGTATAATCTAATTGTACAAATTTGTGCATTGTTTATATTCTTTCCTTTTATCCTCAAGTTACCTTTCTAATATGTTATACTTTTTTCAAACTTTAACAAGTTTGACGTTTAAAAATTAAAAGCTTGAAAAGGTTAAGTTATTAAAGTTGAAAAAGTTAGACGAAAATTATCTTTAACGGCTGTTTGAAGTTGAATATAATGAGCGTTTTGAAGGTTAGGGCTTCCGATCGAGGAGCGTCTCATCCCCTATTTTTAAACCGTAGTTTGAGGTTTCATAAAATGTCGGTTTATAGACTTAAGGTTTGTGTCAAAGCCCTAGTTTTAAAATCATAGTTTCCATCTACTTTTATACGTGATTTGAAGAAGACATAAGTGTAACTGATGTTATAAAAAAATTACACATGTATAATTAGCTATAGTTACGTTAGAACTATACAAACATTTTTATTACATAATGTAACTTTTTATTCAACGCATTAAATTATAAAATAATTAAAAATTTATAATATAATGTAACTTTTTTTTTCAAAGCATTACATTAAAAAAAATTAGGTTGGATATAAAAAGTTTCATTATTTAACTGTTTAACAAAAAGGTTGCATAATGCAACTTTAACAAATGCTAACGCGCGAAACATTTCCAAAAATGCAACCTTTTGTTGTAATAATGCTAAATTGGGCTCATTTTTGTTGTATGAATTATGCAAATATTCACATAAAATGCATGGAAATTAAACTCAGAAGTTGATAATTTAACAAGCAACAATAATCAATGGTGTTAGTTTTACGTACCTTGGAGAGAAAATGGTAATCAAATTTGCCATCAAGACGATACTCATGCATCACCCAGTTGGATTTCTCCCCTTTCGGAGCCCTACCTCGATAAAACACAAGGGTTTTCTTCATCCCCACTAAACACGAAGTCTTTGAACTGTAAATCTCCCTATCTTTTCCGGTGGCTTTCCAGTACCCGGCCTCCGTCGCCCGGTTTGTTCTCAGTCCCGTCGGGTACTTCCGGTCACGTAGACTGAAAAAGTACCACTCTTTTCCCCCCATTTTCGCCCTTTCTGTCACCAAAAAAAATACTCACTTCATCTCAGTCACCAAAATATATGTAAATGAACTTCATATTGTAGAGCCCTCAAAAGGCATTATGCACGTAAAGACCCTTATTTTGCATTCATATTTACTTAATTTTGCATATGAAATTAAGAGAAAAAAATAGTAATTTTCTATTTCGCATGTGAAATTAAAAAAAAATGAATATTTTTTTTTCTTTTGACATGCGAAATAATTAGGTATACGTCAGTGGAGTCTTTGAGAGTGTGCAGGGTGGGCGCATATGACATATGTTTGAAATGGGCATAAGAACAAAAAAAATTCTTTATATATTATGTCATTTAACATTTATTTTTATTTTTTTAAGTTCGAACTCTTATTTAAAGTAATTAAATGAGCAATTATGTAAAAATAAGTTCAGAAGTCCAATAAATAATAATAGATGTGATACATTTTTAAAACAATTATCGTCGATTTATAAAAAAAAAAAAAGTTTATATATAAGGATCCTTTCCTGGTATAAGTATATATTTTTTTGGGTTCTAAAAGTAAACAATAAACGTTTGACACTTACGAGGAAGCTCCCATGGCTCGCATTTGTTGAGATCGACGTCGGCGATGGCGCGGCAGGTGAAGGTTCCGTCGAGAACTTTCCGGAGGAGGTAGCATGTGATGAGTTCCTCGTCGGTCGGATGGAACTTGAAGCCCGGTGGTAGTTGGGAGTCGCCGGCGAGATTGTGATCAAAGTGGTGGGTGAAAAACTCCATGAAAAAGAAGGAATTAATGGCGGATTTGGAAGGATAAATGAATGAGGAGGTTAAGTTAAATAGGCGGGGGGTGGGGTGTCTTGATATTGTTGTCGTGTCTGCAAGTCTAGAGAGAGATATATAGAGAGAGAGAGATATAGAGAGAGAGAGATATATAGAGAGAGAGAGGAGAATGATGAATTTATGAGGTGGGGATTATGCGTGCGTGCGTGAAGAAGATATGTGCAGGGTATTCCCATGTCAGTGAAGAAAAAGAGAGTAGTAGGAACAGATGGTACTTTTCATTTTCTTGATTTAATTTTCTATCCAAATTTCTAACTTTGGGTAACTTGTAACTTTTGTTATTCAGATTTGGTTAACTTTTGCTTCTTTTTTTTCAATTAAAAAGGTCGTAACACCTTGTAAATTCTATCATTTACATAGACATCTAAACGAACCCATTAAGCATGTTGATCACGTAGGTTCATCAATTTTATCCAAACAAAAACGATTTATCGAACACGGATATCTAAACGAATGGGGTTTTGATTTATTGTCCATGTTTGTTCGTTAAAAAATGAAATGTGTTTGTTTTCGTTCTTTAAGAAATTAAGTGTGCCCGGCCATAAATGTTTTCATATCTCGGTCGAGTTGTTTTTGTTCGATTGATTCCCGTTGTGCTTCCATCATCGTCATCACTGACTCTTCTCTTTTAACTTTTATGGCATACAATTGGTTCCGACGCTTTTCTTTTGGCTCAATTTCTCGCTCTCTCATTGTTTTGAAATTATTTATAACGTCAATCGAACTTAGACTGGTTTGATGACGAGTCAGCCAATATTTATCCTTTATGTGAGGGCCGTGTTGATGTTGAGTCTTCATTTAAGTCGGGTAGACGACTTAAGAATCCATCATTTGAGGTTGAAAAGTTTTTCTTCTCTGACGTTTTTTACCTTTCGCATACGTAATTGTTGGTTTTCATTAAAGTTGAATGATGATTGTTGAAATGGATTTAACTCGGGTTGTGAAAGTATAAAATGACCCCGTGCTACTTGAATAAACAAGTTTGTAGACCATTGAGACGGATAATATGGTTAGGTTGTTGATAATAAAAGGGGTTTGAACTCGGTTATTGGTATTGAGATGATTGAGATGGAGTTGATTCATTCACCGCAACTTTGGGTCTCAATTTCTTACAGGTGAAAGTTGAAGTTTTTTTTTTTTGGATTCACTTGTGGAGCTGTGGTATAAATTAAAGAGAATGAGAAAAAAAAATTATGACATGAAATATTGGGACAATGGTGCCCTGACATATCATATATGTTTTTTTTTCTTTTTAAACATTAAATTTTTAAACCCTTAGGCTATCCGTAATGGGGCTCCATGGGGGCGCCATGGAGCCCCATAGCGCCCCTATAGCGCCCTCCACCGCCCCCCGGGGCGCCATCTTAGGAAAATAGGCAAAGGGCGTTTTGTACATGGCGCCGATTGCAATTTGTTTTTCCAAAAAACTAGCCGTTGAACGGCTAGTTTCAATCCTTTTTTTTTTTTTTTTTTAAACCATTCATATATATATATACACACAACATTCTTTCAATATTTTACACACAACACTCTCCATCTACATATATATTCTTCCATTTTTTTAAAAAAAATGAGCTCTCCACAATCAAGTTCTTCTTCTATTTTCTACGATTTCGACGATGAGATAGAAGACGAGATCGTTTCGTACGTGATGCAAATGGAACCACCTCCCATTCCTCGTCCCGTTATACGTAGAACGCAAGTTGAACGCGATCGTGAGGCGGCAAATAGGAACTTGATGAACGACTATTTTTCCGCCAGACCTACATACCGAAGTGCTGCGACGTTCTTCAATCGTTTCCGGATGAGTAAACGAATGTTCTTACGTATTGTAAACGATCTTGAACGGGAGTTTCCGTATTTTCAACAACGTTGTGACGCACGCGGGAAGCTTGGATTTACAGCTATTCAGAAGGTTACCTCCGCATTACGTGTCTTGGCGTACGGGACAACGACCGACATCAACGACGAATATTTAAAAATGGCGGAAAAGACGACACGAGATACGTTGGAACACTTTGCAAAAGGTATTTTTTTAAATTGTTATTGTTTTTTTTTTTTAAATTGTTGTAGTTTTATTTTAAATGTTAAATATAATTATTCTTTAAAATTGTTAAATATATTATTTTTAAATTGTGCTAGGAATGCGTATATTGTACGGTCCACGTTATTTAAGAAAACCGACGTGGAATGATCTACAATTGCTGTATGACCGACATGATAAGAAGTATGGTCTACCGGGAATGATCGGAAGTATCGACTGCAAGCATTGGCAATGGGATAATTGTCCTACGGCATGGAAAGGTCAATACACACGAGGAGATCAAAAGGGTCCGACTGTTATTCTTCAAGCCGTGGCATCGTGCGATCAATGGATTTGGCACGCACATTTTGGGGTAGCCGGTTCGAACAATGACATTAATGTCTTGCAAGGGTCCGAAATCATCGAGGATTACGTATCGGGTAAAGGTGCCAAAGCTTCTTTTTATGCAAACGGTAACTATTATCCACATGGTTATCTATTGGGTGATGGTATATACCCAGAATATTCTTTCATGGTGAAGACCTACAAGTGTACGTTCGGCACATTGGTAACGAAATGGCACTTCATTAAAAATCCTTGCCGACTTTGGACGCTTGATAAAATGAAAGATTGCATGCGTAGCATCATCATCATGCACAACATGGTGAAGGAGGACAGAGGCATGGCGATCTGTTCCTACTACGATCCCGAACACCGAGTTGTTGTGCTCGAAGCATCCATGGAAGAACGCATTCAAAATTCGGTGGAGATGCGGTCTAGAGAACAACATAACGCACTAATGGCGGACTTGGTGGAGCATACTTGGTCAAATCGTCATGAATATGCGGATGTCGGTGAAAATAACAATGATGATGATGATGATGATGGTGTTTTCTCTGATGATGATGACGATGATGATGATGATGATGATGATGGTGATGACGATGAAGACGCCGGCCATGGTTCCAACAACGACGAGCATGGGGATGACGACGAGGATGAGGCGTATGATGATGTTCAAGACGATGATTAGTTTTTTTTTAGTTGTCATGTTTTTTTTTTTAAGAATATTGTAAGTTTGTTTTTTTTTTTTAAAAATCTTCTAGTTTTTATGTCTTGTTTTTTTTTTTAATTTTAGTTTTTAATATGTTTAATATTATATTATATAAAAAATGATTAAATAAATAATTAGGTAATGATTGGTAGGGGGTTATACATGGAGCCCCACTACACCACTTTTGCCATGGAGCCCCTCATGCTGACGTGGACGTCACATGGCGCATAATGCCCACAAGGGGCTCCATCCACTACACTTAGCCTTAGTCTACAACCTAAACAGCTATATATATCATATATGTAATATATATATATATGTATCATATATGTAATAACAAGAGAAAAGGACAAAGATTATGTTCGTAGAGGGGTTTTGGATGTTAATATATAAAGCTGATTGAGATCTCTGTGTCAGCTGGGTACAAAATATTAAATAACACCCTAAATCTCATCTCACCACTCCACTTTTCCACGCTTTCTTTCTCTCACTCTTTCTATTTAATCTTTATAAAATCAATGAAAGAAATTAACATACCACACACTTCAAAATATTAGAGCTAAAACTTATGTAGTAATTAATCATGAGAAAGTAATAAAATTTACTATATAATATTAGTATAATCGTTGAGAAAGACGAAATCAGTTTCTTATATTAAACTTTACAAAGAGTTTTTTTTTTTTTTTTTTTGAACTGCAATTTCCATTCAAAAAACACAGCCCCTCTAGCAAGAAGCTAGGAGGGGGCACCAAACAAAATTCTTAAAATTATTTTTATTCTTGTATGTTTTTATATTTACTTTATTGTAAATATTTATTAACTTTAAATCTATATATTACAAAATGGTGTTAACATCAGAAACTTTAGAAATATAATAGAGTTTAATATATTTTTTTAGTTAACTATGCAAATTTTATATCAAATTATAGAGTTTAAAGATAACTTTTTATCCATTAGAGAGATTAAAACCTAATCACTTGAAAAAATAAAGTCTTATTCTATACTAAGATATCACTAGACCAAACATCTTTTGGGACACAGAATGTTTTATATAATTTGTTTGTGTTACATGTTTGACCCTTCAAATAAAATTTTCTTTCCGCATTTTTAATAAAATTTCTTACCTTGTCATGTGAAAATTTATATAAGAATAAATTTATAGGTGTACAACAACCCAATTAAAAGATTACATACACCTTTGACAAGTCATTTCATGAACGTACATTCATATAAAATCTTATAAATCTTATTCTAACTGCTCTCTTCTCTCCAATCCGTGTTAATAAACAAGTATGAAACAGAAACAAAACATACAAAATTAGAAATCAAGATACACGTGATTGGTGGACTCGACGTTGCGGTTGGGGTGTAGAGGACGTTGTAATCGTCAATAAATTAATTTAGGTGATTTCATTATTTTGAGTATAGGGGTAATTATTTTAAGAAATTTATTTAATTTAAAAAGTCTAAGGAAAGAAATTTATTTAATTTAAAAAGTCTAAGGACATTAAGTATACCCATAATGAGTTGGTATATGAGTTCTACCATGTAGGTATTGTCTGCATTCACTACCAACTCACAGAGAGGGGGTCTGAGTGTAGTGACTTGGTATTTTTTTTATAATTTTTTTCAGTTTTTTTATTTAAAATTTAAAACATAATATTTGAAATAAGAAAGTCATTTCATTAAAATATAAAAAACATTACATCAAACAAAAAAACAACAACTACTTCAACGAACGCTCGTAAATATCCACAATTAAATCAACTTTAAATTGGTTATGGATCTCTCGATTTCGTATTTTCATACGTTTAGCTTGCTTTTGATCCTTGTGATCGAAGCGGCTCATAGGTCGTATCCAACTTCGTCTCGTTAAATTCGCAAATCACATTTCATCATCCTGAGAATCATATTGTGTAAAATTACACAAGCATGCATCACATTCTTTATATTATTTTGATGTACGTCATTAACGTGCCAGATGCGTAATAATATGCAACTTACTCTTCAAACGACCAAACGCTCGTTCAATATCTTTCCTAGCGGCATCATAAGTTGTTTTGCAAGTTTTACGCCTCAAACCCTCGGGACAAGTAAAAGATTTGACTATGGTAGAATATTCAGGATAAACTACATCCACTAGATAATATCCAAGCTTGTATGTCACTCCTCGTAGTTAAAATAATGAGTCGGACGCACGTCCCTCTATGACATGGTCAAAAATCGGTGATTGATCCAAAACATCGATGTCGTTATTGGACCTCGCGACACCAAAAGGTGCATGCCAAAACCACATGTCGTTTGAAAGCAACGAATTCGAGCATAATAGATGGATGGTTGTGATCACCACGCATAAATTAACCTCTCCACGCATCCAGGCGATTGTACCACTCTTAATGTGTGCAATCAATGCTACCAAGCATCCCCCGAAAACCTCATCTAGCTTCATGACACGCATACAATTGTTGAATGTCACATCGAAATGATTCCCTTCCAAACACTCGCCACCTCTCTTCTAGAAGAAAAAAAACTCATCTCTACCACGAACCCTATGGATGCCATAAACAACTCTTCTCCATAAACAACTCTCCTCCGTTTATACCTCCACATCCATTTGCTTAGTAGCCCCAAATTAACGTCCTCGAGGCTAGCAAGCCCCAAGCCACCACTAGATTTTGGCATACAAACCTCAAACCGTTTAACCCAATGAATGCATCTCTTCCCATCCGACCCTCCCCAGAGAAAATTAAATCTAATTTTCTCTAAAGTCGTAAGCACTTTCTTTGGAGCTTTATACAACGAGAAATAATACATTGGAAGGCTATCAAGCACACTTTTAATAAGAACTAACCGACCCCCCGAGAGATAGGTGTTTAGCCTTTCAACTAGAAAGTCTATTTTGGAAGATGTCTACCACATTATCCCAACTACTCCTCGAGACATTTTACCTCCAACCACCATGCCAAGATAACGAAAAAGGAATATTCCAGCACCACATCTCATCCTTTCCGCCATTCTTTGAATCTCATCATGATCAACATTAACTCCAAAGAGGCCATACTTCATGTAGTTAACCTTAAGCCCTGGAACAAAATAAAAACAACGAAATATACGGATAAAATTAGCAATGTTAGCCTCACCCCATCTTCCCAAAATCATCGCATCATCCACATAAAAAAAGGTGGGTTAACTTAGGCCCCTCGTTTTGCACTTGAAGGCCTTCGAAAATTCCCACTAAGGAAGCTTTCTCCATCATCGAATTCAAAGCCTCCATTACAACCACAAATAAATATAGGGAAAGGGGATCTCCTTGTCGCACACCCCTAAAACATTGAAACTCTCTTGTGGGGGAACCATTAATCATAACGGAAGACCAAGCCGACGAAAGCATGCCTCTAATCCACAACCTCCACCTAACCGGGAAGTTCATTTGACCCAAGACATATGAAGGCCTTCGAAAATTCCCACCGAGGAAGCCTTCTCCATCATCCAATTCAAAGCCTCCATAACAACCACAAATAAATACGGGGAGAGGGGATCTCCTTGTCGCACACCTCTAAAACACTGAAATTCTCTCGCAGGGGAACCATTAATGATAACGGAAGACCAAGCCGACGAAAGGATGCCTCTAATCCACAACCTCCACCTAACCGGAGAGTTCATTTGACCCAAGACAGATGAGACTACTGAGGGTCGTCTCGTGTTTTATGTTTATTTTAATTTTAAATATTAATTTTGTCTTGAATATGTGATCGTAGATGTCAATATATCAACCACAATAAAGTTCAGGAGCTACTTGTGTCAATATCTCATTGATGAGGGGTGTAATGTGAAAGGTTTAGTTTTTAGTTTGTTATTAGCCGCTAATCTGTTTCAAATGTTGGTTAGGATATAATAAGGGTCGGTAGCTTAGAGTTAGGTTACTGATTCCATCTTCTTGTTCATTTGTTTCTTGTAAATCACTTTGTTGTTTCTGATTTCGATGTAATAAAACGAGTAGCTCTATTCGGTTAACTTTAATTTCTTTGTATGATTGATTTTTTTATAATTGGTATCAGAGCCACATTAAATTGGTCCAAATCGGTGAAATTTGGAGATCTGTAGGAAGACGTCGATCGAAGAAAGTATGGTGATGTCTGTAAGGTTTGACATCGAAAAATTCGATGGCAGGACTTCAATCTATGGGGGCTTAAAATGAGGGCATTCCTGGTTCATCAGGGCACGGTGGATACCTTGAAGGGTGAAGCCAATCTATCGGAGGGGTTAACCGAGAAGGATAAGAAAGAGATGCTTGATAAAGCCCACAGTTCACTAATTCTTAGCCTCAATGATCGCGTATTGAGAGAAGTCTCAAAAGAGGTAACAGTTGCTAGCGTACGGTCGAAATTAGAGCGATTATACATGAAAAAAATCCGTAGCCAACCGTTTATACTTTAAGAAAAGAATGTATAGTTATCAAATGAGTCTAGGAAGTACAATGGAGAGTCATATTGATGAACTTAATAGGCTGGCTTTGGATTTAGAAAATGTTGATTTAACTCTAGATGATGAAAACAAGGCCATAATGTTTTTGTATTCTCTACCTAGTTCCTGTGAACATTTTGTTGACACTTTAATGTTTGGAAGAGATACACTAACCATGGAAGAGGTTACCTCTTCCATGAATTCAAAAGAATTGTCAAAGAAGAATGGAGAATTGAAAGAAGATTCCAGTGAAGGGTTGTAAGAGGAAGACCAGATTATATTGGTTTTAAGAAGAATGGTGGTTCAAGATCTAAGTCTAGAAATCTAAAAGTTTTAAAGTGTTTTGTTTGTGGGTCAGAAAAACATTTTAAAAAAGAATGTCCAGTGAGAAAGAACAAGAAGGTTGACTCAAAGTTCAACAAACCACAAGCAAATGCATCTCCTGATGATTTAGTAGATGGATATGAGAGTTCAGAAGTATTGATGGTGTCAAGGGATCCAACTCAGATGTATGGATACTTGACTCAGGGTGAAATTACCATATGTCTCCTAACTTGGCCTATTTCAGTGAAATTCAAATGAAGATCACGAGGACAATTAAACTTAGAGATAGCAGGCCCTGCAAAGTTACAGGAGAAGGTACAATTATCTTAAAACTTGATAATGGTACTAAGATGAAATTGGTGAAAGTTAGATACATCCCTGATCTAATAAGGAATTTGATTTACTTGGGGACTTTGTAAAGGGATGGACATGTTGTTAGTTTAAAGAATGGAAAGGCCAAGGTAATAAGAGGGTCAATGGTGGTTTTGTCGATCTGGAACTAGATGTGAAAACAACATATATAGGCTGGATGGTGAGGTTAACAGTGATTGTAATGTTGTGGTAAGCCATGATACAGATGAATCAGTGTTGTGGCAAAGAAGAATGTGCCACATAAGTGATCAAGGTCTTCTTGAGTTGAAGAAACAAGAAGTTCTAGGAAATTTCAAGGGAAATGGGGTTGGGTTCTGTAAACATTGTGTGTTGGGGAAATCTCATAGGGTGACGTTTTTTGAGGGTGGTCATATATCCAAGGGAGTGTTGGATTACATACACTCAGATTTATGGGGATGCTAGAACCCAAACTCTAGGTGGAGCCATTACTTTATGTCCCTAATAGATGACTACTCAAGAAGGGTCTGGGTCTATGTTTTAAAGCACAAAAGTGATGCATTTGACAAGTTCATAGAGTGGAAACAACTGGTTGAAAGTCAAACAGACATGAAAATTAAAAAGTTAAGGACAGACAATGGGTTGGAGTTTTGTAGTACATTGTATAATAATTACTACAGAGCAAATGGCATTGCAAGGCATCTTACTGTGCCAAGGACACAGCAGAATGGTTTAGCTGAAAGGATGAATAGGACCCTTCTAAAGAAGGTAAGGTGCATGTTGTTAAGGTCTGGTTTGCCAAAAAGATTCTGGTGGGGGGGGGGGGGAGCTGTGAGTACAACAGCCTATCTGATATATAGATCCCCATCCTCAGCAATATGGTTTAATGCTTCTATGGAAAAGTGGTCTGGGAGGAATGAAAGGTATCAAGACCCGAGAGTATTTTGTTGTGTGGCATATGCACATGTAAAACGTGACAAGTTGGATGAAAGGGCCATAAAGGGTTTGTTCATTGGATAATCTAATGGGGTCAAAGTACAAAATTTGGAGGTTAGATGAGGGTACTCCCAAAGTGTTTGTTAGCAACGATGTGGTCTTTAAAGAAGATGTGTGTTTATAAGGATGAAATTAGGAAGGCTCAGTTACCATGTGAACAAGATAACATGGGGAATTTAGGGGTTCTAATTGGGGTAGAGCATGAGGTTATAGTGATAGTAATGAAGCATCAGCAGTGGCAAGTTCTAGCACCAGTGAAGTTATTCAAGAAGAAGATTCAGAGCCTAGTTACAGTTTGGCTAGGCAAAGGAATAGAAGAGAAATAGTTAAACCTGTGAGGTTTAGATCAAATGATGAAACAATTGCCTTTGTCTTTATGGTAGCAGAGTTTGAGAGTGGTTATGAGCCTATTTCCTATATCCAGGCATTGCATTCAGCAGATAAGAATAAATGGTTGCTTGCAAGGAAAATAAAAAGTTTTAGGCCCTGCAAGGAAAATAACTGGCATGGAGATATGCAGAGACAGGAGGAAGAGGGAGTTAAGGTTAACTCAAAGTTCATATACTAAAAAGGTACTATACAAATTTTGGTATGGTAAACTATAAACCTGTTAAGTCTGCTTTTTCTTGAAAAGTCGTGAGCAACGGATCGTCTACTCGATCTAGCTATTTCAGATACGAAACAAGTAATTAAAGATTGTTTTATTGATCATAAGAGAACAATTACAATATGGAAATCACTCAGAGAAAACACCTTACAAAACACACACTTAACACTCAGATACTCGCTCAACTGTTAGACTCCTTACTGAAATACAAAGCAAAATGAGTATTTATACTACTGTACACGAACTCATCCGAACCCACGGTTCGTGTGCATCCGAACTTATCCGAAGTGTGACTTCGGATGACACTTTGTGTCACTTCGGAACCCAGTTCGTGTAGAATCAATTTTGCATCTTCGTCTTGTTCAGATACTTCACACGAAGAACCAATCATGCTTAACATTTCTTCACGTTTCAAGTTATCTTCACTTGATTCTCCTTAAATAGTTGAAGAGTCAAATTACATGAATAATGTGCCTTATGCAAATGTTGTTGGGTCCTTCATGTACCTTATGGTATGTACAAGCTCTACCAGGTCCTAAATTCTTAAAGTGTTTGGAAATTCTTGGAATTGGTTGAATCATCTTAACAGAAGTACAATGTTCCAGTTTATAGTGTTAGTATTTTGGCACACTTCGGGTATTCAAGTCCATTGGACCGTTGTTGCTCATTTGTGTTAAGGTGTTAATGTTGTAAATATGATTACATTTAGTTCATTATGCTCATTGACTTCAGATCAAGGTGGAGATTCTTAATATGTGATCTTAGAAGTCAATATATCAACCGGAATAAAGTTCACGGGCTACTTATGTCAATATCTCATCGATGAGGGGTGTAATGAGAAAGGTTTAGTGTTTGGTTTGTTATTAGCCGCTAATCTGTTTCAAATGTTGGTTAGGATATAATAAGGGTTGGTAGATAATAAGGGTCGGTAGATTAGAGTTAGGTTACTGATTCTATCTTCTTGTTCCTTTCGTTTTTTTTTTTTTTTTTTTGTAAATCACTTTGTTGTTTCTGATTTCGATTCAATAAAATGAGTAGCTCCATTCGGTTGATTTCAATTTCTTTGTATGATTGATTGTTTTTACATTTTGGTTTCTACTTTTTATTGTTTGTTAAATAGTAAATTTAAGTTTATACTTCAATTTAGTTTAACTAATAAAACCTTAGGCAATACTCATTCCTTTAGCGAAGTTCACAATTGAGGTGATGCGTTGAAGGTTCCATCTGAACCTCCTTTTTTTTACCTGGCTAGCGACATTGGTGGCGACGGTTGTGTTACAAGTCTTTATTCAAGCAAAGCAATGATGGTGAAACGTTGAATGATCATGACTCGGAGAAAGGTTGAGTCATGAAACGATTGTAAGTTAGGGAACGATTGGTTTTGTTAAATTCAAGAAAACGAGTTGATTCTTTCAATCAAAGACAAACTAAAGTTTACAATAACTAGTCGTTTTCGGTGGGTCTCTGGAATATGCTCATGGGATCTTTTTTACCACGTTCTTGTGCATTTTGAAATCACAAAATGATAGAGCCTTTAAAGACCGGGCTTGTGGGGTTGCTGAGGTTCTAGCAAATATTAAGCTTACGTCTTTCCTTTGGATTAAGACTGCACACAACCCGGGGGGGGGGGGGACCCTCGCCCGTGGCTGAGGTGGAGGCGCCCCTCCGGCGGGCCTCTGATGTTGCTGTCGACGTGGATTAAATCCGGCGAAGGTAGCCCGTGAAGAAGGGCGAGAGCATGGCAGATTTTGGTGGGGCCTATTAATTGCTTTTGTTTTTTTCTTTTGTTTTTTCAATTAACTCTATTTCTTTATCTTTTTCTTTTTTTTTCTTTATCTTTTTCTTTTATTTCCTTTGCTTGTGCTAACTTAGTCTCGTCAGTTGCTGTCCATCTCATCATTGTGATTTTGAATGTCTTGTGAAGATTAAGTGTGTTGTAAAAAAAAAGTGAGGAATTGATCCATATTTATAGTTGAAAAAGTGACCGTTTGAATGTGTTAGCGTTTAATATGTTACCGTTTAAAAAAGTGAGGAATTGATCCATATTTATTTTTATTTATTTATTTAAGTTTAAATAATTAATTTATAAAATAATCATATCATAAATAATTAATTTATAATAATTAATTATATCATTATATAAATAAAATGAATTAATATTAGCTAAAAGGATATTTATTTAAGTTCAAATAATTATTTTATAATATAATTACATCATTATATAAATAAAACAAATTAATATTAGATAAAATTATATTATATAAATATAAATAATTAATTTATTGAATAAAAAAATGATGATGTGGAAATAAATGAAAGTTTGTGGGAAAGACATTATTGGGCCAAAATGAGTTTGTGAAAAAGGCTGAAAAAAAACTTCTAGTAACCATTGTGTGTAGTCTAAGCATATAGGGGGGAAGTTTGGTTGTCGAAATTGGGATTCATGGTGCAAGTTTCTTTTTGATTTCTCATCGTAATCTAGCTCCTCGCTAACTTTACCGTTTTAATAAAACTTTTTTGCCAGTTAAATTTTTTACCTCTTTAATAATTGCACATTGTAAACCTAACATTAATCCAAAAAAGATAGTTATGTTACTTATGTACCATCTATATATTTTACCTTCTATTAAACCATTCACAGCCCCTTCTCCTTATAATTTAATTAAAAATATACTATTTAATAAATTTAGCTATTATTTTCTTGTTGCCGTTATATTAACAAAAGTCAAAAAAATATGTTAAACTCATTATGTATACTTTGTAAAATAATATAAAATAAAAGGAAAAGGGAAACTGATAATAGAAAAAGGCTGCAATTTGTTTTGTTTGATTAAGGGGAGCTATATATATATATTTTTTTTTCAAACAGCAATTTCATTAAACGAAGGGGCAAAGCCGGCGGAGCAAGACACTCAGCCGGCCCCGCAACCAACAACAAAAACGATTACATTAAAAAGAGAAACCTACTCCACTCCTCCTTACTATAAGAACGATTCTTCGCCCTACAATTAACCCAAAACAGACTCACCGCTTTAATTTCCGCAAGCATTCCTTGGATTGACGGGGGCCTCCTTTTAAACACCAACTCATTCCGGGTATTCCATAAAACCCATATAGCAGCCCTAAACACCACGTCGCGCAGAAGTTGAATGTTTTTCTCAATACCTTTACTTGGGACATCCACCTTTAAATCCATAACATCAAAATATATATAGCACAATGGCCAAGAGATATTACAAAAGGATTGCGGAGGATGACGGTAACCTGAAGTCAGCTCCGCCGCTATTAGGCTGACGGAACTAGTATATATGGTGAATTATTTTTCCCCATGCCATGCCGTGAGCCATTGGTTAACCCTGGCCTGCAACTGCACTATCACTCTCTTCGTATTTTCATACTTTTACTCAACTACTCATATAATAAATAAATGTTCTGCATACGTTTAGAAATACATTCACACGGTTTAAGACTAATATATATCTCCAAAAACTTATGTAGATTCAAATATAAGTGCATGCGGTATACTGGCGCCATAGCCCAGTTTAACGACGCCAAGAGGCGTCAACACCGCCCCCCTTAGGCGTTATAGAGGGGCGTCAACCTTGGGCGCTATATATTTAACGGCACTAAAAGGAGAGGGGAAGTGGGTCCAGACCAATCATAACATTCCACTTAAATTTTTTATTTTTTTTATTTGTTTAATTAATAAAAAAAATACCCACTTTAACACCACACTTTAACACCATGTATACCCCATTTGGTGTTAAAGTTTCGTGTTATCTAGTCATCGCCCACGTGGCACTTTAACACCACCAACTTAACACAAGTATACCACATGCCTTAAGTTAACATGTTTTTTTAACGGTCAATTAGTACAGCCCGATTACCTTTTTTTTTTTTAAACAGCAGTATATTGAACCAAGAAATAAAGATCAGCGGAGAGCACGAACAAAACAAAATAACACAACACAAAATAAACAAACGAAATAAACACTAAGCACGATAGCCACCTCAAAACAAGCCATCACCACAAATCTCTCCATTATGTGGATCAGAAACAAGATTCACCCCCACCACCTGGGGAAATTGTAATGGCTTAAAAGGTAGTAAGACTCACATTCGGGAGTGTAGAGGGCATAGTCATACACTCGTGGATGTTTGGGTGATCAGGACGTACTAGTCGAGCCCATTCCAAAAAAAATTATATCTGCGAACGACCGTGTGATAAAACCTATAGGCTCAAGAATGGAACTAGTGACCTCTCGATCAAATCTCAAATGTCTCATTAATATTACAATAGATTTCTCTAGCTTTCATCGGTTTTTTTAATGTCAGGAAAGTTTTTTTTCTTAATTTCTTTCTAAATAGGTGTTTCTAAATAGGTGTAATAGAAAAACTAATTTATCAGGACCGGTGATTTGAAAAATATTTAGCAAAACATGTATTTTTCAAAAAGATGCATTTTGCCACTCATATTCTGATTGGGTAAAAGGTTTTCTGATTTTAAAAATAGTTTCTAACAGAATTAAAAAAAAAAATACTATGGTAATACTAATATTTTGAAAAAATAATTTGTATAAAGTTGGTTGGTAATTATTTATTTGAAAAGAAACATTGTTTTTTCTTTATCTTTTTCATAGAATAAAAACAAAATTTATTATAATACTTATTCTAAAATAAATAAAAATATAAATAAAAGATAAGAAAAAACGTCTCTATTTTGATAAAAATTATTTTAGAATTGAAAAAGTCTCAAACCAGGATTCTAGATAAATATATATAAAATATAGTTTGTTTTTCTACAATACCTTTTCTTGTTTATTTTTATAACAATTATCAGTTGATAAGAAAAGTTATGTATAAAGACATTTTTTTAACTTGCACCGGACAGTAAATCTCAGAGACACCCTTAAATGATACTATACATAATAAATAAGTATGTAGTTGTATTTTCAAAATCCTGTGAGTTACCTATACTTATACGAATTTCTATAATACAAATTCATGTTTTTTTTTTTTTTTTTTGGAACGGCGAATTCATTAAAAGGCACGAGACCCTTAGCAAGAAACTAGAAGCCGGCCAAAACAAAACGATTACATTTGAAAAGAGAAAGAAAACCAGTCACTCCAACTAATAGACTGGGCCTTACATCGGTTAACAAACCAAAGAAAAACTAAGGCTCTTGATTTCAAAACCACCCTATTAATAGAAGGCACCCGATGATTAAATATCACATTATTTCTCTCGAGCCAAATGCACCAACATCCCGTGTAGAAAATGGTGTGAAGGACTCTGCGTTTCCAGGGGGGATAGTCCTCACTTCTATGGATATTCACCAAGTCTTCAACCGAGAAGGCAAAAACCGAAGGAATCCGACACCATTGTGCTACAGTTTGCCAAATAGTATCAGAAAAGACACACCCAGAGAAGATGTGTTCAACAGATTCATTTCCTACACCACATAAATCAAAACAAAGAGAATCGACGGGAATGTTCCTCCGGGCGAGCCCATCCCGAGTCGGTAAACGACCAAGAACGACGCGCCAAACCATAATATTAATTTTTTAAGGAACTGAACAGCACCATTGGAAGGAAGAAATAGAGTTTTGATAGGAAAACTCGTGGAGAAGAAATCGCAAATTTTTCACAGTAAAGCAATCTCCATTATTCCCAATCCATTTCCATGAGTTATTCTCAAAACTCAACCGCTCCTGAAAATTTATCCCCATCACCGTGAGCTCAAGCATATTTTTATGGATAGCCTTCCAAATCCCACTGGTAATTCTGAAGAGGGGTGAACTGGACAGTAGTTGATCTGCTATGTAACGAGACAATAACTCAGCGCCATAATCTCGAGGGTTCGGTTTTGAAGCGCCAAATCCATTTGGCCAGGAGACATTTATTTGAGTATTCATAGGATTCTAACCCCAATCCTCCCCTTTTCTTTGGTTTGAGAATTGTCTCACGGCTAATCCAATAAATCTTGGAATTAGAAGCATCACCGCCCCAAAGAAAGTTAAAACGATTCATTTCCAAAATTTCAAGGACCTTTTTAGGAGCACGATAAAGCAAGAAATAATACGAAGGAAGACATTCTAACACCGCCTTAACCAAAGTAAGCCTTTCTCCCATCGAAAGATTATTGGCCTTCCACGACGAAAGCCGACTATGAAAAATATCAATGATCTTAACCCAATGTTTTTTAAGGTTCATATTTGCCCCAACCTTGAGACCAAGGTAATCAAAAGGAAAATCAAAAATTTTACAACCAAGAACCTCCGCTTTCTTCGAGATATCCGAAGCCCAGATGTTAATACCGGTGAGGCCACATTTGTTGAGATTGACACGTAAACCGGATGCAAGGAAGAACGGCCAAAGAAGACGACGTAAGTTGAGAAAATTCATGGTCGACCATTGTTCAATAATTATAACGTCATCCGCAAATAGGAGGTGAGAAAGAGTCGGGCCTTCACGAGGTAGTTTAATTCCGTGAAAGATACCCAACGACCCGACTTTAGCCATCATCCAATGAAACGTCTCCATTGCGAAAATGAATAGAAAATGTGAGAGGGGGTCTCCTTGACGAACACCCTTGAAGCAATCAAACTCCTTTGAAGGAGATCCGTTCACTAGAACCGAAGACCGAGAGGCCTTTCAAACCCCACTAACCCAACATCTCCATTTTGGCGGAGTTCATTTGAGCTAGAATAGAATCCAAGAATACCCAATCCAAAGATTCAGATGCTTTGTTGAAGTCGATCTTAAAGAACGTGGCTTGTTGTTTGCATCGTTTCAACCAAGAAAGAGTTTCGTTGATAATTAAGGGGCCATCAATGATATTCCGATTGGCGACAAAGGCCATTTGTGGTTCGGAGATAATAGAATCCATCACCCTCTTCATACGACTAGATAAAACTTTGGATATGACTTTAGGAACGCAACCAAGAAGGGTTATTGGCCTGAAATCCCCAAAGGTCAGTGGGTCTTTAATCTTTGGGATTAGACAAATAAAGACCGAGGCACAACCCCGAGAAATCTTTCCAGATTCATTAAAAGCATCTAAAACAGCCTTGAAGTCATTGCCTAAAGTTAAAACCATTAGGCCCGGGGGCTTTTTCTCCCCCGTAATCCCAAATCGCCGTTTTAATTTCCTCGAGCGAGAAGGGCAATACAAGAGACTCCACTTCAACATCTGAAATACGATTAATACCATGACAAGTCATAGAAGGCCGACTCCTGTTATTGGCCTTAAACTTATCTTGAAAAAATAAAAAAGCCTGAGATTTTAAGGTGTCCAGATCCGTGACCCATTGATCTTGTAAAAGAATCTCATTAATCCGATTCGAGGTCATTTGGCTTTCAACACACCATGAAAAAAGAAAGTATTTTCATCTCTTGAGTGGCCCATTTGATTTTAGCTCTCTACGCTAAGTCTGCTTTAATCTTGGCCTCCACATAAGTCAAATCCAATTTGAATCTACCCCACTCTTCCATCTCCTGGTCCGATAAAGGGCGCACTTCGGATATGGCGTCCCACTTGTTACAGGTCAAAGTAAGAGTATTCTTCAAAGCATATTTTTAATTTTTTTCCAGTCTATTCCAAGACTTGATCGCCATTTGAATAGATCTCAGTTTGTTTAAGAGAGTTTGATCAGGGAAGCTCCCAGCCATGGAGTTCGAAATAGCCCTTCTACAATTGATCTCAAACTAGGATTGGAGAACCAGGAAGAGAATACAAATTCATGTTACACGCCTTAAAAAATGTATGTATTTACATTAAATAGTGTATATACGTTTTTCTTTGTTTATGTTCGTTCGCTTATCGCTAGGTTGGTTTACGTACTTTTACATTATTGTTGTTTGTTTAATTGTTTTATGTTGGATTGTATTAATTCATTTTCATTTATGATTTCAATTAGAATATTACGAAAATAAATGAATATGAACCCTAATATAACTATACGGGTTCTATATATCATTTGTCAACTTATAATTAGATGAGCGAATATAAATAAGTCTAAGTTTATATTCGCTTGGTTCATTAAAAAACTAGATATTAAAACAAATAATGGAATTAAGTATACATGTTTTACGGGGTTTAACACTTAAGACTATATGTAATGATATTATGAGCTTTAAGTGAGGACTGGCACATCAAACCTAAGCTCAAAAAACATAGTGATGTCGTGTCATGAGCGGTGTGCCAGTGGTGCTTCCGTTGGTTGGGTCACACTTAGAGGAGAGAAAGAATCGACCACAAGACAAGACAATGGTTTCAAGGTAAATACTTTCGTTCAACGATGACAAATTAAAATATAATATATATATATATATATATATATATAAAAAGTCAAGTTTAAATCCTATAAATAGATAAATTATTTATATTCTTTTCAAATTACTCGCTTTTTATAATTAGTCACTTTCTATTTTTTTTTAAATGGATTCATCGTCATTGTCGTTATCATCTTCGCCAATGTCATTATCGTCGTCATCATCTTTGTCATCATTTGAGGCCAATGAGCATTTTACATGTGTAATCATAGCCACAATCCAACTTATACACGTCCACTAAGAAAAAAGAGCTTGACTTAACCGGGAACTAACGTGAGACAACTAATAATCATCTCATCTGATACGTGATTATTTTTCTCATAAAGTTGTATTTGTTTAGGCGTCATTTTTACATGGGTCAACAACTATCTCCACAAATAGGTGATAATTTGGACTGATATTTCCAAAAAGAGTTACTTTTTTTTTGGTCCACGTGGTTTGGGCTATTTTAACGCTTGTAGTCTAAAAGTTTAAAAAATTCGATTTTAATCCAAACATTTTATTTCCATTTCAATTTCAGTCTATTTTTCTAACGCAGTTAGTTTTTTTCTGTTAAGTCTGGTAAAAATACTAGAATACCCTTGTTTTTAACAAAAAAATTACATTAAAACAAAATACCCCTATTATTAAAAATTTAAAAAAATGTCTTCTTTAAAATAGCCCTGTTTTTTTCTGTTAATCCAAATGAAATGAAATGACCAAAATACCGTTAGTTTTTGCCTGTTAATCCAAATGAAATGACCAAAATACCCTTATTGTTTTATTAAAATAATATATTTCCTCTCTATCTACCCCTACCTAATTATCCAGATCTCCACCGTGAAAACAAAATCCAGATCTCCTCCATCTATGTCTTCTTCAACCACCACCAAAGCTCTTAATCTCCTCTCTCCTCGTCGTCGGTTATCGCCATTTTCTCTTGGGCCACCGCCACAAGATCCAGATGTCCTCAGATATTAAAAAGTCAAAATTGTACTAATCTCATCTCTCCTCGCCGCCGGTTGTCATCATTTTCTCCGGATAACAAAGCCGATTGCCAGAAAAATCACGAACACCACCACCACAACTACTAGGTTTGGAAGCCCTGGATCCCTTTTAACAAGCATTTATGTAAAATGATGATGCATTCTAGTCTTTTTAACAGACTTAACAGAAAAAAACAGGGGTATTTTGTTTTAATGTAATTTTTTTTGTTAAAAACAGGGGTATTCTAGTCTTTTTACCAGACTTAACAGAAAAAAACTAACTGCGTTAGAAAAATAGACTGAAATTGAAATGAAAATGAAATGTTTGGACTAAAATCGAATTTTTAAAACTTTTAGACTAAAAGCGTTAAATGGTCCAAGCCACAGGGATCAAAAAGGAAATTAACTCGTCCAAAAAAGTACGATGCAAGAGGTAGATAGCGTTTGGTTGCTTCGATCGCACCCACTGGAATTAGAAAAATTTATGCCCAATGCTTGTCGAGATCAACACCAATGAGGTGACCATTCACTCCTACCAAACGAGAAAAATAGCCATTTCATTACAACAATTCTAAATATTTTTTTAATTATACATTATACATTTACCAAACTGATAATACTATATTTCTACGTATTTTTTTATTTAATTTTGCCACATTATTTTGTCTATTTTTCAGGTTAACCATATTACTTTGTTTTTGAGTTAATTACGGTTTGCGTTCTTGTGGTTTGGTGACTTTTACGGTTTGAGTCTAAAAGTTTCAAAATTATCATCAGACACCTTGACATTTGTATTTGTTTGATATTTGAATCTCTGGGCCTAATGGAGTTAAAATTTTCTATTAACTCAAAGGGTATTATAGTCATTATATATATCAGGGCTCAAACCGTAAAAGTCACCAAACCAGTAAATATAGTGAGGGACTACTTGTGTAATTAAATTAAACTTTGTGTAATTAAAACAAATATATGTTGTTCATCTGGGATCTCTCAGTCTCCATGGAGATGGAGCCTGTTTCCGGTAAAGAGTATTCCAGTCGAACTCCGGCGACTCCAGGCGAACCTCCGGAGATGGGGGTCTATGGCCGTACATGTCCCGATCGTGACTATATATCTCTTCCTATTTGACCTCGACCTCTACTTTCCACCGCCATCACTCTGTAACCGGCAACACTGTAAATATCCCCACCCCATAAACACCATATCTCTAACCACCAACACCCCAACCGTACGACCACACACCAATTTTCGATTGGAATTTCAACATTATAAGGGCAGTCAAATGAGCGAGCAAAACACCTCCACCACAATCAAAGACCGCTGCCACCACCATTCATCTCAGTTGCATAAACACATTTTCATAATTCAATTGACTTGAAAAAGTCAAAATTAAAGAAACTAAATCGGCATAAACGTATCCTTTAAACAAAATAATTCAATTTTCTTAAAGAAAACTAAATATCAAAATTTAAATATCCAAAATCCTGGAGCAATATGCATTTCAAAACTCAGAGAAGAATGTATATAACAAATACCCAGAAAAATTATTTGTTTCCCCATCTTCTATAATATCGTATAAACTGTAATGGTGATAACTAAAAGGGAACCAAGATTGTGTATAAATATTAGCGATTATGTTTTATGTAGCTGGTATACACTAGACTGAAGCGATAGAAGGAGGAAATTTAACAATGATGTAGGGCAGACATAAGTTCGTCGGTCAGCCGATGGTTAGATGCCGGAGAGGTAGAGACTACAGAGAGAGAGAGGTCGGAAGGATCAGATGCCTGCTGGTTGCCGTTGTTGAAGACGGGTTGGCGGCGATGGTGTTCCCGGCCGCAGTGGTAGGTTAACGATCGGACCTTTTGGGTTTGGGTTTGGTAGGAGAGAAGAAAAGTCGTCTTATATGTGTAACTTTTTAATTTTCAAAAATAACCCCTGATATTTAGTGGTTTGGTGACTTTTACGGTTTGAGTCCCTGATATGTAAAATGACTATAATACCCTTTAAGTTAATAGAAAATTTTAATTCCGTTAGGCCATGGACTCAAATAGCAAAGAAATACAAACGTCAAGGTGCCAGATGATAATTTTTAAACTTTTGGACTCAAACCGCCAAAAGTATACCGCAATTAACTCTTTTTTTTTATAGTATACTTTTAGGTATTGTTATTTTAGCTACGTTAGTTTTCTACATTACTTTATTTTGTCTGTTTTCTCCTTTTGTAGGTTTCATTTGGGAGGTAAACATGTAGGTAACATAGATGAAAAATGGGTTAAGAATACTCACAAGGGTTGTGAGTTAAAACCGGCAAGAAAAAGGGAGGAGGGGCGGCGGCCTTGCGACGGTCCGGCGGCGGAGGGGCGGTGGCCGGAGGTTGTCCGGCGGCGGCGGCAGGGCGGTGGAGGGTGGTTCTCGGCCGAACAAGAGGGAGAGGGGAGGAGAGTGGTGTGTTTCTTGGTTGGGTGCAAGGAGACCAAGTGCACCCTAACCCTCCTTTTATAATCACTTTTAGGTTTATTAACCTTTGGGTTATAATGTGTTGTCAAGCTTACAAGCTCTCTAGCTTAATCCAAGAGTTGGTGATTAATTTTTATAAGTTTTATAAAAATCTAGGAGCTTTTATAAAATATGGATGTGTTGGGAGTTTATAAAAATCATAACTTTTTAAAATATAAAACAATTATATTTTATCCAATTGAATGGTGATTTTTATTTTTGATAAATGTTGCAAGTTCAAGTTTTATAAAAACATTAGTGGTTTAAATAGTTGAGTTGGTTTTTATAAACTTTGTAAAACATAGTGGGCTTAACAAATTTTTATTAATTTGTTTGGGTTGTGGGCCGAAGCCCATATCGGAAAAAGACTCGGGTCGAAGCCCGTTAGGTGGTCGGGGGCGAGCTGGGCCGAGGCCCATGCGATTGGGCCGAGCTGTGTTTACGAGGTGGATTGGGCCGAAGCCCAATCGGGTTTGGGTCGGGCCGCGAAGAAAAGAAAAGAAGAATTGGGCCGGGTTCGGCCCAATGGGTTTCGGACCTCGGGCCGGGTTTCTGATTTGGTCCGAACACTCAGTGGGTCGAGGTGAACTTTCAGGTAAATTTTCAGGTTGATCGGAGTTAGTTTGGGCTTAATGGGCTTACCGGGCCCAATAGGCTAATCGTTTGGTAATTCGGCTAAGTCTTGACAACGTAACGCTTGTTTTAAGTTCGAAATACGTTTTATCAGTTTATAACGGTTTGATAAAATATAAAATGTCAAATTTTATATTTATTTTCTTATTATTGAAATTCCATCGAAAGACGCATTATTCTACGTACGTATATATATATATTTAGTTTAATGTGGAATCGAAGTCGGTTAATCATTTAACTATCACAGTTAATCATGTATTAAAGCAGTAATTCACATAATTATCATGTAATTAAAAGTCAACGAAAGTCAACGGAGAGAGAGTTGACCTGGTTTTTGGTCCGGTTGTCACATTCTCCCCCAGTTAGAAGAATTTGTCCCGAAATTCAGTCTTGGTTACTGGTGGAC
>JBCNJP010000006.1:55536080-55604923 GCA_039602395.1 Deinandra increscens subsp. villosa | reverse complement strand
AAGGAAAAACATTTAAAGTTTTTAACATTCAATCATTTCCAAAAGTAAATCAATATTTCAAGTTCATGAAATATTTAATAGAAAACGTTGATAAGAATATTTATGATGACGCTTGGATTTATAACGTTTAGTTTATAAAACTTGACTTTTATCTAAAATCTCCGACGATGTTAGTCCATTTTTGGTTACTTTGTTTTTATCAAAGTAACATTAAAAGCCTTTGTAGATATTTTAAACAAATGATTTGTCTTGGTTTATTTTTATAAAAATCTTTTATGAAAACATTTATTTTCAAAAAGAATCTTTTTATAAAATGTCCATTTCTAGCAAGTTTTAAGAAAGGTTAAAACTTGTAATAAATCCAAGTATTTATGTCAAATTAATCATTTGACATAAATATTATCCTTATCAAATCTAGCATTTATTTTTATTCTTTTTGTCCAATCATTTAATCATTTGGAACATATTAAATATGTTACATGGCTTTTAAGAAATATATTATTTATGTTTTAGCCATTTATGTTCCAAGTTACATATGTAACTTTTTATTTAGTTTACTTGATTCTTGGCTTATATATTTGTTTATTATAATTTCATGTAATAAGTTAACATAATATAACATGGATTATATTGTTAGTTAACATTTTCAATAAATAACATGAATTAATAAATAATCAACCAACATATATATGTTGGGACCAAATATATATTTAAATGCAATCACTAACACATTTGTGTTAGGACAAGAAAATAAATACAATCACTAACACATTTGTGTTAGGACAAGGAAATATAAATAACAATCACTAACACATTTATGTTAGGACAAATAATGTAAACATGTATAGATTAGTTAGTTAACATTTTTATATGAAGAGGCTTGGAGGTTTGCTTGAAATCAACTAACTTATGAAACCAAAGTTTCATAAACAAGATCTTGGTGCACACTTGTTACTTTCCAAGGATTTCACAAATGTGTTTCACCACACTTCATGGCTAATCTTTAAGCCTCAAAGGCTCCAAGGTAAGTGTTTGATCTTGAAAGAAAGGAGATAAAGAAGAAGAGTTTTGTTAGTTGATTTGCAAACACAAGCATTCTTTGATCATTTGGTGTAGGTTGTCAAGACTTGTAGGTTGCATTTGGGAGGTAAACATGTAGGTAACATAGATGAAAAATGGGTTAAGAATACTCACAAGGGTTGTGAGTTAAAACCGGCAAGAAAAAGGGAGGAGGGGCGGCGGCCTTGCGACGGTCCGGCGGCGGAGGGGCGGTGGCCGGAGGTTGTCCGGCGGCGGCGGCAGGGCGGTGGAGGGTGCTTCTCGGCCGAACAAGAGGGAGAGGGGAGGAGAGTGGTGTGTTTCTTGGTTGGGTGCAAGGAGACCAAGTGCACCCTAACCCTCTTTTTATAATCACTTTTAGGTTTATTAACCTTTGGGTTATAATGTGTTGTCAAGCTTACAAGCTCTCTAGCTTAATCCAAGAGTTGGTGATTAATTTTTATAAGTTTTATAAAAATCTAGGAGCTTTTATAAAATATGGATGTGTTGGGAGTTTATAAAAATCATAACTTTTTAAAATATAAAACAATTATATTTTATCCAATTGAATGGTGATTTTTATTTTTTATAAATGTTGCAAGTTCAAGTTTTATAAAAAACATTAGTGGTTTAAATAGTTGAGTTGGTTTTTATAAACTTTGTAAAACATAGTGGGCTTAACAAATTTTTATTAATTTGTTTGGGTTGTGGGCCGAAGCCCATATCGGAAAAAGACTCGGGCCGAAGCCCGTTAGGTGGTCGGGGGCGAGCTGGGCCGAGGCCCATGCGATTGGGCCGAGCTGTGTTTATGAGGTGGATTGGGCCGAAGCCCAATCGGGTTGTGAGGCGGATTGGGCCGAAGCCCAATCGGGTTTGGGTCGGGCCGCGAAGAAAAGAAAAGAAGAATTGGGCCGGGTTCGGCCCAATGGGTTTCGGACCTCGGGTCGGGTTTCTGATTTGGTCCGAACACTCAGTGGGTCGAGGTGAACTTTCAGGTAAATTTTCGGGTTGATCGGAGTTAGTTTGGGCTTAATGGGCTTACCGGGCCCAATAGGCTAATCGTTTGGTAATTCGGCTAAGTCTTGACAACATAACGCTTGTTTTAAGTTCGAAATACGTTTTATCAGTTTATAACGGTTTGATAAAATATAAAATGTCAAATTTTATATTTATTTTCTTATTATTGAAATACCATCGAAAGACGCATTATTCTACGTACGTATATATATATATATTTAGTTTAATGTGGAATCGAAGTCGGTTAATCATTTATCTATCACAGTTAATCATGTATTAAAGCAGTAATTCACATAATTATCATGTAACTAAAAGTCAACGAAAGTCAACGGAGAGAGAGTTGACCTGGTTTTTGGTCCGGTTGTCACAACTACCGTATTCCTCCCGGTTCCTAACCAACCAAACACCAACTACCATCTTAACCCATAAAGCTGCTAACTTTAGCAAATGGAACAGTTGTTTAACCTTCCAATGCTTGAACCGACCCGGGAGAAATCTAATTTTCCCTAGAAAATTCAACCTTGGGTCATTCTCACCAACAACCTCAACTAACCTCCCCACGCTTGGCCTAGGCACAACCCTATCCTCTAATTCACCAATGTCATCAAGTGTGGCTTTCCTACAACCATTCTCAACTACCAAACACTCTCCAATCACTAAATCCTCACCGGGTCCTACTAATGGGTCAATAACCTCATTTCTATCAATCAACTCATCTAACCCCCCGGGATCCTCCCCACACTTATCCTCAACTATGGCCTCACCTTCCATCCTATTTCCAACTACCAAGTCCTCACCAGTGACATAACTAACACAACTATCCACCAAAGATATGAAAGATCCTAGAAAGCATACGGACTCGCTGTTCTTGTCACTCGACTTACCAACCCTGAATTCAACCGACTCATCATCTACCCTCAAGGTAATTGTGCCCGCGAAAACATCAACTAACGCCCGAGCAGTCCTAAGGAAAGGTCTACCTAAAATCAACGGGCAACTAGCATCATATGCCGTATCAACTACCACAAAGTCTATAGGGAACAAGAATTTATCCACTTGCACAAGCACATTCTCCACTATTCCTTTGGGTCTAACCACCGACCTATCCGCCAAAGATATTGTCATCCTAGTAGGCTCTAACTCTCCTAATCCTAGGTGCATGAAAACAGAATAAGGCATAACATTAATAGAGGCACCTAGATCAGCTAAAGCACATGTAACAGATAAATCACCAAACGAGCACGGAATGGTAAAGGTACCCGGATCAGTCAATTTTTCAGGCAACTTATTCTGAACTACAGCAGAACACTGGACATCAAGTGTAACATCTGAAAAATTCTCAAGCTTCTTCTTATTAGTTAACATATCTTTCAAAAATTTAGCATACTTAGGCATTTGTTTAATAACATCGGTGAATGGTAAAGTAACCCTAAGCTGCTTAAGAAGCTCTAAAAACTGATTGTACTCACGCGCATTCTTCTGCTGGATCAACCTCTCAGGATAAGGAACCCTCTTCAGATCATCAGCAGTGATTGGTTTCGGCGCGAACCTCACTCTCTTCTTCTCCTTCACCGCTTCCCACTTCAGCGGCTTCTCTCTAACTACTTCAGCCTCGACGCTCGGTGCGGTACTTGCTGGCGTTACGCTCTCGTGCACCCTCCCGCCAGGCGTCTCCAACTCAATCTCCTCATCGACCAGCTCCTCCTCATCAACCGCCGGCGATGGACTCTCTACAACTCTCCCGCTCCTAGTAGTGATCGCATTGACATTAGCGTTGGGGTTCTTATACGTACTACCAGAAAATTGACCCCCGCGGGAATTCAGCTCCTTCAGCTGCTTCGCAATGTCACCGACTGACCTTTGCAAATCAAGAAACGAAGCTTGTTGATTTCTCAGTAACGTGTCGTGCTCCGCTAGCTTCTTCTGTGTGGCCTCATCTCTCGCGTTCATCTGCTGCAAAATTTGCGTTTGGTTCATGACCAGCTCTGTAAGCTCCTTCATAGTCGGCCCCTCGTTTCCTCCACCACTCTGATTATACCTCGGCTGAAAACCAGGTGGATTGCCTCCCTCTCGCCATCCTGAATTCTGGCCACTCCTCCACCCAGACTGGAAGGAATTACCGAACTGGTTTCGGTTACTAATATAATCCACTTGCTCAGTGGGAGCAAGCGGGCAGTCTCGGGTGTCATGAGCGCCTCTGCACAGCTCACATTTGGCTTTAATATGGAGTTTGATTTCCTCTAAGGTTTTATAAATGTTTTCTAACTCCCTAGGTGGTATGGTCTCTGAGCCAATGTGATGGACACCCCGGGTAGATGTAGATGGAGCGAGTGATCTAGTCGGGGCCAAGGTGGCTCTCCGACCTCCGGGTGCCTGCTGTTCAGCAAGGGTGAAGCTCTCGAAAAGTGATTTGCATTCGTCGACAGTGAGCTTCTCCATCATATGTCCTCCAGCTGAAATGTTGAACTCTTTCTGAACCGAATAGGGAAGTCCATTGTAGAACTTCTCGATGATCGCCCATTCCGTCAACCCGTGTTGCGGACATTTGCTCAGAAGAGTATTAAAGCGCTCGTACGCTACAGAATAAGGCTCGTCGGGATCCATTTTGAAGGAATGGATTTCCTCCCGAGTACGCGCAGCCTTAGCTGGAGGATGGTACTTCTTCAGGAATTTTGCGGTGAGATCGTCCCAGGTGGCGATCGAATTAGGCGGAAGCGTCTCAAGCCACTCGGCGTCTCGAGACGTAAGGGAGAATGGGAACAGACGCAGATAAATGATTTCGTTCGCGACTCCGGTGAGTCCGAACGTGTTGCAGATTCGAATGAAACGGGAGATATGCGTCGGTGCATCTTCGTCCTCACGTCCATGAAACTGGATCGAATGCGTCAACGCGTTGATGACGTGGGACGGAACTTGCCAACTCGCGGTGTTGGCAATTGCAGGCTGTGCAGTAGCAAACCGGGCTTCGGTGACCCCGGCGGCCGGCGCTAGCCTGCTCGTGGACGGTGCGACGTGCCGCCATGGATGAAAGATCGGGGAATGGAATGGGTTTGGTGTCGCGTGTGGTTTGTGTGGATGAAGATGGTTTGGAATGGGCGGTGGAAATGATGAATGCCTCGAGTTCCGTGCGAAAGAGGCGGAACCGTTCACGAATGTCCGCGTCGGGATCAGAAAGTGGTGACAGCTCAGGAGGACCTCGTGAACGGGTGTGTGGCATATAACGGGAAAAACAGACTCAAAGAAAGATTAAACCTACAAATCTAGACTCGAAAGAGGAAATCCTAAGACTCTAGACACGGAAAAACCCTAAAAGACTCAAATTTCCTAACGACGACCTAAGTTAATCTTGCCAATTGCCAAGTGTCCCCGGCAACGGCGCCAAAAACTTGATGTGTTCGGAACGACTCTAAAAACTGCTATAAAAAACTAGACCTAAACTAGACCTAGACACACCTAATTTTACCGAAAATACCTAACTAAACCGAACCCTAAAGGCAAGTGTACCTATCGGATAGTAGAATAGCTAAGGCAAGACCGGATTATCGAACCTAAGGACACTATTCTGGACAAGAACTAACCTAGACCTAAGAAATGGAAATATGAGAATTTGATTTTGGTTTTGATTTAAGATTTGGTTTAATTAACTTAACTAATCAACGAACGATCAAACAAAAACAGGAGATCTTGGGGAAATTCAGATGAGAGAGGAATATACCACATAGACCTAGACTCGCAATTGATGCTTAACTCTACCTCGGCTCTAACTAATCTGATGGTGGCTAGTTCACCTTTTAAGTCCTTCCTAGACAACGATTCTAACGCTCGAACAAGGGTTCACCTTTTAAGTCCTTCCCACTTCAATTACCCTAGTCACCCTCGGATATACCTAAGGTGCACCTAGACTAACCGGAGCTACCAATAACTACCATGAATGACACGGAATACCAAGTTGGACAAAACCCTAGGACACTTCCTTTTGAGACAATGCAACCCTAGAACTTTAACCAACCCAACTACCCGTTAAACCTGTACCTTTTAAGTCTCCAGTTTAGCAGCACATTACAATCAAACTATCAACCAACTATCAATGCAATAGCCAAGGGAACCTTAACTACACTTTAGCAATTAACCCTAAAGTCAACTACTTCAGCTAATCTACCTAAACCGAAAGACATTCGCGGGTAAATTAAGCATCAACAATCAATCAATAATCTGCTCGTAACACACATATACATCAAACATGGCAATCATTGGAATTTAATAGAATCGTAACATCAATCAACTAGTCAAAACCGAGAATAAAGTTAAAACATCAATTACTCATCAAACGGTCTAGATGGCATAATTAGTTTAGCCTACAATCATGTTCTGAACGATAGAAATAATAAAGTCTGAAACTTGATTCAAACACATGATAGCAATTAACGAAAACGAAGTAATTGGAAGAACCGGTGAATGATTTGTAGTGCAATTCCGATCTCCCAATGCTTCTCCTTGTTCCCAGCTCTCTTCTCCTATGAAAATCGCCCTTAATCGCTCTGGAATTCGTCTGGAGTTCGAATAATGTCGAATACAAACCCTAAATCTGATTTTATATCGACTTGGCAAATTTCTCGGGTTTTGGACCTCTAGGCGTATCGCCTACAACATACAGACATCCAGGCGATACGCCTAGATCTCGCTTCGCGACAAAACAGTCGGGTCAAACCGACTTAACCCCTCGTTGACTCTCCTTCTCGCGCGTATCGCTTACCACTCCTAGACTTCCAGGCGATACGCCTGGAACTGCTTCTTCAGCACTTCTTCAACATTTCTTCTATTGGCCTCGGGACTTAATCAAAACTGCAAAACTCAAATCAAAATAATAAAAAGGACCCAAAGACTCAAACTTAACTAAAAACAACTAAAACCAATGCAAATAAACTAGAATAGACTCAAATAACTAACTAAAAGACACCGGAGATGGGATGTGTTTGCAACACATCACTTATCCTTCTGATTTCCTTCTTCTTTGGAGAACAAGAGTTTGTATTGCTGATCTTCCTCCTTAACTGGCTTCTTAGTTCGTTCTTCAAATGCCTTTAATCTCCCCACGGCTTCTTGAAATGGCATCGTCTTGATATCAATAAACTGTTCAATTGCAACAACTATATATATGAACCTTTTTGGTACTAAACCTAACAGTTTCTGAACCAATCTTTTGTCTTCCATAGTATGCCCCATACTACTTGCTTGTGATGCAATCTCACTAATCTTCCCGGCATAGACATCAAGTGACTCGTTATCCTTCATCTTTAAACGTTCAAATTCTGACTCGAGCGTCTGAACACGCGCCTCCTTGACTCTATCCACTCCAACATGTCGAACATTCAGCGCATCCCAAATTTCTTTCTCCGATGTAAGGTTAGCAATTTGCAACACCATGTTTTCTAGAATTGCTTGATAAAGCATTGCAATTGTCGTGTTGTTTTTCTTTTGATCGACTTCAGTTTCTGTGGATGGTTCGACAGCTTCCCATATTCCATGGATGTTAAAGATTGCCTTAATCTTTACAGCCCAAATTGTGTAATTTGTAGAGTTTAGAACCGGGCACTGAAATGTCGTTGACGCCCCTCCTTCCTTTACCGCTACAACTTCCTTGCCCTTGGATGAATCGTCACCCATTTTCCCTTTTCTTTTCCTTCTTCCAATCTTAACCTGATTGAAAATTTTATTTCTATACGGGTTTGTTCTAAATCAACTGTTTCTACCCAGAATAGTACACGGGTTTCTTCCTAAACAAACTATTCTAATGACAACAATACACGGGTTTTCAAAAATCAATTGTCTTCTACCAACCGCAATACACGGGTTTTCCAAAAAACCAATTGCTCAACCAAATACACGGTTTTTTCCAAAACCAATTGCTTCTATCGAAAGCAATAGACGGATTTTTCAAAAACCAATTGCTTAAACCAAGAATAGTACACAGGTTTCTCCGGTTGCCAGACAAATAAAAACCAATTGTTTCTAATGACAAAGGTACACGGGTTTTCTAGATCACAACATGAATCAAACCAACCGTTTCAATTTACCAAGAAACAATACACGGGTTTCTTACCGATCTCCTAACAAACCAAAACCAACTATTCTAATCCTTAACCTTCCTTATTGTTATTAGCCTTAACAATTTAAAATCAAAATACTACTAAATTAGATTTCATAAATAACATTGAAATCCTAAACAACAAATTAACAAAACTTATCTGCCGCTGCACATGTTCCTGTTGACTTTTGCGTATCCCAAATTAAATTCTCCATTCACTTTTACTTGAATCCTTCTTCAACACATCGATTTGGAACAAACGTGATATCGCCACTTCCAATTTAGACACCTTAATTGGCGATTCTGATTTGACCGAGAACAAAACCGTCGCTTCCTTCTTCAATTGAACCGATCGATCGTGTGAAATTCGTTATTATTTTTCTTGATCGATTCAACAAACTCCAACAGTAAAGCGAACGATATATGATTTCCAAACAACCGATTGCAAAACAGATTTCGATTGATGATTCCAAAACGACCGATTGCTTCTTCTTTCCCTTCCTTGATCAGTTGACCGCTCTGATACCAAGTGTTGGTATAATCAGAGATCAACAACGGAAGACTCAAGGGTTACGACCCTTTTATGAAACGTCGCTTCCCTATTTGACCAGTAACACACTTTGTAACTTGACATAATAGACCTTGAACTATTTACAATGACAAACTGACTGTAAACATACTTAGATATATTTATAGGACCAGCCCTTATAACTTTTAACTACTAATATATTTAGTTTAATATCCAATAGTTTCATAGATAGTAGTTTTCTACTTAATATCATTATGTATCTTGAATTTCTTTTCATGGTTCTTGGTCATTGTCAACGGCATCAACAGAAGGTAAATTACTAAGTCCAGTTTTGTCCTTAATTATGATGCTCTCATGACCCATATACTATCTTTTGTTTCATGTTAATGAAAGTGCTAATCTATAATTCTTCAATGTCAAACCTCTTTTTAAAGACAAAAAAAAAAATATACACTACAATAGTCATATAAACAAGTAATTGTAAACCGAGAATTAATTTACAATGTAACATTCACTAAAGCAACCGATCTCGCGGCAACGCACGGGTCGCTTTGCTCGTCTCTATAAAAATTCATCTTTAAAAATATTTCCAGTTCGACCTGAGATCCAGTTTGAACAGTTTAACTGGCTAACCGCGTGAACTGCTCGTGAAAACGTAGCTAAAAACCTAAAGAAACACTCCTACGGACCGGACCTACACTAATAATTCCGGTATTTTGTTTCCGTCCCTAGAACTCCTAATTTCCTTTCTCCAGCAATCACTATCAGATAGATAGTTTTCACCTTATACCGACTTCGATCCGACAAGATGTCCGGGGTCCAGTCCCCCTCCGTCTTAAGCAAGGTATCCGTTGTTTCCCCAAACCTACAGTTGGTTTTTTAACCAATTTTATGAGTTTGCTAGTAAGGGATTTCATCGCGTGATTTTGTAATATGCAGCATTCTGGGGAGATGCCGATTCCGTTGACCGTGAAGCAAATCGACAAAGCGTTGCTATCAAACGACGATAAAATGAATCTTCTGATCGACGGTGTTCACGTCAACAAGGTAGGGTTGGGTTTCCTTTCGATTCCCATAGAAACTAGTGAAAATTCATTTCATATGTTTATAATCGTATGAAGGATGATTATTTTGTCAATTGCTTACCAAAAAGTGTAAATCTGTCTACTAACTAACTAACTTAGTTACTATGTTATTTGTTGTTGTTAAAATTAGGTTAGGTTGGTGGGGATGATACTGAACAAGGCTGAGAGCTCTTCCTTTTCCTTTTGGCTTGATGATGGTACCGGTGGTCGCGTTGAATGTATCAGATGGTATGTATACAAGCTTTCTTTTGTCTACATTTCTTCTGTATTATTTGGTTTCATCATATAATGGTGTGTTTCTGATGGATGTTTTAGGGTACATCACCCAGTTGACACTAAGGAGATGGAATCGATAGTGTACACTTTTATTTTGTTCATATTTAAATGGGAGTAGTGTATGTAGTCTGGTTGAATTTTGATGTTGTTTGTCTTTCTTATTGTTCTTGAAATTTAGGGAAGGAATGTATGTTCGAGTTCATGGCCTGCTGAAAGGCTTTCGGGTGAAGAAGCAGTTATTGGTCATTGATATCAAGTATGATCTTCAATGCATTCAATTTTATATTTATATTACCTTTTTCAAAAAGTAATAGTGACAATTGAAAATTAGAAACCGAGTATTTGTCTTATATCAAAGTATGCTTTTAGTTTGCAAAGGTATCGTCTATCGATTTCTAAGCTTCTTTTTAATATCAAGAGCCCTCTGTCAAGTGATTGTTTTGTTAGTAGCTATACCGAACTGATAGGGGGGGGTATGGCTAATTAGTAAGCACACCAATGACCAATGTTATTGTAGTCTGCAGTCCTGTGTTTCTTTATGCATAAAGTTATATAACACTGAATATGCTGTGCTTTCTATGCAAATCATGAAATTCATAATGGTAAACATGTTTCATAATGGTTTTGTATTCTAGAAAACATGCTTATTAACAAAATTGTGGTAGGGAAGAGATAGGCATTAATGAATGTTTAGAAATTAGAAACTGTTATGTGGAAGTCATAATTTTGAATTAGGTTTAAACTTTTTGACTAGTTCTCAATACGAGTTCGATTCAGATGTGGTATGCTGGTTAAGCATCCCTAGAATAAGAATTTTACTTTGTCCTATTGGCGTCTTCTTCAGCCTTGGGCCTTTTTATATGGTAGTTGCCTATTGAGAAACCTACAATTGTGAAGGAAGTTATCAAATTAGAAGTTCACAATATGCTTTTGGGAATCTACTTCAGCAATCAATCATGGGTGTCTTAACATATTCATACTCAAGTGTTTCTAACACAGAGTGAAATTATTTATATTTCATGCAAGTTTTTCTATTTTCCATTTCAAAATCGTTTTCAGTATTTTGGTAAACAAAGAAAAAGTGTAAATAACCTGACTTGTGCTACATTTTATGGAGATAATTGTTGAACTGAGTTGAATGGCAGACAAGAATGTAGAATTTGATGACATACATTCGGTTAAGGACCATTTTGGTTTTAAGTTAGCAAATTCTTTTGCTTGTTTGTTTTATAATTATCATTTCATGGTCTTTAACCAATTAGAGACGGACAACTTATAATTATCATTCATGGTTTGTTCTATTCCTTTGTCCTTTCGTTTTGACAAAGATTAAAAAATCTTAATGTGATCATATCAACAGTTAACACCCATAATTTGTTAAAGCTTAGAGAACGTTTATTTGTATACAACATTATCGGTTAACTTACTTCATTACTTCCACATTACTTCACAACTCCACTGCAGACCCGTGACTGATTTTGATGAGATTACACATCACTTTGTTGAATGCATATATGTCCACTCTAGCAACACAAAGTTAATGGTAATATTTCATAACTTTGCCGTGATTTCTTCACATTTCACATGTGATATTCAAAGATGAATTTTTGTAACGTTTGACCTTATTTGTCTGAAACAAATATGATGTTTGTCTGTGCTAGAAACAACAAGCTAGCAGTAGTAATCAAACTCACATGCCAAGTTCAGCTGCTAACACACAAACTTATCAAACCATCCCATCAAATCAAGTAAGTCAATAGACAGTTTTTGGTTATTATAATTGCTCATTAGAATGTGAATGTGGCAGTTTTGGTACTTTTACTTACCAACGAGTCAATTCGGGTTATGTATCACCTCAGTCAAGTTAAAGAAGTTAACAGGTTCAACTAAAAATGGAACGGGTTTTTGGCTCAGTAATATTTGTAAAATAAAATAAAAAAAATAAGGATATAAAAATGGTGCTAATGGGTCTCCTCAACCCATTTTGACTTATTACTCACTCAACCTACTCATTTGGTCACTACAAAGGGTTTTCCGATTGAAATGACTCAACTGCGTCCTATTTGTTTATTGTTCGTCAGTTCACTGGTCAACATGTTGCTGATGGACCCAATGGGATCCTTCAAATGGTGTTGGATTATTTGAAATTGCCGAGTAGTTTGTAAGTTCTTAGTACCTTCATTATCAGTATATATATATATATATATATATATATATATATATATATATATATATATATATAGTGAAAAGTTCATTGTAGACACCCTCATAAGTGTAGACATGTAGACACCCTTTTTCACCATTAGATCTCTTGATCTAGTGGTTGTGATTAATTTCATTTTTTCCTTTTTTCTTTTTTCTAATTGTTCAGAGCATTTCACATGTGAAAAAGAGCTATTTCACATGTGAAATCTAGACGCTCGACTGGATGTAATGATGGAATGTGAAATCAAGTTTTTACTTAAGAGAATATTACATATTTCAGAGTCATGGAAGGAGGGGTACACTATAAAGAACTTGCTACAAAACTGGGCATCCCTTTGGACAGCATAATGTAACTCTCTTGTTCTTTTTTTGTGCACACAATACACGAAATCAAATAGCAATGCTGACTAAGGTGCATGTTGTTTCTAACAGGGACACACTTGCTTCTCTGGTAGATGAGGGGCTCGTTTACCATACAACTGACGATTGGCACTTCAAATTTACTACCTATGCCTGATACTCTGTCTCCTGTCTCGCAATATCTGCAAATTGGGATTGTTTTAAATAGAAGTGGTTTGATTGACAATATTTTTTTCTAAAGTTTCCTGTGTTATACTTCCTCTTTTCTAGGTAATTGATTACCTAGACACATGATGTTGGTATGATTAAAGACATTTCTTTCATTACTGTGTTTCATAGTAGTTAAATATCTACTTCAGTTGTATATCAAATCAATAAAGGTGCAGTCAAGCTGATATGGGTAAGCCTCTCAACAATATAAAAATGGACCATAATAGCGAGGATGGATTGAGCTTCGAGTGCTTCCTATTTTTCAATGATGACTGCACAAAAGGTGTAATTTCACATAAACCCAGCTAACCAGTAAATGTTTGTTCAGTTCGTCGAAGATCAGCGGCTTGTTTCATCGTTTTCTTGGTTTTCTTCAAACTGAGTTTTAAATTTTGCATCTTTAATTCTCTAGCTTGGAAGACATGGTCAAACATCAACTGAGCTACTACTGTAGCAGCTGTAAACGGGTGAGATAATTCTATAAAGTGACCATACTTGGTCAAACGGTCAACCACCACCAAAATTGTGTCTTTCCCAAAAGATTTAGACAACCCACTAATAAAGTCTAATGAAATATCACCAAAACTAGAAGTAGGGGTTGGTAAACGCTACAACAATCCTGGAAAAGTAAGGGGCCGTTTAGTTGTGGAAAATGTTTTCTAGTTTTTCATTTCTAGTTTTCTAGAAAATGAAATGAGTTTTCCATCTCTAGAAAACACATGAAAATTTTTGAAAACGCGTTCAAATTTGAAAGATGGAATTTTCATTTTCAAAATTAGAAAACTAGAAAACATGTTCAAATCAACTGTTTTCTATTTGTTTTCTATCTCTACATTTCATTAGATTTCCGTCGACGATGCGGTGGAGCAGACGGCGACGGAGGTAACGGAGGAGAGGTCGAGCGGCGACGGAGGTAACGGAGGAGAGGTCGAGCGGCTGTGCGTATAAACCCTAGAAAATGAACGCCCCTTTTCTTTTGTATATATTTGGAAAACGAAAATAGAAAACAGAAAACTAGAAAAAAGGTGTTTTCCATTTTTAGTTAAAATGTAGAAAACACTATTTTCTGTTTTCCTAGAAAACGTTTTCCAAAAAAATACAATTTGAACGCGTTTTCTGTTTTCCTTGTTTTCTTAGAAAACAGAAATGGAAAACACCCCTTGTTTTCCACAACTAAACGCGCCCTAAGAGTCCCATACTTTGCTTTTTGGCAAATGGGATGCTCTTGAACAAATCTTCTCACCTATTTGGTGCACCCTTTCCAATAAAAGCATTGTTTAAGCCTAGCTAGAGTAAGATGAAACCCATAATGGCCCCTAACTGCTGACCCATGACACAACTTTAATAAAGTCGGTTTAAGAGCATCATCATTAGGAATATATTGGTCCCTACGGATCACGAATCAATCATCCAACATCATGAAGAACACGTAGAACACAAGTTTGAGGAAACCATAAATTTTCTTGATCGAATAATATGGTTGATACATGTTTTGTGTATACATCTACGCATATATACATCGCTAGACAATTTCTGGGTTTACAATTGACACATACAACCCTTCTACTAATCATACCTACACAAGAGACTCTAAAATGTACTTTAGACTAATTACGAATTTTACCCGTAACTGTGTGTGTTAAACTTGGTCAATAATAAAGGCCAACAAAATATACAATTGACCCGTCCTCTTAAGTGTAGCACCATCCCAAGACATATTCTTCACAGTTAACCCACTACTCAATTGTTGAATTATGAGCTTGGATTTTAGGCTACAATGCAGGATCAAATGAAGATAACCCTATAGTAAAAAGAGCCATACCCTGCACCCGAGAAAGAGCATCAACAACTAAATTTTCAGCCCCCTTCCTATATGTAATTTCATAATGATAGCCCAACAACTTAGTCAACCAAGTCTGTTGCAAAGGAGTAGTTATTTTCTGGTCCAACAAATACTCGAGGCCTTTTTTATTATGAAATGATTCATAATCAAATGATGATGCCATTTTTTTTACAGCCGTTAGAATGGCTGGTAACTCTTTTTACGGGTTGGGTCGAGTTAATCGAGTTCGGATATTTTTGACACCCCTAAACGCGCTAGACACAAAAATAGAAAGGAAGATTAATAAACGATGATCATGAATTGAAAATGAAAAATTTAACAGAAGTTGGGAAAGCTCATATTTGTTTATCAAATCCGATAATCACAAAACCCTTATTGGACATTGAAAAAGCAATGAATCCCTCCAGGATTGATGCCACAGTAAAGAAACAGTTCGGAAGAAGGAAAGTAAGAGAGATCAGAGAGAGAGAATATGGTGATCTTATTAATATAGAGAGAAAGTACAAACACAAGTGTTATAGTGTAAACTATGAATGTACAAAAGATCCCTATTCTATTCCAGCGCCTACTATTTATAGTGCTCTAGCTATCGCTTGCGCACCCGAACACATGCTCCCTTCGCATCTGCCCTTTTATTCCCCAGCTCCAGCTGCTTCATGTCAAAACACATGCAACCACTCATAGGCTAAGAAGGACTTGAATGACACTTGGTCGGATGTACACGTACAGAAGCCCTCTTACGTCATCAAGTCCCCCAAGTCTATTGATAGAGCCAGCAAAATTAATAGACTTAGAAGTTCAAATGTTACAGATGTTGGATTTAGGTGTCCAGACCCGACCAAATCAAGAACCCAACCCGGTCAAGACCCGTAAGAGTTACACCGAAGGCAACGGGTCTTAAAGTTCGCTTACCTGATTAACCGGCAAATTCGCAGAAGAATTAATTATTTATTTATTAACTCGTTTAATAAATTAATTAATTAATTATTCCTAATTAATCATTATGATTACTTTAGCGACAAAAGACGTTAAATACTATTTACGTCTAAGACGACAGTTAACGAATCAGTCATTTAACTGATATTCGTTAAGTCTCGGCAAGCGACAAATATTTTAATGAGTTAAAACGTTAGTCGCGAAATTAAAAGGTTCGATTAAGGATTAGATAAAAACGAGGGACTAATAAAAAACTTAATCATATATTTATATCTGATTAAGGAGGCGAAAACCCTAATCCTGAGATTAAGATTTTCGGCCTCCCTTCCCTCCCTCTCTCGATCAGACGCCGACCACCATCCCAGGCCGCCGTCGCTTTGTTCTTCGGCGATCCGTTTTTCATCCGATCGTGAGAACTCTAATGCGTTGATCACTGTTTTCTCCGTGGTTTGTTCTTTCCGACAAACCATTGTAAAGAAGCCGAGACACCGCCGTCGTGACGCCTCACCGAGTCGGACCACCACCGCAACCTTCGTCGATCGCCGCCGCTGACCAAGCCGCCACCTCCGCTGCAAGCCGAGCCTCCGCCACCCGCTGCCGCTCTGCTGACCGTCACCCTAGCCGCGGCCGCCCCTGCCGGCTCCCTCCTCGCCGTCGCGGGTTTACCCGCTGACACCCGCAACCGCGAACCGTCGCTATATGGTTTGTTCGTTCGTGGTCCGCGAAACCCTAATCGCGCCACATCCGACGTGTGAGATTTTTCCCGGTGCTCGATTCGTCGCGTAGTAAATCTTGCAAGTTGCGAGGATTGTCAGATTCGCCTGTCGAGTCAAACCTGCGAAACCCTACCGTCACCCGTTGACTTTCGGTGTCTCAAGCGTTTGTTTGAATCACCACTCAGGTATATCTAAACTCATAGTTTGTTTAGATTTATTTAATTTATTTGTTTTATGTTTATCGCGTTTTTGTTTCAACGCAATTGGTGTTTGCGTGATTAGTGATTGTCGAATCCTGTTGTCGATAGGTTTACGTTAATTTACTGGTAACCGGTTTTGTAAAATTAAATTGTTTTCCGCTACGTATTAAATTACTAGTTAATTTAATTAATTTAATTTTTAATTTACTTAATTACTCGGTAAATAATTTAATAATTATTTGACATAAATAATTATTCAATTCAAAATTTTTATCGTTACCGGGAACCCGAATACCACTGTCGTAACCCAACAGTGGTATCAGAGCCTTGATCACCACACACAAACCCTAACCGGTCGATTTTAAACCGGTGCATTTCGCGGACTGGGGCTCTAAACCCGAAAGTCGCGAAATTGATTGAATGGCCTTTTTTGATATGTTTAGTCGATTTAGATCCACTAAACATAATTCGATTCAATAAAATTGATTGAATTATATTCGCACGTATTCGGCCCGACCCAGTTTTGGTTTGTCATGAATGTCGTGTTTTGGCCCTCTAGACCCATCTGGCTTTTGTTTTGGATTGGCCCACTATGATTGTGTTCAAAGTTGTATTTTTAAAAGAGATTAGGTTTTATTTTAATCGTTGACCTTCGCCTGGACGAACGAGACGAGCTTGATACAACGACCCCGTTTGGAGATTACCCCTTTTGGGATTTTCGAAAATGGCAAGGACCGAAAACAAGACGGAGATTCCTCGTGACACGCAGGAGCTTGTTGAAGCAAGTGGGAGCGACTAAACCAATCAGGAAGTTTTCTTACCTTATGGTTGGTTTACTTTACGTCCCTCGACCTTCCTCGATATTGTCATAGGCTCTGACAATGTCGAAACCCCTGTATGGCCGAATATGTGCATGTGTGTTTGCTTGTCTCTGGTTGCTTGTCTTAATTCTGGTTAACACACCAACTAAAATCCAAACTTAGTTTTACCGGTGTAAAACTGTTTTTTTGATCAATTAAATAACAAGTACTAATTTTAATTATGACTTCATAAAATTTGATAACCTATTTAATTCGACATTAAATTTGGATTTTTCGATAAATGAATCGAACCAGTAAAGAATTGGTTATCGCCTCGCGACACGTAGTTCATTAATACTTAGGATATTTAAATGATTGTCCCGAGTGAGATAGGGTATAAAAGTTCGTCAAGACACCAAATATTGAAAGCACTCGCTGTCCATTTAGTTACTTAGAAATTTTGAACAAGTGAGATAGGAGTTGTGACAGTTTTTAACAAGTGACACTCGCTGCCCATTTGGTTACTTAGAAATTTTGAAAGCACTTTACGCTGTCTGGAGGAATTCTCTAACTAACTGAGTTCCCATTTCCTATTCAAGATTAGTTTGCCATCCTTAAATACGAATCAAACATCGAAACACTAAATTTTCCTGTTGTTTCAGATGGCTAACGCAAACCGCGCAAACCAAGAGATTTTCCATCTCAAGTATCTTCTTGAAAATGAGAAGCTTGACGACGCCAATTTCCTTGATTGGGAAAGGAATTTGAGAATCGTCCTTAAAATGGCTAACATGGAAAACGTGTTAGAAGCTGAGGTTCCCGAGCAAACTGAAGCCGACAATGTTCCAGCGCGTAATGCCCATAACACACTGCGAAAAAATGCCAAAAATGTCGCATGTCTTTTGCTAGCCACTATGACTTCTGATATTCAGAAGAACATGGTCGGCAAGACGACTTTTAAGATGATCGGTGATCTGAGGGGCATGTTTGAAACCCAGGCCCGATAGGAGCGCTATGACATCGTTGTGACACTTATTAAATTGTTGCATGGCTGAAGGCGCTCCCGTCAGCGCCCATGTCCTGAAGATGAAGGGTTACATCGACCGCCTAGCGAAGCTGAATTACGTCATCCCCGCTGAAATGGCGACGGACCTAAAACTGCACTCACTGTTCATTGCTTCACCACTTTTGTCACACCCCCAAGTAACCACTAACGGAGTTTATACCGTTAAGGGGTCCGGCTAGACCAGGATCCACAACCATTAGTTACAAATACTAAACGAATCAGAGTTAGTTCAAATACCAGTATAAAGTAAAGTCTCAAATACATACGCAGCGGAATAAGTATTATCTTAGCACTAACCACGTGCTTTACAAATTCTTTGTTTAAAATTCCCAATTAAGTTTAACAGAAATAAAATGTCTTCACGTGCCATGCCAACCTGCTCCGGAATACTCCTCAGCGATCTGTAAAAGTTTAAACCACGCAAGTGTCAACCTGACGGTTGGTGAGTTCACAGTGGGCTTGTCATGCATTGGCCCGGTCTCATAATCATAATTTGTATCAAAGTATACTTACATAGTATTCGTTTGTGAAAAGCAATGCTTAAATGTTATGTCTCAGTTTATAAAGGAAATGTCCGTGACCTACGTCATCGGGTATGAACTAGTTTTGTAAAATTAAAGTGCTCAACCGATATCGCGGGTAGCTAATCCGTTTTTTCCATGCACTAAGGAAGTTTGTACCAAAGCTGACTTATTTTGATGTGGCCGAGCCATCATGTGTGTTGCGGACCTACGTCATCGCGGTTTTGCCTCCCCCGTGTCCTCTCGGGATCACGGTCAAGTAGGCTGATATTGCTCCTCCGTGCACTCCCCGTGCCACGGGGCGGAGTTTGTCAAACTCCAGTAGATCTACCCAACATCCCCTCGCTTTACAATTAATGGCACAATTTAGTTGAGGACTTTTTAGTTATAAGGCATCCTTAGAAAACATGTGATATCATGTGGTTCAGACTTTAACCTACACTAGCCATATTAAAACGGTTTACTTTGGGTTCTCATGAATCCCGAAAACATTTTCAGTTTTTGTTTCAGAAATAATTTGTTTAGGTCCTCAAGTGTTTCCCATAAACACTTCAGTTCATCAAGTGGGTGCCGAGCACTCCTAAGTTTTCCAGTTCATCGGTAGGTGCATAGCACTCATGAGTTTGTCAGCATTGTTTTTCGTTAAGTTATTTGGCGTGGCCCAAACGGGCTCACAGTAAACGGGTTAGTGACACTCACCTTGGGTTGCACTGCTACACTTGCTAATAATCCAAGTTTTGGTTGTTTAATGAAGACCTATGAACACGTTTAGGTCTTAAGTATTAGTTTCGTGTCTAATCTTTAACTTAACGTCACTATGGCCCATAACATAGCACGTTGAAACTACGACTCGACATACCGACACACGACACCGATGGTTGATCATAAACATGGGTTCACATAAATCAGATTTCAAATATGTTTCATCATAGCATAATCATGTAAGTCATGGCATAACATTTAAGTAAATTGCACAAGTTTGGTTTTTAGGTCAGGTCTTAGTTTCGCTAGCATAGATTCGCTAGTCAGTTTCGCTGTGGGCACGGGCAGCACTTTCGCTAGGCAATACCCGATGACACAGTTTCGCTAGGCTAGTTTCGCCCGAAACTGCTGACGCAGTTTCGCTAGCCTAGTTTCGCGTGAAACTGGGTTGAACTTTCGTTCAGGTTGGTTCGCTCGATAGTTTCGTTCGAGCAGGTCTGGTCAGTTTCGCGGGCGACACTACAGTTTCGCTAGACAGTATCGCTGAATGAATACATAATTTCGCTGGACAATTTCGCCCAGAGAACACACAGTTTCGCTGGTCGCGAAAAACACGTAAATCAGCCTAAAAATCAATCTAACAGTCTCCATACTTCATGTAATTTGTTATCTAGCATACATAATCAATTACCAACATCAAACAAGCATTTTTAACACCTTATTCATGTATTTTCATCATCAAATCACCAAAATACATTTAAAACCCTATAATGACCTAAATAGCATAAATCTTCATCATGGATGGATTTCACACGTAAAGTTACCAACTTTATAGCAGATCTAGCCTCTCTAAGCAATATATCAGAAGATCAAGTGTTTACATGAAGATCTAGACATGCTTTTTAAGAAAACACATAGAAAACATAAAAATGGTGGTTTTGGGACTCACGGTTCGATCTCCAAGCTTGATGGATGATGGTTCGGGGCTGAGATCTCGATGGCTCGGTGGTGAATCTCGGCTGACCAGATTTCCAGGAGAAAGATGGAGTGTGTGTGTGTTTTTGTGTAAAGGAGGTAAATAGGAGAACTAGGGTTTATTAAGATTATTTATATCAGAGCCTAGTTTCGCTGGCAGTTTCGCTGGCCAGGCGAAACTGACTCTGAACTCGTGCAGGTCAATACGTTTAGCTAGCTACCGGGTGAATCTGTAGTTTCGCTCGGTAGTTTCGCTAGCCACCAAATTAAGGCAATTTTCACATAATCAAGTGTTTACAATTTGTCATGCTATTCACAATACTAAATCATGTATTTAAATCACATTGCACATAAAGACAATAAATAAATAAGCACATAACACATATGGACGGGTTCGGTGATCAACCAAAGGTCGTGGACGTATTCGGCCTAGTTATGCATTAGTTACTTAAGTTAACACTTATGACGTAACTAACGGAGATTGTCTAACGGAAGTTAACCTTGGAATTCTCGGGTGTCACATCATCCCCTTGAAATTGGAATTTTCGTCCCGAAAATTATTCTTGCGTTGTAGCGTTCGTAGCATCAGCTGTCGTCGTTGCTGTCGTCGCTGGGGAAAGAACGCAAAAGTTTTAGGGTTGTCACATCCTCATCCCGTTAAGGAATTTTGGTCCCCAAAATTAGATTATACCTTGAGTTTCCGTGGACGTTTGCTCGAACAAGTGAGGATACTTTTTCTTCATCTGATCCTCTCGTTCCCATGTATATTCAGGTCCAGGCTTTGAGTTCCATCGTACTTTGACGATCGGAATCTTGCTACGTTTGAGGGCTTTTTCCTCGCGTCCCATGATTTCTACCGGTTGCTCAATGAATCTCAAATGTTCATCAATTTCCAATTCCTCCAAAGGAATTATTTCGGTGACTTCAGCCAGACATTTCTTCAGGTTTGAGACGTGAAACACGTTGTGAACTCCATCGAGTTTGGCAGGGAGTCGTAATCTGTAGGCCACCGGGCCTACTGCCCCAATTATTTCGAATGGACCGATATAGCGAGGATTTAACTTTCCACGCTTCCCGAAGCGTATCACGCCCTTCCAGGGAGATACCTTCAATAGTACTTTGTCGCCTACCTCGAACTTCAAAGGTTTGCGGCGTTTGTCGGCATAGCTCTTTTGTCTGTCACGGGCTGCGGCTATCCGCTTTCTGATTTGAATAATCCGTTCAGTCGTATCATGGATGATTTTCGGTCCAGTGAGTCCTTTCTCACCCGTTTCGGCCCAACACACGGGCGATCTACATTTTCTGCCATAAAGTGCTTCAAAAAGTGCTGCACCGATACTTGAATGATAACTGTTGTTGTAGGAGAACTCCACCAATGGAAGGTGAGCCTCCCAGTCTTTACTAAAGTCGAGAACGCAAGCTCGGAGCATGTCTTCTAAAGTCTGAATAGTTCTTTCCGTCTGACCATCGGTCTGTGGGTGATAAGCTGTACTCATATCCAGTCTGGTTCCCAGTGCGTCTTGCATAGATTGCCATAGTCGGGAAGTAAATCGAGGATCTCTATCTGAGATAATAGTCTTAGGAACTCCATGACGTGCCACAATTCGGTCAATGTACAGCTTTGTTAACTTATCCATATTGTCAGTTTCCTTCATTGGAATAAAGTGTGCAGATTTGGTTAACCGATCAATGATAACCCAAATCGCATCCGGTCGATTCGATCGATGAGGTAGTCCCGTTACGAAATCCATGGAGATATCCTCCCATTTCCATTCTGGGATCTTTGGTTGTTGTAATAATCCAGCAGGCTTTTGGTACTCAACCTTAACTCTTGAACATGTTAAACACTTAGCCACATATCGCGCAATGTCGGCTTTCATATTCGGCCACCAATACAAGTTCTTCAAATCCTGGTACATTTTATCCGATCCGGGGTGCACCGAATATCTTGACTTGTGAGCCTCGTCCATCACGAGCTCACGGAGATTTCCAAGTAAAGGAACCCAAATTCTGTCATTGTAGTATCTGAGTCCGTCGGACTTAACTTCAGAGTGACCATCGACACCACGCAGTGCTTCAGCTGCGAAGTTTTCTTCTTTCAGAGCTTCTTGTTGGGCATCGCGGATCCGATCCGGCAATCCCGTGTGAATGGTAAGTTGCAGCGCTCGTACCCTTCGAGGCTTTTCATACTCTTTTCGACTCAAGGCATCAGCCACAACATTGGCTTTTCCAGGATGATACTTAATCGCTAGGTCATAATCATTTAATAACTCGATCCACCTTCGCTGTCGCATGTTGAGATCCTTTTGTTCAAAGATGTGTTGTAAGCTTTTGTGGTCAGTAAATATCGTGCACTTTGTTCCGTAGAGGTAATGTCTCTAAATCTTGAGTGCAAATACAACGGCTCCCAATTCCAAATCATGAGTCGTGTAATTCTTTTCAGTATCCTTCAGTTGCCTGGACCCATAGGCAATCACTTTGTCTCGTTGCATCAACACACAACCGAGTCCTTGGATTGATGCATCACAGTAAACCACAAAGTCGTCAATCCCATCGGGTAACGCGAGAATCGGAGCTGAGCATAGCATGTCTTTAAGCGTTTGGAACGCGTGTTCTTCTTTTTCACCCCATCTATATTGCACTCCTTTGTGCGTTAAAGCTGTTAAGGGTTGAGCTATTTGCGAGAAACCCTTGATGAATCTTCGGTAGTATCCGGCAAGTCCCAAAAATTGTCGGATTTCGGTCGGTGCTCTTGGAGTAGACCAATTCTTGATAGCTTCCACTTTAGCAGGGTCGACATGAATCCCATTCTTATCAACAATGTGTCCAAGAAACTGGACTTCGCGAATCCAGAAATCGCACTTTGAAAACTTAGCGTAAAGCTGTTCCTTGCGGAGCAATTCCAAGATAAGTCGTAGGTGTTGCTCATGTTCTTCCTTTGTCTTGGAGTAGATCAGTATATCATCAATGAAAACTATCACAAACTGGTCAAGGTACGACTTGCACACTCGATTCATCAGGTCCATAAACACAGCAGGCGCATTGGTTAGCCCAAACGGCATAACCAGGAACTCGTAGTGTCCATACCGAGTTCTAAAAGCAGTCTTGGGAACGTCTTCTTCACGAACACGAAGTTGGTGATAACCAGACCGTAAATCAATCTTTGAGTAGTAACTTGAACCTTGTAGCTGGTCGAAAAGATCGTCGATTCGAGGAAGTGGATACCGATTCTTGATAGTAACTTTGTTGAGCTCTCGGTAGTCTATACACATTCGGAACGTTCCATCCTTCTTCTTAACGAACAATACTGGTGCTCCCCATGGAGACGAACTTGGACGTATGAATCCTTTGTCGAGTAGCTCTTGAAGTTGTGCGGAGAGTTCGTTGAGTTCGCTTACCGCCAAAAGGTAAGGTACGCGTGCGATCGGAGCGGCGCCGGGAGTTAAGTCGATCCCAAACTCAACTTGTCGAAATGGAGGCAGACCAGGCAGATCATCAGGAAATACATCTGGAAAGTCGCGGACTATCGGGTAGTCGTCGATTCTACGCTCGGGAAGTGTCGTGTCGGTGACGTTTGCAAGAATTGCGAAGTGACCTTTGCGAAGGCACTTTTGAGCTTTAAGAAACGAAATGATGCCGGTGACTGTTCCACCTTTTTCACCTTGAACTGTTAGCACTTCACCGTCTTTGAGTGGGATACGAACCACTTTTTCTTGGCATAAAATTTCAGCTCGGTTTTCTGATAACCAATCCATTCCTACTATGACATCGAAACTACCAATCGGAAAAGGCATCAGGTCGATTCCTAATGTATGGCCAGCTAGTTCTAACTTACAGTCCTTAACTATCTGGGTCGTATCATGAAGTTTACCATTTGCTAGCTCTACCACAGACTTAGCATCTAAGTCAATCGGTTTGGCATTAATTAGTCTAGCGAACTTAGTGGAAATAAAACTTCTTTCAGCACCAGAATCAAACAATACAGTAGCAAAGAAACCATTAAGTATGAATTTACCGTTAATCACATTGGCGTCGTTGCGAGCTTCACCTTGGCCCATGACGAAAGCTCGACCTCTACCATTTCCACCATTGCCGTTATTACCATTCCCGTTGCCATTACCTCCACCATTACCATTCCCACCGTTGTTTCCCTGATTACCGTTCCCTTGTCTTCTCAGCTGAGGGCAGTCCCTTTTAATGTGGCCTTGAGCACCACACTCAAAACAGCCACGGGCTCCACCATTGTTGTTGCTCTGGTTCTGACCGTTGTTGTTCCCATTGCCCCGATTGTTCCCATAGTTGTTGTTTCCGTGATTGTTGTTTTGCCTTAGGCGGTTCTGTTGCTCAGGAAGAATCGCCCAACAGTCTTTTGCTTCGTGGCTTTTCTTGCCACACCTTTCACAGCTCAAGTTCTTTCTACAAATACCAGCATGATGCCTCCCGCACTTGTTACACATGGGCAGGTTACCCTTGTAGTTGCTCTGACCATTACCGCCCTGGCGGTTGTTACCACTATTGTTCCCAGACCTCTTGCTTTGACCTTGGGAGTTGAAAGACCTCCCAGTGCTGTTACCCACACTTTGGTTGTTCATGGAGTTTTCAGGAGCTTCATCATCAGCCTTTCTCTTGCCACTCAAGGCAGTTTTCTCAGTGACTCTTGCAGGAAGTGTACCTTTCTCAACCTCCTGATCAGTAAGCTTGTGAGCCAAACGAATGGCTTGCTGCACAGTTGTGGGGTTGCTGGCAGTCACGAATCCCTTGATTTGAGGCGCGAGGCCTTCCAGATAACGCTCGATGCGTTTGAACTCAGCATCCACCATTGTGGGGCACAAGACCGCGTACTCATGGTAACGCGCAGTGTACTGTTCAATTTCAGACCCAGACATCTTCAGATTCAAGAATTTACCCTCAAGCTTCTTCACTTGGTCACGAGGACAGTATTCCTCCATAATCAGTTCCTTGAATGCTCCCCATTCCATGTTGTTAGCCGCATCGATCCCGATCATCTGGATTTCAGCGTTCCACCAGGAGAGAGCAGATCCCTCGAAGGTACCAGTAGCATACTTTACTTTGTTCTCAGCAGGGCAGTTACACATTGAGAAAACCTTTTCAGACTTCTCGATCCACCTGAGGAGTCCCACCGCTCCTTCTTCGCCGGAAAACGTCATCGGCTTACACATATGGACGGGTTCGGTGATCAACCAAAGGTCGTGGACGTATTCGGCCTAGTTAAGCATTAGTTACTAAGTTAACACTTATAACGTAACTAACGGAGATTGTCTAACGGAAGTTAACCTTGGAATTCTCGGGTGTCACATCATCCCCTTGAAATTGGAATTTTCGTCCCGAAAATTATTCTAGTGTTGTAGCGTTCGCAGCATCGGTTGTCGTTGTTGCTATAATTGCTGGGGAAAGAAAGCAAAAGTTTTAGGGTTGTCACACTTCGGGACTAATCCTTTCAACTTTACTTTTCTCTTCGTGGACTTAACTTCTAATCCAAGTGAGTAATCCTTGCCCCTTTTCTCATTTTATAATTTTGGGGTTGCAACATGTATCCTATTTGAAAGTGTTATCTTCCAAGTTTATCAATTACCATGCGTATGTGATCTATGTGTGAATTATCACTACTACAAAAAATGCCTTTCTTGACGCGCAATGCGTGTCAAGAAAGGGGTCAGATGACGCGCATTTGCGCGTCAAGGAAGGCCATGTCAAGAAGCTTCTTGACGCGCAAAATGCGTGTCATCCCGTTCTTGACGCGCGAACGATGACGCGCAATTTATGACGCGCAATGCGCGTTATAAAATGAGCGTCAAGGAAGCCCCCGTCATAAAGAGAGATGACACTCATTTTTGCGCGTCATGGATTTAAAAAAAAAAGTAATTTTTTTAATAGAAACAGTAATCTCACGTTAAATGAAAATTAACCTGATAATGATAATACAAAATTAAAACATACTTACAACAAAAAAAAAAATAATACATTTCATACATATAGCAAACATTACAAAGTTCACAAATGTATTGTTTAAGTTCATACAAAATAATAACCGAAAAATAAAGCGGCCTCTATACAACACAAACCCATGTCCCTCGACACATTGGACAACCATGAACCCAGCGACTGATCCACCACATCTCCCGTTAAGCATCTGCAGAATTCTACACGCAAATAGACAAATACATGAAGCCGGTACTTAGATATTATAAAATGAACACCAAATTAATATACTATACAACAATAAGATACAAATATATGCTACACACTAAATGGAAAAGGTTTCCATAGATCTAGAAACACCATCTGAATTACACAAGAAACTCTTTTGATAGTGGTGGTGCGAAATATAATAATCATAGACATTTCTATTCTATATACACAATTGCACAGACAAAAAAAAAACAAGTTTCTAAACGCTTACTGTTATGTTATAAAATTTGTATGAAGGTAACATTATCCATTTGGGGATGTTTGCATCTTACTTAATGTTTGCATCATAATAACAGGCAATGAGAATGAGAAACTGTTGTATTGTTAGGTAATCAATTGGAAATAATCATTTTATTAAAGTGGATAATTATATAGGTCAGACAAGTAATTTGTTAACTTAAATTTGACATAAAAGAATGTAATTCTGAAAAAAAGAAAGAGATGTCAGGTAAAGTGAGGGAACCTGTTTTCATACTTCGAAAACAAATTGTTTCAACCAGACCCCATTTTGTCTAAAACCTGTTTTGACATGAACCCAGCTTATATTTTTATAAAACTATCCGTTTTGACCCAAACCAGTTTTGTCACCCGACCCGCCCCACCAGTTCTGCCAAGCTTAATACAAGGTCTGTGAATCAGTGAATGTACCTAAGCTTTGGGGTTGTCCCTTCCATGCAATCCAAGCATTCTTGACCTGATTCAACTGTGAGTCCGGAATCCGTGTGTTTCGATCTAATAAATCAAACCATTCCTTCCAAAGAGGCCTAGAAGGATCCAAGAACTCTGCAACTTGGGGCAACACAACTGATTTATAAAAATCTTCAACTCTACCACTGATTTATAACAACTAGCTAAGTTCTGAATAATGGAAAAAAGTGACTAAAAAGTGACCCATTAAGCTTGTTTTGGTCATATATTGGTCACACGACCTCAGATTGGGGTAATTCAAAAGCCCATGGATCCGTATTAAAGTCCATCATATTGTTCAACAGTAGGACCTGTCAGTGAAAAAGTTTTTAAGCTCAAATGCTGCAGCTGCAGCCAGCTCCTTTGCATATGAGCCTTCACGCCGACGACACATCCCTTAACACCTATACATGTTACGGGTTCCAATAAAAGGCATTTCTGCTAACTGGTTTCCATGGATTCTATTATGGTGAAAACATGGGAGAGAAATGTGAGAACGAAATCCAAAGTAATAGAAAAAATTCAAATAATATTAGGAATTATAACCTTATAGATGGAGATCAATTCACTGCCTTTTTCCAAAATTGCTGTGAAAAATCAAGCATAATCCAACCTCCTAAAATTTGACCTGACATATTTTTTCAAGAAATTAGTTCTTGAAATTCTATGGAATTAAAGAAAATCTAACTCAGATGATGAATGCAAGATACACACACAGCATAAATAAAAAGAAATGGAAAAAAAATCTTTGTTCAAAACATAGTTATCTTTTTTGCTTTTAAATATAGATAAAAAAAAATGAAAAAACTATATAGTTATCTAATTGGAACAAAGCATTCATCCATATCTTGTTGGATAAAACTTTATGAGGCTGTCCACCTGATCAGCATCCATTGCTGAGCCTTCCAAAGCAAGGACATGATCTTGCCAAGTGTCACAAACTAGGCAGCATTGGAAGACCATCAAAAATCTAGACTACAAATTATAAACACTTGTGTACATGTTCCATAATGACAAGTAGTAAAGTATGACGTTTATGAATTTATTTATTTTATTTAAAGGCGGTATACCTGTAGAGTTATGAGCATGCCTTTAAACCTAATTGCATCGTGAAGAAACTTTCTAAGTTTTCTGACTAACTTGACCGTCAAACGTGTCTTTTGGATCCTCATTTTCTATAGCAATTGAGGAACTGCTGGTGTTTTTATCTTTGAACCTGGGTGAGATGTTATAAGCTTATGAGTGAATTATGCAAGGAAAGAATGTAAATAGTGAAAATAAGCAACAATATGTTGTAATACAGACATGTAAAATTAACATAAACTTGATGAAGCTAACAAACCCTCGATGTTGCTTCAGCAGCCTAGAAATAAACTGGATTTTACTTGTATATAATTTCAATAATGGCAGGCTTTCTAAATTGTAATACAACTATGAGCAAAGACTAAGGATTCTCTTAGCAGATCGATGACATTTGTATTTTCTGATACTAAAAATAAAGTTACATTTTCAATGAACAAATTTCCGGTTTAAGTGATCCTCTTCACAACTTTAAGCTACCTCGATATCCAGTTAAGAAATATTTTTTTAATACCTAGCATTGCTATCAAATAAATCATGTGACGATTACCATCTGTATTTCTATCTGCTAATTATTCTTCTATAATTTATAAGGAGAAACATACATATACCTTTAATGCCAACTATAGTCACTTGAATAGATGTGACACCCGAGAATTCCAAGGTTAACTTCCGTTAGACAATCTCCGTTAGTTACGTTATAAGTGTTGACTTAGTAACTAATGCATAACTAGGCCGAATACGTCCACGACCTTTGGTTGATCACCGAACCCGTCCATATGTGTTATGTGCTTATTTGGTTATTGTTATTATGTGCAATGTGACTTAAACGCATGATTTAGTATTAAAGAATAAAATGAGAATTTGCCTTTTTGGTCTCCAGCGAAACTAACGGGCGAAACTATAGTGTCGCCCGGTAGTCAGCTAAACCATTCGACTCGCATGAGTCCAGGGCCAGTTTCGCTAGGCCAGCGAAACTAGTCAGCGAAACTAGCTTCTGATATAAAGCCCATAAAACCCTAGAACCCTCATTTGTTGCCTCATTTCTCCCAAAAACACACACACTCTCCTGAAACTTCTGGACCAGCTGATTCCAGCCAAGAACCATCAAGAATCAGCCATCACCTCTGAGTTGTGAAGATCATCCATCGATCCTAGAATCAACCGTGAGTCCCATGAACCATTTCTATGTGTTTCTATGTGTTTTCTTCATAAAGCATGCCTAGATCTCTGTGTAATCGTTAGATCTTCTGTAAGAATGCTTAGGAATGCTAGATCTATCATAAAAACTAAAACTTTACGTGTGAAACTGATCCATAATGAAGATTCATGCTATTTAGGTCATTTTAGGGTTTTAAATGTATTTTGGTGATTTGATGATGAAAATACATGAATAAGGTGTTAAAACTGCTTGTTTGATGTTGGTAAATGTCTATGCATGCTAGATAATGAGTTATGTAAAATATGGAAGCTGTTAGATTGATTTTTAGGCTGATCCGTAAGATTTTCGCGACTAGCGAAACTGTGATGTTCTCTGGGCGAAACTATACAGCGAAACTGTATAGTTCTCCCTCCAGCGACACTGTGCTGGCGAAACTGTAGTGTCGCCCGCGAAACTGACCAGACCTGCTCGAACGAAACTATCGAGCGAACCAACCTGAACGAAAGTTTAAACCAGTTTCATGCGAAACTAGGCTAGCGAAACTGCGTCAGCAGTTTCGGGCGAAACTATCCTAGCGAAACTGTGTCATCGGGTATTCCCTAGCGAAAGTGCTGCCCGTGCACCTAGCGAAACTGTGTAGCGACACTATGCTAGCGAAACTGTGATCTGACCAAACCCAAACTTGTGCAACTTGCTTGAATGCCATGCCATGACTTACATGATTTTGCAATGATGATGCATGCTATGATTTCTAAGTTATGTGAACCCTTGTTTATGATCAACCATCGGTGTCGTGTCTCGGTATGTCGAGTCATAGTTCCAACGTGCTATGTTATGGGCCATAGTGACGTTAAGATAAAGATTAGACACAAAACTAATACTTAAGACCTAAACGTGTTCTTAGGTCTTCGTTAAGCAACATACTTGGATTTATAGCAAGTGTAGCAGTGCAACCCAAGGTGAGTGTCACAAACCCGTTTTACCGTGAGCCCGTTTGGGACACGCCAAATAACTTAACGAAAGACAATGCTGACAAACTCATGAGTGCTATGCACCTACTGATGAACTTGAAAACTTAGGAGTGCTCGGCACCCACTTGATGAACTGAAGTGTTTTATGGGAAACACTTGAGGACTTAAACAAAACTGAAAAACATTTTTGTGATTCGTGAGAATCCGGTAAAACGTTTTAATATGGCTAGTGTAAGTTAAAGTCTAAACCACATGATATCACATGATTTCTAAGGATGCTTTATAACTGAAAAAGTCCTCAACTAAATTGTACCATTAATTGTAAAGCGAGGGGATGTTGGGTAGATCTACTGGAGTTTGACAAACTCCGCCCCGTGGCACTGGAGGTGCACGGAGGAACAATATCAGCCTATCTGACCGTGGTCCCGAGAGGACACGGGGGAGGCAAAAACCGCGATGACGTAGGTCCGCAACACACATGATGGCTCTGCCACTACAAAATAAGTCAGCTTTGGTACAAACTTCCTTAGTGCATGGAACAACGGATTAGCTACCCGCGATATCGGTTGAGCACTTTAATTTTACGAAACTAGTTCATACCCGATAACGTATGTTACGGAAGTAGTTCAAACAAATATTACGTAAGTACTTGTTGACACAATCATGATTTATGAGACCGGGCCAATGCATGACAAGCCCACTGTGAACTCACCAACCGTTAGGTTGACACTTGTGTGGTTTTCACTTTTGCAGATCGTTGAGGAGTATCCACCAGGGGTTGGCATGGCACGTGAAGACCATTTAAATTCTATTTAAACTTAACTGGGAATCTAAAACAATGAATTTGTAAAGCACGTGGTTAGTGCTAAGTTATTATTATTCCGCTGCGTATTTGAGACTTTAATTTATGACTTGTGTTTGGACTAACTCTGATTCGTTTAGTATTTGTAACTAATGGTTGTGGTAAGGTGGTGTTTGTTTTTACTGAAAAAGCTCTTCTGTCCTCTTATGTCTGCGCCGCGCAGACCACGCGCAGACATTTAGGTCTGCAGACTGTTTGTTTTTTCGAAGACATTTCCTTAAAAAATGTCTGCGCGGCCTCTTCTTGGTGCAGATGTGGCCCAGCCACTTCTGACATCTTCTAACATCTGCTAACATTCTCTTTAAACTGTTTTTTCATAAACAAACATTTTTTAACAAAGTGTTTTTTTTAAAACATTTATAAATAGTTTTTTTTATAAAAACGTTTTTTTTAAGTTTTTTTCTAAAAAAACTTTTTTAAAAACTTTTTAAGTATTTTAAACAGCTTTTAACAAACTTCTTTAACCAAATTTTTTTAAAAAGTTAAAAAAAAAATTTGTTAAACAGTTTTAAAAAAACGTTTTTAAATTGTTTTTTTTAAAACCTTTGTAAACAATTTTTATAAAAACGTTTAATAAAGACGTTTTTTTAAAAAGATTTTATCAAAAAAAATGTTAGTTTTTTAAGAACGTTTTTTATAAAATTTATATTTAAAAACGTGTTTTATAAATTTTTATTTTTAGAAAACGTTTTTTATAAAGTTTTATTTTTAAAAAACGTTTTTAACAGTTATTTTCAAAAAAGAGTATTTTAAATAGTTTTTAAAAAACTTTTGTATACAATTTCTAAAAAACGCTTTTTAAACAATTTTTTAAAAACATTTCTAAACCGTCATTTATAAAAACGTTTTTAAACATTTTTTTTAATGTTTTTAAATTGTTAAAAATTGTTTTTTAAACAGTTTTTTTAATATTTTTAAATTGTTTAAAAAAATTAAACAATTTTTATAAAACATCTTTATAACTTTATTTAAGCGAAAACTATTTTAAAAATAACTTTTTGTTAAAATATACAGAAAGAAAATCAAAAGGTTTGAATAGTAACTAAATATAAGTTTTAAAAACAGTTTATTTAAATTTCAGTTTATTTTAGCAGTTTGCAGAAGTTAAAAAACAAACAGTCTTCTTCTTACAGACTGCAGAGGTTTGGTCCACCTCTTCTTCTACAGATGTCTGCAGATGTGGTCCGCAGACTGCAGACGTTTTACCTCTTAAAAAACAAACAGCATCTAAGTTACTTTGTCTTTTGTTCACTTTATACGTATTAGTTTTTTTTTAATAGTATATATAATTATAGCTTTTCTCATTCTGGTTATATTACTTTATCTTTTTTTATAATATATCAACACACAAAATATAACAACCTATATAAAAAAAAATTGAACTTGTTCATATCTAACACACGAAAAAATAGTATTATCAATCATCGCTTTTTATGTTAATCATATCCAACACACATAATAATACATACAAACACGAATTAGAAAGTGTTAGTTTAATCATATTAACACATAGAATATAAAATTGTACTATTAATTGTCTATTTTAATAATCATATCAAAACACAAATAACAACACATTCATTAAGAAATAATCTACGACTTCATGAAAACAACAAAATTCATCAATTGTTTTTTCTGGTATATTATCAACTTCCGCCATTTCAATAGTTCAAAGAAGAGTAATATCTGGTTCTCGTTAATCGAATGATAAAATCCTAACTAATTTTGATGATATATCGCATTGAATTTTTAATTAAAATCAAACGGATTGTATTTTCCTTACCGTCGTAGTTACTAACATACCCGAATTTAGGATGGGTGGCCCATGGGCCTAGCAACCCAACGAGGGTTAGGGCCCTACTTTTTTTATTTTTTATAATTCTTTAAAAATATATGTATATAAGTGTGAATGTAATTAAATTATCATATGAGTTAGTTGTTATGGTGGTTATATTTATGAGTTTAATCCATGTCTCAAGTTCTAGATTATATATTTACATTTAACTTTTGCATTTCTCTTCTCTAATTTCTAGACTCTTTTGTCTTTTCTTTTTGGTCCGTTAACTTTCTTATTTTCTTTTCTTTTCTTTTTTTTATTTGGGTGTCCTTAGTTTAATTTAACACACTTGTGTTTATCAATTTACATAGAATAAGGCTAGAAAATTATTTATTCTAATCATATTTATTTACAATCAGTAAAAATATAAAGAATTTACACTACTAATTATGAACAATATAGTTTATCATTATCGGTCTCATTCCGGGTTAAACATAAAATATAACTTTTGAAAATGTCAAAAGACCCTAAAATCTCAAATATTAGTTCGTTTTCGTTTGAGCTGCCCCTGATTCACTAGATTGCCACATATCTACACTTTATTCCCTCTCATCATTTTTTATAAAATGTCACTTGATCCTCCATTAATAATATATATTATACTATCTATTATACAAAATACAACTCTATAAATAGTAACTTTTTTATTGGGCCATGTGACCGCCTCCAACTTAATATACATAGTTGTATTTAAACGCATCACATGTAATTAGAGAATTAGTCTTGTAGCGAGTAAAGGTCGTGTAATGCTATTATTTTGTATACCGCGTTATATGATTTTTTTTTTTAATTTTCTTTTTATTTGCGTTGTACCGTAGCAGAGCAACTAGTTGATATAATTACGTTATTCATGGCAACACATGGATACTTGGATTAGAAAATGTTCATATATAATCTCTGAAATGTATGAATGTATAATTATGGTGTTATTGTATAGTAAGGTTAATAATATTTATTTAAGCTATTTGAAACAAGTTTCATTAAATAATTTACAAGAAAAAAAAATTAAAAAAAAAAACAAGCTGGCCACAAGAAGAAAACAAAATATAAAAGTTTAGAAGAAGAAGAAAAAAAAAACAGAATTGGCTAAAAGTAGAGACGTGAAGAACAGAAATGATGAGTCATCATGATCAATTTGGAGGGATCAAACGTTATCTAATCACATTCGCAAATGTCGTCGAGTTTTATCTTCAACAACTAGCAAACCTCTTTTTCTATATAAACACAATCGATTCCACGTTTCTTGGAGACGGAAAGGTCGAAGGCCAAGTTATTGTAAGTCTTCTTTTTCCCTTATTCCATTAATTTTTTAAATACTCATATGTTACATCACATCTCTTTGTAACAAATAACCACCATTTAAGCATGAAAAGTGACATTACATTTTTAAATAATCATCTTGTTATTGTATTTTCAAATAGAAAACTGTCATCTCTTATAGTATGTGTAATTAAATCTAATTACCTAAACTACAAATCGATTTTTTAGCCCAAACCGGTTCCGGTTGAAATCAATTGGGGTTAAACCAGTTCAATTTGGTTTAACAAATTTCAAAACCGGTTTTTCTTAAAACCGGTTGGGGTTTGAAACCGGTTTTATGGGGAAAATAACCAGGTTGATATTGATTCAATTTTGGAACCGGTTTAAAATGGTTCAAGTAGGCTATACTGCGTTGGACCCAGTTTAGGGGTCAGTTAGGAACTGATCTCAAACCTATGTGTACAGTGAGTTTGAACCTGATTGAATTGAAACTGGTTTGGAAACCTAGGTTGAGTCGGGTTCAAAGTAGGTTTAGGTTTCCAATGTAAATCTAGTAACGGTAACGGGTAGATTTGTAACAGATAGGCAACGAATGATCCGAGATATAGAAATCACTACTCGAATTAAACGTCGGGCAAAACCAAACAGGAATCAAGATACATATACATCACTTAACTCCAATTTAGGCTCCAAGAACATGATTCAAATATGTCATAATTTGAACTAGCATGGAAATTATGGGGTTGTTTAATAACCATTTACTGGGTTCAGTCAGAGCTGACTACTAGTCAACACGTTTGTTTTGCCCCCAAAATCCATCTGACTCTGTCATTTGGAGTTGACCCACGCTTTAAAAACTGCTGACTCGGTCCGGATTTTCGAATTTGCTGACCGAGATGGAATGCTTACAAACAAGGCCTAGGTTAACTCACAAAATTGAGAGAAAACATATAAACTTCAGTCAACTCTTCTCCCTTTAATTATGTTTGCTTCCGGTTACATAATTAGCATGTGATCAGGTCAGGTGGTTTTCCGGTGGATCAACTTTGACCCATGCATGACCCATATAGTTGAACCCATTGCATTCCGGTAGGTATCCAACTTTTCCAACTACTACTAGACTCGAACTGGGTGGGTCACGGCTATTAGTTTCCAAACTGTTTTTTTTTTTTTTTTTTTTTTGTAGATCTCTAATATGAAAATGCTTAAAAATATAATTTGACACAATCAAAAAGCAACTTATTATCATAATTCCGGACAACAAAAACACAAGATTAATATTGTGTATGATTATGACTTATGAGTATCCAAACTCTATTTCAAAACACTCCAAAATTAATATTGTTGGGTGTCCTTTACTACACCACACAAAAGAGTACCAATGGTTTACACACAACTTGACCTCTGCATATACATGTGCCCATCTTTTAGATTCATATTTCACATTCACACATCCATAAATAACAAAGTTTTGTTGCAGAGACAAGTATACCCCTGAAAATGGAAAATGGGACGATGAATATGGAGATACCCACAAATGTGACAATAAAGGGTATTCTTGGTACTTTAATGGCAAGCATTGATGAGCAGAAGAACAAGAAGAGAGTCATCTCATTAGGGATGGGTGACCCAACTGCTTACTCTTGCTTCACTACCAATGATAATGTTCAAGATTCTGTGGTTGAAACTCTTGAATCCCAAAAATTTAATGGCTATTCACCTACTGTTGGCCTCCTCCAAACAAGAAAGTATGTATTTCTAACTGCAAATTTGATATAGATAACTAACCGTAAACAAAAAATAAGGGTGTAAATCATGCCGGGTTGATGAGTTTTTGATTGACAGTTTGAAGGGTTGAATCGTTGAACCCAAACAAAACTTATACATGACTCATTTATCTAAACGTGTTAAACAGGTTGGTGGGTTGAAATAAACAAGTAAACATGTCCTAAACAGATTGATGGGTCAACCTGTTTAACTAAACGACTTAATCAAATCAACTCAAACACGAGCAGTTCATTAAACGAGTTAGATATGACAATGCAAAAGCTCAATATTTCCATGTCTAATTCATGTCATGTAAAAAATATCACACCTAACAAATATAGGAAATGTATATGGTAAGTTTCAGAGCCTAAGATTGTAGAAAAGATCATCAGTCAGTTTAGTAATTCAAGTGAAGTGAAACTTAGTTTTGTTCTTCTATATGGTGTTATCAGGGCAATATCTGAATATTTATCCTTAAACCTTCCATACAAATTAGTAGAAGATGATGTGTATATAACAGCAGGCTGCTCACAAGCTATAGAAGTTGCAATATCAATTCTAGCTAGACCGAACGCAAACATATTGGTTCCAAAACCAGGATTCCCTATTTACGAGCTTTGTGCAGCATTTAGGAATGTAGAAATCCGACATTTTGATCTTCTCCCGGATAAAGGCTGGGAAGTTGACCTCGAAGCCATTGACGCGTTAAGTGACCAGAATACAGTTGCTATTGTAATTATAAATCCTGGAAATCCTTGTGGCAATGTCTATAGCTATCAACATCTAAAGAAGGTAACATACATACATACATAATGGTTAGTGTGACCTGCTAAAACTACTAAAGTGCTAAATTTGGGGTTATTATTAGATTGCTGAAGCTGCAAAGAAGCACAAGATTCTTGTTATAGCAGATGAAGTTTATGGGCACTTAGCATTTGGGGAGAACCCGTTTGTGCCTATGGGTGTTTTCGGGTCCATGGTTCCTGTCCTTACACTTGGTTCATTGTCAAAAAGATGGTTAGTGCCTGGCTGGAGGCTTGGGTGGTTAGTTACCACTGATCCTAATGGCATCTTCAAAAACGCAAAGGTACAAATCACCTAGAACAAATTTTCTATAATACATGGATGTTAAGGAGTCAAATAAACTGAATTCCAACTATTTTTTTTATTTGTTTTACAGACGGTTGAGCGGATGAAGAAGTACTTCGATATATGTGGCGGTCCAGCAACCTTTATACAGGTTCTACTTCCGTAATTCTATATATTTGATGGCCAATCTTCATATGGTTATCCTAAAGAAGTCACCTAATTTCTGATTTCGAAAAATGGCACTTCATAAGGCAAAATAGCTTAAAAAACAAAAACATACCTGGTGTTTCAGGCAGCAGTTCCTCGCATCCTGAAGGATACAAAAGAGGTGTTCTTCACAAAAACTTTATGCATCCTGAAGCAGACTTCAGATATTTGTTTCAAGAAAATTACGGAGATTCCTTGTTTTACATGCCCACAAAAACCTCAGGGAGCTATGGCTGTTATGGTAAGGATTTGGTTTATTCAACTTAGATTCAAAGCAAAATCATTCAAAGAGTTATTTAACTCCTTTCTTCTTTTGCTTTTTCTTGGTTGATCTATGCAGGTGAAACTGAATGTTTCTTTACTAAAAGATATTAGTGATGATATTGACTTCTGTTTTCAAGCTAGCAAAAGAAGAATCCGTGATACTCCTTCCAGGTGATAATCACACAAAGTAAAACCCTTTGAAGGAGCGTTAAAAATTTGTAAAATGAGCTTACATATATGTAAAACTTTTGGGTTTTGCAGGTCTTACAGTGGGTCTAAAAAACTGGGTTCGCATAACTTTTGCTGCAGAACCATCTTCTCTTGAAGAGGCTCTTGATAGAGTCAAGTCTTTTTACCAAAGGCATTCCCATCAACAGAAAAAGTCAAACTAGTCCATAATAATTCAAACACAGCTGTCTTTAGTATATAGGCAACCTTCTGTAACAATAAAACATATTCATAGTGCCTGTTATAAAACTTATTCTACTGATTATACTCATGTAGGTGTTCTTGGCTTCAAACATCTATTGTATATGCATAAAAGGTATAAAAAAGTGTCTAGCGGCATTTGCTATTGCTACGAAAGTTGTCTCTGTGATATTCTTTCTATAAGCCCATTCAAAGTTTTTTAATGATTTGATCACTCAAAGCTTGCAGTTTAAACCGAAAATAACATGACAACAAGAAGTAGTGAATAAAGATGAAAACAATAAAGGTTTAATAATCATAATCGTAATCATATAATATATAATCAAAACAGCCAAAACATTTTCCCAGTTGAAATCTATCCAGCATAATATTTATATTCTGATCCACACCTGTACTAAACCAGGCTACCAGCATAAACCAAAAGCATAGTTTAAGAATCAGAAACACCATATGTTCCAAGTACCTATTCAGCAACATTTACCAGCTCATACTCCACATTCGAAAGATTGTTATCCTCTTTGATTGCAAACTCGATAGGATCTGTCACTTCAATACGACCCCACTTGTCCACCGCAAGCCTCATTGAGCCCTTGAACATGTCGATTTTCCCATTACGAATGATGACAGTGGTACCAGGTTCCATGAGATCAACTGCATAAAAGAATGAACAAAAAGATTTGGATAGTTTCATTTGTTTCTTATTCCCAATTGCTTACAGTGGTGGATCCAGAACTTTTCACCAGGTGACAAAAAGCCAATCATAGGCTTAAACCGTTAAAAAGAATATATACATTTCATGAAAGACGGACTAAAAACACGTGGATCCAAAAGTTTTCGCCATGCGACAAAAAGCCAATCATGGGCTTAAACCGTTAAAAAATATATATACATTTCATGAAAGACGGACTAAAAACCCGTGTTGCCCATCCCCAGCCTACTACATTGGATCCCACAAAAGTCAAACGTTGAATTTCAATTAAACACTAGAACCCTCTGTTAAAAAAATTCAAAAAAAAAAAAAAATCAAAAAATAAGAACTATAGACTATAGACTAGAAAATGGCCCATTTGACCATAAAAAGTCCAACGTTGAATTGCCTTCTAATAGTTGTATCATAGTTAAACATAGATCATCTATAAATTTCAACTAAAGACTAGAACCCTCTGTTAGAAAAAATTCAAAAAAAAAAACTAAAGGCTAGAGAACGGCCCATTTGACCATAAAAGTCAAACGTTGAATTGCCTTCTCTTTGTAATAGGCACAGTTTTCACCTTAGAAATAAGATATAAAATCTTAAATTAACAGATCCCTAAACATGAGCGATGTATGATTAAATATTAAATCATGCTTACGGCTTACAAAAGTTGGATTTCTCAACAAAAAACAAAAGGCTAATACACAAGTTACGAACAATCTGACTTTTCCAGTTTCTAGGGTTTCAGAAGCAAACACAAACTTCGAACACAAAAAGAGGGGGGAAAACGAAGTGATGTTACCCTGATCGTTACGAGCAGTGAACAGAATGGTCCCAGTTTCATCGCCGACGAGACATTCCGCAATGCGAACGTTACGGAGGTTAGGATTCACCGCACGCCCCTTCTGCAGCACAATTTCCGAACTGATCACCTTCACAACAAGCGTCAGACCGGCGGTTCCCGGTTTCAGGTCATCGACCTTGACAAAAACCGGCTTTCGGAGCCCTGATTTCGCCGGAGCCGACGATCGTTGAGCCTGTGAGTTGCTGGTAGCCATCGAAACGACGACGATCGATTGGATTATCTCCGATGAGGTTTGGATTGTTGCTTTTCTTCCACAGTGATAGTGGTGTGACTGAAATGCTGCATATTTGACGAATCTTTACGCAAATACTATTTCGGGAACCGCTACATTCCGAGTCTCGTTTCGTCTTCCAGTGCTATATTTGGAAACATGGGCCTAAATGGGCTTTGGACTTGTCCTGGTAAATGAGGGTAAACAAATCGGGTCGAAACCGACCCGGTTTCAAAACCCGAAACTAGAACTAGAAGTTTAGAACACGTCGAGGTCGAAGTCGGGTTGAATTGAAACGTGATTTTTCCTTGTAGCCCTAATTGGTTTAGTTTAGGGGAGGAGGTATGGTGGTGGCATGACTTGGAGAAGCCATGCTCACCAACCAATCAAATTTGGACACCTCAAATGACTCCAAAATGAAGCCATATGAAGCCACACCACATGGTATGGTGGTGGTGTGGCTTCAAACCAAGCCGTGTTTCACCTAATTTTTTTTTTTAATTTAAATAACTTAATAAAATAAAAACTAATAATAAAAGTAAACAATATTCATTAAATAGAAATAAAATTACAGCTTAAACAACATTCATTAAAAATAATAAAAACTACAACTTTTATTAAAAAAAATACAAATCTAGGGTTGAGGATTTGCGTTCTCCTCCTCCTCGGTTAAAAACACTTCCATTGTGTTTTGAATGTGCTCGGTGATATCGAATCTGAGTTTAAAATGAGTCTCGCTATCTCGCAATTCGAAAATAACATTCGGGTCGAGAACCCTGTTAACCGGTAGATCTCGAATGTGGACCGGTGATATAGCAAGGCCATCGTCTTTAAGAGTCATATTATGTAAAATGACGACCGCATACATAATGTTCTCCATTAGCTCTTTTTTTATTGGACGACCCTTTCGATCAACTATTGCCCACTTTTCCCTAAACCGACCAAACGCTCTTTCCACGTCTTTTCTAGCCCCCTCTTGTATCTTCTTCATTTTCTTCTCTTTAATCTCAAAAGGATGTGGAAACGCCTTTAAAAAGACCGACCAAGGGGGGTATATGCCATCCGCAAGGTAGTACCCACGTTTGTACTCTCGACCGTTGCAAACAAATGGCATTCTAGGTGCAACCCCATGCATCTCATTATTGAACAAATGTGATTGGTTAAGCACATTGATGTCGTTGTTTGAACCTGCAACACCAAAGAAGGCATGCCAAAACCACATATCTTGTGAGGCAACTGCCTCGAGTGAAATTGTTGGTTTTTTAGATCGCCACGATGATATTGTGCCCTATACTTTGTAGGACAATTCCTCCACTCCCAATGAGTACAATCGATACTACCTATCATACCCGGAATACCATGCTTTTCTAAATGGGCATTATATAAAAGAGTAATATCGTGGCTAGTAGGTGCACGCAAAAATTCATTTTTATAAAGCTTAATAATGGCTTTACAAAAATAGTGTAGGGATTCACGTGCAATTCGTTCAGAAAAATCTAAAGATTCATCATATTCGTCAGGAACGTTACCGTATGTGAGTTGACGAATAGCCACCGTGCATTTTTGTAAAGGTGTGAAACTTTCCCGTTTTGCCGCATCCAAACGGAGTGTGAACCACGGCTCGCTGTTTGTGATGTCGTCAACAATCTTCAAAAACAACCGTTTAGACATACGAAATCGGTCTTTAAAAATTCCCTCATGGTAACGGGGATTTTCGGCGAAATAAAGTTCCACCAATCGTTGGTGACCGTTTTCACGATCACGATAAATACGTCTCCTCCGTTTAGGAGCGGAAACCTCTTCTTGCTCTTCCTGTTCGATAAGACATTGGTTAAAGTAGTGCATCGTGTTCTCGTACGAACTATCGGAGCTGCTTGACGATGTCGGAATCTCGGGTGGTGGAAAAATGTCTTCTTCATCGTAAAGACTCATTTTTTTTAAAGTGAGAGATATGATTTGTAGAGAGAAAGAGGTGTGTTTTATAAATAAATGATTGGGTATATATAGTGTATGTTTGAAATGTTAAAAGAAAAAAAAATATATGAGGTAACCGCCATAGGCGGTATGGTGAGCCCGGAAAAGCCACCCGGCTCCCTTTGGAACCGGGTCCGGCTACTCAACCATACCGTGTCCCCTTATTGATCTTGAAGCTTTTCATCTATAATTTTTTTGTTTAAAGACTATGAATCGGGTCATTCAAAAAGGTCAAAGAAAAAGAATTCAAGGGCCCCAATTTTAATATTCATTTGGGGCCTTTAAAAATCTTGAGTTGGTCCTGATTAGGTATGGTCATTTTTGTTTAGTAGCTGGTGTTTAGTTAATAGTGTAATAAGCATGGTCGTGTAACATAGATTTTCTTTATTTTATATTTTCATCTCAATGAATTTAGTAAGGGAGTTGGTGGTATAATAGGTACAATTGTGTAACATAGTTTTTAAGTCGTAAGCTCGATACTTTAAGTGTTTGGGTCGTTACGTTTTTTTTTCGGACTTCTTATTATGGCGTTATAACAATGCGACCATTTTGTGTGATCGTATTATCACGCAGCAACAAGCATGTAGTAAAATCTTGTTATATATAAAAACAATTTACAAAACGACCATAAGGAAAATTCTTTTTCATAACTTTCAGCCGTTTTGCATGCTACACAGTGACAACAATGCTTTTTTCCTTTTTATTTTTAGCATATCAATTTATATTTATATTTATATATTTAGACTGGCTTCAATGCACACCCCGTGGAGCCTTCATAACCCGCCACTCATATGGAGGCCCCACGTCAAGCATACGGCGTTGAAAGGGTGTGCTCATAGGCAAACGCACGTCGCCACATGCGGTACTATGGCGGATCACACTAGAAATTAATTTTTTTAATGGAAGCCAACGACTCTATTTCAAAATTTTACCTTTTTTAGTTTTTATTTATTTTTAATCTATAACGGCTAGTTTTTATTTTGTCTATTTTATAATGGCTAGTTTTTTTTTTAAAAAAAAAACTCTAAATGCACATATGTATTTCACACCCAACTCATCTTCTTCTTCACACTTTTTCATTTCTCATCTTTCATATGTCCATGGATCCAAGATCCCCACTTTCGTTTACTCGATTTTTAAACGAGAACAACAATGAACAAATCCCAACCCGACCACCTACCCAATTTCAACAACACGGAGGATTCTCGCAGATCAACGAACTTGTGGTTCTCACATTTTCAACAACCTGCTTGTAAAACCGTATACGGATCGTTTCCAGATCATAGAAAGATAGAGACGAAGAAATCTAATCATTATTGTGTCGAATGATTACACCGAAGGAGTTTACATCATTGAAGCTCGGGAGAGTTTGGACAGACCTCTCCTCTCAACACAAAGACAAATGACCAGAAATCTAAACATTGTAATCTAGACTCACCTATTTATAGGTAACCTGCCCAGCGGACCAACTAACCAACGTACCAGATGGTCCGGGCGTACCATCTGGTCCGCCACTAGTCCGTTGGCAGTCTAGCCTAGTTTACAATCTAGATAACTATTCGCACAGTAACGACCACACCCGGAACATGCTCTAACACTGCTGGATTTTAACGATTTCCACCACCATAGACTGATTAATAGCATCAATTTCTACAACGACAACGATCATAATATCATTTTTAGCAAATGCATCAACAACAGTTTCATCAAAAGAAACAATCACCTTCCACATCTCCTGTTGAAGAACCTTCATCACAAAGAAGAGCAACAAGGAAGAAGAAAGGGAAAGACAAGAAAGATTATGAAGAAAACATGAAAAGGTTATTCATATCAAATAGCCTCCAACTGACGAGGTCTTGATGGTCAAGGGATAGTATTAAGTTTTCGAAGTCCTAATAACTACCAACCATTATAAAATATCACATATTAGGAAAGGATAGAGGTATATTACAATACCTCAAACACTCAAGTTCAAGAAACGCTCACAATCTTAGGAGTCACTGATATTTAGTTAATCCAAAGGTAACTAGAATCAATGAGATTTAATTACAAATTAAGTCTCGTTATGTAAGTGGTTAGTCAAAAGACCTGTACCATCCTGATTTCTAAGTTTAGATTTCCTGTTAACTTCATGTTAAAAGGCAACATGGGGTAATAAAACCTCTAACTTTGTTATAAATTGTGTATATGTGAAAATATTTGGCCTTAAAGTGTAAAATGGAGTTTTGGTAATTAAAGACCAAAAACCAGAAAATTAAGGGGTTAAATGGGTCAATTGGATAAAGTTGATTTAACAGAATAGCTGGGAAAAAGAGGGGGATCGCCATTATATCCCCTGGAGATCGATCGTCCCCCTCTAACCCTTAACAACTCTGCAATTTTGCAATCCAAAGTGTTAACATGTGATTTCAAGTCATCAAGGGTGAAATTGGAAATGTATCTCTTCATCTAAACTCATCTTTGTGCCAAGTAAGTGAATCTCTAGACTCATGCATGTGTAGGTCACGAAAATGATGTTAAAATTCTGGAAAACTGATAGGTGATACTTGAATCTTATGATGTTAGGATCATATATTACTATGTGGAATTCTTGTTTGATGTTTAATTGGTGGTTTAGTCACCAAGTTCATGTGATGAATACTTGTGTTAAAAGACTACCTAAAAGATATGTGCGTTGGTAGTTTATAATGTGATAACGTGAGAACATGTATGATGATGGGTTGGAAGGGATTCCACCTAAGTTATGTTAAAATGTAGGTTAGAATGCTTAGAAGATGGAATTAGATGAATGTAAGATAAGGTGCACACAAGGTGTTTGATGAAATTCGTACATGAGCTTTGTTGTTTCAAATATGACCAATTTGCTAGAACTAAGATTATATCTATATAGAGGGTAACATGTCTAATTATGTGAATCAACATCGGTGAAATCATGATAAAATGCTTGCTTTGTTGGATGTGTGAAAATATTACTATGTGCAATATTATTTCCATAATAATGGATAAATGTGTTAATGGCAATAGTCATGGATAAATGTGTTAATGGATAAATGAATTTGTCCATCTTTAAACTCAGGCATAACCATACTCATAACATCTGGATATGTTTCGTATAATTCATCAGACTTTGTTAGCGTGTCCACAAGACCGACCTGATTGTTGTTGAATTATACAATTTCAACTTGTTTTTATTTTCTTTATTTTGTTAAATCTGAGGCCTTATCTGCGTATCGAAAGATCCACCTTAAGGTAGACGATTTAACATTCTTATTTCTTTTTGCATGGAACACAGTTGACTATATCATGAATTCAATCACTATGTGTTAAAATCATAAGCTAAATCACAGAGTGTGATAACACAAAGCATATTAGATGAACAAGCCATAAGACCATTGTTCGATGGGATAGGTAGGCTTGGAAAATCAAAAAGTATACAAATGTGATATACACTAAATCTGATGCTTGACCTAGTGTACAACATCTTGATGCGTATCTCAAGATATATCAAGAAAAAGATATGTGAAAAGAAAAATGAGAAGTCACTATGTATACATGTGTTCATTTTGCAAAGATTTAAACTTGTATGATTTTTTTTTAATTTCTCAAACGATCGGACTTTCTTTGCGTATCGAAAGACCGACCTGATTGTTGTTCGTTTAAGATTCTGCTTTATTTTCTTGGTGTTTCGTATAATTCATCAGACTTTGTTAGCGTGTCCACAAGACCGACCTGATTGTTGTTGAATTATACAATTTCAACTTGTTTTTATTTTCTTTATTTTGTTAAATCCGAGGCCTTATCTGCGTATCGAAAGATCCACCTTAAGGTAGACGATTTAACATTCTTATTTCTTTTTGCATGGAACACAGTTGACTATATCATGAATTCAATCACTATGTGTTAAAATCATAAGCTAAATCACAGAGTGTGATAAACAAAGCATATCTGAGTATGTTTGATACAATTTCTCATTTCTCAATTTTTATGTCTTTTCAAATTTTCTCCAAAAATGGCAAACTCTATTTTTTAGATTTTCATTTTTACTATTTGAAAAACGACACACTATTTTTTATTTTTTCAAAGAAACAAACTCCCCCTCAAACTAAGACGGAGTGAAAAATAAAAGAAAATTGACCAACCAACACGAATACTTGCATTTTAGCATTTTGAAAGCACAGGATTTTGAAAAGGAATTGGAGATTCTTTTCAGGTTAAACACATATATTCCACCACCAGCAATTCTTCAATTACCGATAGGTCTTCCTGAAATACCTGTTGACACCAAATAAAACATTAGTTGCTTTGGGATCGACCCGATTCAACAGCGTCGGGTCGCCCGGTGTCTTCTACTTAGTCTTTGTTGGCCTTGGAATCTACCTTTGGTTTCCATATCATTGATAAAATTTGTGAATCAGAACCAGAAAATATCTTCAACCGGCGTGTTTGGTTTGGACCAAAACGGCTTACAAGTTGATTTGACATTTAGGGACCATGGTTCATAAAAAATTTGACCATTTGTATCCACAAATTTTACATTGTTGTGGATATATGTAGTCGTCGGACAATTTGCAGCCATATGTCCAGGTCGAGGACAAGCATAACAAATATTTTCACGAAGCTTAGGTCAACATTTGGAAAATTCTTTGGTTTCCAACTACGATGCGTAGCAGGAGAATCATAGTAACCAAAAGAATGATCAGAATCAAATGAATCAAAGAAATTATCGTAAAGATCATACCTAGGAGATAAATATCGTGGTAAATAGTATGAACCACTGGAAGAACCCCCAGAATGATAATGACCATTTCTTGATGTAAACAAATTTGGTTTCTTCTGTTGTGCTTGCCTTTATTGATTCTTAACTTGTTTAAGAACTTGTTTCTTCGGTTGTTGTTGAGGTTGATGAATCTGAACAGTCTTAACAACAACTTTATTTTTTTCCTGTTTTGTCTGTTGCACTAGAACGTTCTTAACGTCATAACCCAAACATTTATGCTTGTAGCCATAAACTTTCGAAAATTCAAATCGAGAACCAGAAGCATTTCTTGCATTAGCTTCTCTAGTAAATTTTGCCTTAATATCCTTCAGCTTGTTCTCATGAATCAAAGATTTAGCAAGTTCAGATTCAGTTGAAGTACTCACATGATTCTCACTCTTATCAAATATCTGCTCATCTTCCAAGAATAATGAACCAGCACTAAACTTTGGAGCGTTGCCAGCTTCAAATTTCTTCTTCCTAGACTTAGATTTCCTTTTCTTTGCAAGAGCAAGAGTTACAAACTTTGAATAATCATACATTTCTACATTTGAATTCACAGAAGCAGATGGAATACTTGAAACATCAATTTGTGACGTAACTTTATGTAAATCAGTTTTAACACTTTCTTCACTCTTCTCTTGTTTGTAGATGTAATTCAGAAATGTCGGTGACAAATTACAATTCTTTACTTGACGCTGCAAATCCAGAATCTCAATTCTTAATTCAGAAATCTTCACTTGAGCATCCAACAGATCTTTCTAAGAAGCAATGAACTGTTCCGACAACTCATTATATTTATACTTATGTATTCTTCTCAAGTCACACTCTTCAAAACTTCTTTTGTAACCTTTTCCCATTTCTTCTTGAAATAATCAACATCTCTTGTTATTATTTTGTTCTTTTCTCGGAAAAGTACATTCTCATCTCGAAGTTTAGAAAGTTCTTCTTGAAGAAAAATTACTTTTTCAACAGCTTCGACAACAATCTGATTAGCTTATTCATATTTTTGTTGAACAGGATAAACCTTTTCAAATAAAGCTTCAAAATCTCTAGCAGCTTCTTTATCTTTAGCTTTAGCTTTTTCACATTCAACAAACAAATCATCTTTTTCTTTCATCAAATTCTCATTGATCTTAACAAGTTCAAAACATTTTGGACACACTAAAGAAATTTCCTTCTAAAGCTCTTCTATGTCACTATCATCCCCTTTATCATATATCACACAAGAATTTGTTCCAGAATCAGAATCAGTCAGACAACCATCCATGTATTCATTATCAAAAACAGTAACACAATGTCTTTTATCTGACAACCCTTGACTTCCTGATTCTAAACCACTTGATGCTGAACCATCTGATTTTGAACCATTTGATTTGGAACCAGTCTTAGGTAAACAATCATTAATTTTCATGGTCTGAATGTCTGCACAATGTTGAACAACATTTTGAATATTCTCCATATCATCAGACAATGTACCTGTCTCACCTTTTTCTTTCAACGCATTCCATTTATCTTTAGTAGTGTGATACACTGTTAATTGAAGATACAACTCTCTTAAAAGAGCAATTTTGAGAATGTCTCTGGCTTTTTCTTCATTATTTATATACGCCATTTCTTCTTGAGAAAGATGTCGATGTATTTTTATATGTCCACTTCCATTAGTAGGCCATTTCAATTGCTTATCAATTATCTTCTAAACTCTTTGAAATGTTGATTGATGTAAATCCCAAAATCAACTTTCCATTCATGATAATCTTCCAACTTTAACAACTTGGATATACTTTGACTTTGACTTCCCACAAATGTTTGAAAATGATTCATCTTTTACCGAAATATGATGCTTCAAAAACTTCTAATGCAAAAACGGAGGTCTTAGAAGTGGATTTTTGGTATCGAAACGGAGGGTACTAGTCGTAAGGCAGTAAAATTGTAGATCTCTCCGAGACGGTCGTTTTAGCTGGTATTATCTCTCGTAACTCTTAACGGAACTCAAGTCACATTAGTTTTAGTGAACCAACCCAAAAATCTCGATCTAAGAATTTGAATTTGAACGGTTGCACGAACTGAAACGAACTGAAAATTGATGATCCGAAGTGATCCGAACTGTGACTTCGGTTACACAAACTCAACCGAACTGAGATCAACTAAACTGAATCCGAACTGGAACTTCGCTTGACTGAACTCACCCGAACTCTCACTTCACTTAACCAAATTTATATGAACTCACCCAAACTCGCACTTTGGAGTGATTATTTTTCAGACAGACTGTTCTTGATCCGAACTCAACCGAACCGGACCATTTTTAAACCAATTTTCACGATTTTGAGTGTTTTTGAATGAGATTTGCAGCAGTCAATCATATATACTCAAAATGAATGATTTAAGATTGGATTTTTAACTAAAAACACAACAGAGACGATCAAATGAAAGCAAAAAACGCAGTAGTTTTTCAAAAACCCCCACGTTTTGGACCAAAAACTCGAAAAACAACAGCAATTTGATCAGTAGAATCAACCGAAAGCTCTGATACCACTTGTAAGTTCGTGAACTGTGGATCGTCTACTCGATTAATGATCAAACGTGTAATTCGAGTTATGAAATCAACACAAAGAGGTCAATACAATGTGGAATTGTATTGCTTAACAATCAGAGTACGCACACAGAAAAACACACAGAAGAATAGACCAGTAGTTTCTATTTCTATACAAGAACGATCTATTTATAGTTGCTCATACATGTCTGAATACGACCTCACACGAACTGCCACTTCGGGTCAGTTCGTTTGCACCCGAACTGGCAGTTCGTGTCACTTCAGACACAAACACTTTTGTAGCTTTGTTCTTGTACTTGATACTTCACACGACGATCAGAAACATGCTCTAACACAATGCCAAAAGAAATGGACATAATAAGGAATTAATTTCTAGATCAAATTTTTGGATTGTGTTATTAGATATATAGGTTTGGACTAGTACCTAATAGGTTCTTAGTTTAATTTGCTTGAGTGTTGCTTGGGCTATTAGCCTATCAAGATCTGAACTAAAAAGTAAATAATGGAAGGAGCAAGGCTTGAACTCGAATTACTCGAGAGTAAGGTAACGCAAAAGCAACCAATTTGGATCGGGTCTTTGACAAAGCTCTGATACCAAAAGTAATTGGGGCTAAACTCTCCAATTATTGTATTGAAGAAAACTCACTCAAAAACTCAAATACAATGTTATGTCCAACCCTACTTGGTTAGCTCATATTTATAGGAAAACTAATAAAGTTATTGTAATACTAAGAGCATTCACAACCCGTTCTCCATCAACATCCCTATAATTTATACTTTTATCATTATTTTTTCTCTCTTTCACTCACAACCACAATTAAATAATATTTTTAATACCCTTATCATTACATTTTTGTTCTTTTTCATTCACATCAAACATCAAATTTTATGGAATCACCAGTTTTTTTTATCAAATATAGGGGTGAACAATACTTTTTCTTTCTCCTCTACTGACAATTACTCACAATCACTCACAACCACTCACAACCAAACCTCAAAGTTTAGGGTTTTCACTCACATAATTTTGGGAGACGGGTTGTGAATGCTCTAATACAACTATACTAGGACACCAACTAATTATTAATTAATCTATAACTTAAAGAACCAATTTGTTCCCCAAGTAATCCCCACCTAACCTAACTCGCTAGGTGTGAACCCGACTTATCGACTTGCAAGTCGGTCTCGTGAATTATTCCAACACACTAAAAATCATATATAAGGTGACAGGGTGTTCAAAAGAAGGTTTTGGGTGTAAAGTCAATTACTTAATAGTTGGTGATAATGAGAGAAACTTTAAATGTTATATATCAAACAACCTGGGATTCTAGATTGGAAAAGAGTTTAAAGTTATACAGAAGTGCACATCTACGATATGTTAATTAATATATGAGAATGTTCATGACGAGTACTTGAGTATGCATACCTACAAGATCATCATGTGAAAGTCTTATAAACTTTTGTGAATGTGTAATTTTAATTGTACATGAAAGAATATTCACGTAGACCGACTAGCAACAACATACAAATTATATACGCCCTACCTAAAACCAACACGGATTCCCTGGAATGCTAGGAAGCATTGGACTTGAAAAAATTGTTCAACGACATGTCACAGTCAATACATGAGATGTGGTCATTAGTACCCAACTGTCATGCTCTAAGAGGTAGGTTCGCTAAATTTATGGTTTTGGCTTGCAATATTCGATGTCACTGGTTCCAAGAACGTCATCAACGTTCTCAACCAATCACCATTATTTAATGATGTTATATATGGGATCCGCACCCAAGTTTTCATCGGTAAACTGATTAGAATACAGACCTGAGTTTTATCTTATTGATAGGATATACCCTAATTGGTCAACTATTATGAAAATGTCTTACTTGTCAACACGATGTTAAACAAAAAAAGGTCAAGACAAAATAAGAAGCGACAAGAAAGGACTTTGAATGAGCTTTTGGTATCCTGAAAGCTTTTCGAACGAGCTTTTGGTATCCTGAAAGCTTTTTGAACGAGCTTTTGGTATCTTGAAAACCTGTTGGTCTAATCGAAACCTGGAAAAAAAAAAACTTAAATCCTATAATAAACTATCTAAACATTGAAATTTTTAAAAAGCTAGAGTTCCATCACATATATACTTAAACACAGATACTAACATCTAATAAAAACGACTTAATTAATATGATTGGTAGCGGTTGAGATTACTATATAGAAAGGCCAAAAGTAAATGTCTAAGTTCATTTGAAGTGTTGATTGATTAGTAGTTGGATAAGGATTTTATAGCGTAGGGTATATCCACGTGAATACAGTGCTCTAAAGTCTAGTCCGAAGTTTAACATTCAGGCTCTTTAATATAATTATATTTTACGATCAGTGGCGAAACTTGAAAATATCAAGTGGGGGGTCGGGACCTAAATTTTTTTTCCTAACGTCAATTTTTTGATAAATGGGGGTCGAAACCGGAGTATATCGAAATTTTCTACACGAAAATTATATACCCCCTAAATCGCAAAAAAAAATTCGGGGGGTCGGACGCCCCCTCCCGCCCCTTAAAAGCTACGCCACTGCTTACGATCATGTTACATTGTATTACAAAATGGAATGTCGGTTACAGACAATTTTTGTTCTTTTATACGAATTGTTATATATCGTAAAAAAATCAAGGATGATCAAACCACTAGACCATTGATCACATCGAAAATCTAGTAATTAATCGTTTCGACCACCGATGTTGGGACTTGATTTTGATGAATTGGGGTGGAATCTGTATTTGAAACCTGCACAATAAGCAAACCGTTAGGGCAACACAGGGAGAGAAGGGCCCCTGTAACGGTTCTTGAGCGTGAGAATCAGTAACTCGTAGAAGTGCATGTGTGATTATGGAGTTGAGAGAGAATGAGAATATGAAAAAAGAAAGGTACCTCTTATGCTGGTATTTATAGATTTTGAAGTAAAGTTTGTGTTACCTGTGGTGACGTCAGCCCGTGGAAGCCACGGTGCGTGAACCGACTTCAGGTGAAAAATATTTCTTTTACGAGGAGTCTCATTGGTTGAGAATCCCACGAAATCAGGTAGGTTGTTATTCGTGGGCCCCCGTTACCGAACGAACATTTATGACGAGCGCGGGTATGGATCCCACCTGCTAGCTTGGTCATGAGCGGGCTCGACCCGGCCTACGGAAGGCCCAAAGTATAGAATCAATCTCTATCCTCTTTGTATATGACATCACGATCTATAAATGTAGTTTTTAAAACGTCTTAGTTTTACATTCTAAAAATGATTAGCGGCGAAGCTTGTTACCCGTTCTCTTCCATTTCCTTATAATAAATTAACAAAATTAACCGGTTTATAATTTAAAGTAGGACTAGGGTTTGATAAATCACTAATCGAGTTATTTGGTTCAGGTTCGGTTTAAAAACACACCCATAGGCCATATCTGACACGAGTTGAAGACTTCTAGACTATTATTGTTGATTTGTCGGCTTGGATAGTTAGATGCAATATAGGCTCTTTCATATGTAAAATGTTATGTGAAAGTCTAAACAAAAACACACCCATTAAACATGACGTCACTGATTTTAATCTTTTTTTTAGCGAATTATTATTTTTCATTAAATTTTATCATTGTCAAGGTTTTAACGTTGGTCTTTATTAAAGAGACTTTGTCCCTTACTACTAGTCTACAATTTAAATGACAACGACTTTAATCGTGATAAGCAACCTTCAATTCTACAACCTTCGATTGGTTGAACGGTTGACGGTGATAGTTGGTTCTTGGCTGGGTTGAATTTATTATATCTTCATTCTAATAAAGCAATAAGTTCGATGCCACGTGTCATTTTTCTAGAGTCTCCACTTAAGCTTGTCCACTTGTCAACACCACACTTTATTTTAATTTTCTTCATTTAAGAATTCAAAATTTCCAAATTTAATATTTCAACTTTCTAAATCTAAAAGTCAACATTACATTTAATTAAAATTAATTATAAATAGTTATTAATATTCATTAAGTATATATCTACATAAATTATTTATTAACTAACTTACCAAATTATAAGTTATTTGAATTTTCTAATATTAAGAGATGTAACACTCAATTTTTTAATTTATAATATTTATAATAATAGTTACTATTATTTATTAATTAAAAATATTATATATTAGGGTGGTTGATTTCTTTAATTAAAATATTAAATGTCAAACACCCTTTTATATTCTGAAATATAACTTTTATTAGTTCAATTATCATATTTTAATTATCATTTAACATTCTCTGAAAATTCAAATAACCCTATATAATAATATCTTTTATTATTGTAATTCTTAAAACATTTTAAAGTAAACCATTAAGCAATTTATTTTCCAACTCTGATATACAAAATATCTCTAATTTACTATATTCTATAAAAAAATGTCCTTTTTACTTAACTACTATAAAATAACTATTAGATAAAATCTCACAGTTATATCATTCATAATTTCTAAATCCCATATCATTTTTTTAAAGTTATCTTATATTATGAATATTTATTCAACCCGTGTAGTACACGGGTTACTAACCTAGTATGTTATAAATTATGATTATGATGTTACAATGAACCATAAATTTGGTACGTGAAATTTGATATCATAAATTGTTTGGTTTAAATTTAGGACCACAATGTTAGCATGAGAGTTGACTCTGATACATATGGTGGTGAAATGTGAAATTCACGCAACATGTCCATAAAATTATGACATGTCGTATTCACCCATTTTGTATTTTACATTTTTACCCCAAGTTGAATTAGCAAAATCCCTAGTTAATTAGTTTTTACAACAAAAATTGTTACTAATTTTCTATAGCAAGAAAAAAATCATTAAGATTTCCTAGTTAAATCAGTAACCAAAATAACAATGTCTTTTACCTAACATGTACATTTCTAATCGTAATTACGGGTCTTCTTGAAGAAATAACTGTGAGCGATTGAAATTCCGTCACAAGAAAATACTCAAATAGACTTTTTGCTAAGAAAAACTAGTTGGAATCCGCAATAAAAGTAACGAGATGTTTACCATCTCGCGCGTTGCTGCGGGGTTGAATTTGTATGCTAAACGAAAGTTAAAAAGTTAAGGGGTATAAAACGTAAAAGTCTAAAAGTCTCGTGGTGAAAGTATAAAACTATAAAAGTATATTAAAAACGAAAGTAGAAAGTTAAAAGTTTCGTGCCCTAAGTAGAAGACAACAAAAGTTCAAGTAAAAAACCTTTTAAAAACGAAAGCTAAAAAATTAAGGGGTATAAAACGTAAAAGTCTAATAGTCTCGTGGTGAAAGTATATAACTATAAAAGTATACTAAAAAATGAAAGTAGAAAAGTTAAAAGCTTCATGGCTAAAGTAGAAGACCACAAAACTTAAAACAATTTTTTTTTAAGTTAGAGGGTAGAAAACGTAAAAGTATGAAACATATGTGGCTAAACTATGAAAACCTAAAGTTTACCATTCCGTTAAAGAAAAAAAACATAGTTTTAAAGTTTAGGGTAGAAAATGTCAATATGCCAAGCCCCGTTAAAAAAAAAAGTGTAAACGTTTAGAGTAGAAAATGTCAAATACTCAAACTTCCGTGGCCAAATTATAAGAAATGAAAAGATTACTATTCAACTTCTAAATTTCATTGTATATATATATAATTAGCGATGAAATAATTAGCTACCTAGGTTTTATTAAAGGGTTTCACCGGATATCAATCTTTTTGAGTGACCAATGATCTCTAGCCCAATTGGTTAGGAGGAGGTACCCAAGACATTAGGCTATCCGTAATGGGGCTTGAAAGGGGCTTGAAATTGATTTTCGCGCCCCTTTAGCGCCCCTCTCACGCCCCTACCCATTACGCCCTCAATTTTCGCGCCCCTATGCCCCTCCAGGCGTGAAGATTCTCACGCTTCCCCCCTCTTCTCTCTCATCCTCTGATTGGTTCATCCTTTCTCTTCCTTATTTTAATTGGCTATCTTTTTCTTTTTTCTTTTCTTTTTATAAAAGATTGATTTATATTATAAATCACCTCCACTACACCACTTAAGCCATCAAGCCCCTTTGCCATGTCACATGCCACATGTCACTTCATGCCTACATGAGGGGCTTGAAAATCCATGACCATTACGGATAGCCTTATAATGGGGAGGTTTGGGTTCAAGTCCCACTTGTAACAAAAAATAAATAAATGGGGGTTACAAGCTGGGCCAGGGGGTTTTCTCACTTATGGTAAGTTTACTCCTGATGAGGATTGGAGATGATCGGGTGGGTGGGTAATGTCCCCGTCATTGATCCAAATTTGCCGTTAAATTTTTTTTTTCTTTTTCAGTGTGATGGTTAAGTTGATTACAAAATAACCCCTATACATTAAGTTTTATAGAATTAGTCCTTCTAATTTTAAAAATCTCTAAATTTATATAAATAGTCATTTATATGTAAAATGACTAATATGCTCTTAGAATTAACAACAAAATTTAACCCATCAATTAGAAGGACTCAAATGGTTAAGAATTCTAAACGTCAAACATAAATATATAGATTTCTTTAAATTATTATTCACTTAATTAAAATCAGCAAACCAATCGATAGCAAATAAAAATTGAGTCTTACTTCAAACTATTAATTGGATGGGTTAAACTATTAATTGGATTGGTTTTAAAAGCCACCAAAAACTCACTTGTGGGTCCCAAGACTCATTCCATAAATAGAAACCCTCCTATACTCAACCAACAATCACCACCCCTTCTCCTTAAGAAAATCAATCATACAAACAAAACACCCAATCATGAATTACTCTTCTTCCCATAACCACCAGGAAACTATCACACAAACACAACATAAACACACTACCAAAAGACTAACCGAAGATCAAGTGAGATTGCTCGAGTCAAACTTTGGCTCGAGCAAAAAACTCGATCCAGAGCGAAAGCAACAACTTTCACGCCAACTCGGTGTCCCTCCAAGACAAATAGCCATCTGGTACCAAAACAAACGAGCTCGTTGGAAGAATCAAAGTCTGGAGCATGACTACTCTAGGCTTGAACTCCAATTAGAAGCCACGTTAGCCAGGACCAGACGGTTGCAAAAAGAAGTCGAGCAACTCCAAGCAGAGCTTAATAACATACAAACGCAACAAGCACGACACGATAAATATTACAACAACAACAACCACCATCGACCTCCCATGGATCCTACGGTCTTTCTATGTGGTGAGGAAGTTGGGAGTTCATCAAGGAGCTTGGAAGACAACCATCTGAACAATTTATATTGTCTTGGTGAACAAGTTTTCGAAGCAGAGCAGATGTATGATGTTGCATGTATGATGGGTTCTGATCTTAGACTTGTCGGATCAGAAAATAACTTGTTTTAATTCAATATACAAATTCATGATCTACGTACTAAGTCGACTATAGTTTATTTTAATCATGCATGAAATCATTATACGTGTTACATATAAATGTCGTGTACTATTCGTATAATCGTATATTGAGTTGATTCACCATTGTGTGTTTTGTGAGTATGCAAACTTACATTTAAATTTCTTTTTAATATTGAATAGTAAATGTCAACTAAATACCATTAACCTTATACTTGTAAGAATTTAAACCTTCATCACTTATACAATAACAAAACGTATATTTAAGTCGTCTTCACTATTGTTGGTGTCTATCCCTATTTGATGGTCAAACGTTTGGTGTCGTAATTAACTATGTCTTGAAAGCCATCATGGATGGGACCAAAGAGTGCAATGCTTTTGTCGCTTTGATCGTCTTCTTTTCATTTTGATTTTGATATGCGCATGTATATATTAGCTAAAATAACTAGAAAATTCTATAATTATTTATAAGTAATGTTAACAAAGGTATGATATTATAAGAGGAGACAATATATGGATTATATATATGTTTAATGACCATGTTATATAATTTCATTAAAGTCATAGTCTTCTATTTGTTTATACGTTTCTTGTAGTTTTGTACTTCATATTATTTGGCCGTTAAAAAGAAAAAGAAAACTTAAAGTCAATGTTTTATGCTTGACTTTTAATTATCTTGCATTGACTTTAGGACCGTTGTCCGTAAAGATGGGGCGATTATAGTTTTATGCCAATATATTGTAAAATTTGTAATGTCAGGTGAAAATAAATTTTAAGGAAAATCATGAAAATGACTCACGTATAAGTTGATTTGGACTTATAGTTTTATCAAGATGATCATCTTTTTGTGTCTTCTTCAAATTCTTCAAATGACTATTGACTTATGCAACCAATAAGAAAGTGACATGTCATAGCCGACAACTAGGTTCATACGTCACGTGTCCGAAAGTAGCCAATAGCTTGCTGCCACATAAGAGAGACGACAAACGTCGGCAAACGAATGCAAGACTCCCAATCAGATGCTGACACGTGTCAATAAAGGCAAAGCTTGGCTTTCAGCCAAGGGCTGAAGGCAACGCTTAGCCGTCGGAGATGACGTGTCACCTTCTTATTGGTTGCACAATGGGACCAAGAAATATTCAATAATTGAAGGGAATGCCAAGTCGACACACGTCATTGCCGTTGTTTGCCATCTCACCTACTTTTAGCATGTGATCTCTTACGGATTCTTGAGCTATTTGACAATCTGTAAACTGTTAAAAACTCCTTTTCGATACCGGTCCAAACAAGCGATTCATCATCCTCCGTTTATTCCTCGATTCCTACAATTATCGCTCTATACCAATACAAGCAAACTATTGTGCGAAGTTTTTTCTAGGTATCATAGGTTATTTAAAACTACCAAGAACTAAAAGGTTAAAAGATGAAATTATAGGGAACTAAAATGTAAACTTTGTCGCTTAAAATATTAAATAAGAGCCCACAAAGGCACAAACGGTTGAAATTGAATGCAATGGTATTGGGTCAACTTTTGCAAGCCAAGTTGGTCATTAATGGGTCGTGACCAATTGACTATCGTCGGCCTTCAACAGTTCAACACTATTCCTAATAATATGATGCATAATTAAAATTTAGAAAATTAGATTTTAATAATCCAAGTTATTATCAATTTACCAATATTAATCTCAATTTCAAAATTAACCTATATTAATCCCAATTATTAAGGTGTTGGATTTTATTGGACCCCCATTAAGTTTTCCTTAACTCCGTTAGTTTTTTGCTGACGTGACACTGATTAATAAAAGTCACGTAGGATGCCACGTCAGCAAACAACTAACGGAGTTAAGGAAAACTTAACGAAGGTTCAATAAAATCCAACACCTTAATAATTAGGATTAATATAGGCCAATTTTGAAATTAGGATTAATATTGGTCAATTGGTAATAACTTGGATTATTAAAATCTAATTTTCCTTAAAATTTTGATAGTTTACTTTAAGAGATTATCAATATTAATTTTAGAAAATAATTATTTTAATTAAATGCTTAATGAAAAACACATTAGGTATTAATTTGGTAGAAAATTGCCTATGATTTTCTTTAAACTTGTTGTTTTTATAATGTGAGCTCCATCTTAAGTGGTATTTAAATTAGTTAATGATCTGATGATTTTTAAGGGGTATCACACATACATAAAATTCAAAAATTCAAAAAAAAAAAAAAAATTCACTTCACGTACTAGTTTAAAACCCTTCATGTGTTTCACACCTCTTATGCATATAGTCGTATGTTTCATACATACATGCACGTTCATCTAACAAAACTTGCTATATTTACAAGGTGGTCTGGGCACGGTGTTGTGGTGGTCTACATTCACAAAGTTAAGTATGTAAACATAATCATATACAAAGTTAAGTATGTAAAGAATCAAGCAAAGTTGGTGTAGTGGTTAAAATTCTAAGCTTGTGGTTGAAGAGACCCAAGTTCTAGTCTCACTCACATCACTTTGTGAGATATTGGTGGGCAATGAAGGATTAAGCTAGTTTGATCCTGAGTCACAAGGGAGGGTTTACGGGCTTGCCCGGTTCCCGCTCGATGGTGCAAATGGGGGGCGCTCCTGGGTTCCCTCGCTATGAGGTTTGGACTCGAGACAATGGGTAGGTCCAGGGTAACCAGTCCCGATACACCGCTGAGCTAAATTGCCGTTCAAAAAAAAAGTATGTAAAGATAATCATATGAGGTTCTCAAGTTCATTTTTATATATCTAAAAATAACACGAAAGTTACGTGTTAAAGAACATGACAAAAGTATATATTACTAATTTACCAAAACAAGTTGCAGACCCGCCCGCGCGTTGCGGCGGGCCTGCAATAACAGTGTCGTTCAGTTTTAATTGATCTTGTGACCCACCTGTACTTCCTGACGGGCCACTCATTTACCAGTCAGTTTAAGTAAAAAAAACGTTTTAATGTGGTGAAAATATAAAACTATAAAAAAGTATTGACAAAAGTCGAAAACTTTAAAAATATACTAAAAAACAAAAGTAGAGAAGTTAATGGGTATAAAACATAAAAGTCTAAAAGTTTCGTGATAAAAGTACAAAACTATAAAAAGTAAACTAAAAAGCCAAAGGTAGGAAATTTTAGGGGAATAAAACGTCAAAGTCTAAAAAGTATGTCGTCAAAGTATAAAACTATAAAAAAGCTAGTATACTGAAAAAATCAAAGTAAGAAATTTTAGGGGAATAAAAAGTAAAAGTCTAAAAGTTGTGTCGTCGAAGTATAAAACTATAAAAAGTCGTCGTCAAAGTTAAAAACTCTAAAACTATACTAAAAAATGAAAGTAGTTTAATAAAAAACAAAAGTTAAAAAGTTAAGAGATATAAAACGTAAAAGTCTAATAGTCTCGTGGTGAAAGTATAGAATTATAAAAATATATTAACAAACGAAAGTATAAAAATTAAAAGTTTTGTGTCCAAAGAAAAGACCACAAAACTTAAAACAAAAAAAAAACTTTAAAAGTTAGAGGGTAAAAAAACGTAAAAGTATAAAACATATATGGCTAAACTATGAGAACCTAAAGTTTATTATTCCGTAAAAGAACAAAATGTTAAAGTTTAGGGTAGAAAACGTCAACATGCCAAAGTCCGGTGGCAAAACTTTGAATAAGAAAAAGTTTACTTCTCAATATGCCAAAGTCTAGTGGCCAAACTACAATTAAAGAAAATGTAAAGTTCAAGGTTGAAAATGTAAATGTAATAAACTATTGTGGCCAAAAGTTTAGAACCTAAAAAATTAACTATTCATGTCAAATTGCATTGTATTATTAATAAATAAGTACGTTACAATGAAATATCAATACTGAGATAGAGATCCGTGTATTATATATGTTAAATGATTAAAAAAAATATAATTGGTAATTCACTTATGGCCTTCTTATTGCTACAATTAGGTATTACAGGGGTCAGATCAAATAGGAATTTAATTTTACCTAAAAAAATAGGGAAGCTTTCTTAAGTTGCCGAAGTAAGGGATCTATACCCTGTTCTTGAAGTACCGTATACCGTGTGATTTCGTTTCTAATTGCTAGTCCATACCACACAATGATTCTGATGCGAGATTTTCCTTCTTAACCACTAAGAAATGAGAGTAAGGATATATATATTAGTCCTAAAACAAAATAGTACAAATAATGTTATCTTAACATAAAATAATACATATATAAAATCTAGTACTTTTTAAGCCAACACAATCATATTAACGTAAAATAGTACATATGTAAAATCCAGTATATTTTTCATGCAAACTAGCACAATTATCTTCTTATAAAATAGTACAAATAATGTAATTTTAACATAAACAATACATATATAAAATCCAGTATATTTTTTTATGCAAATGAGCACAATGATATGTGTTGTTTAACTTTAATAAACACAAAATGTGTTGCTTACAAAACAAAATAGAAATAATAATTATAATTCAAAACAAAACGTACAATGTAAAACAATACAAATCGTATTGTTTTAACATAAAACAGTACGATTGTTATAAATTCAGTACACTTTTTTTTAAAAAAAATAGTACATTTATCACTAACTAGTATAATTTTTTAAAAGGAAAAATATAATTTTAGTTTTTTTTTATATATATCAATACTATACTAAAGTTAAAGAGAAAACATGTTCGATTTTATGATGTAATTTATAAAAGAATGTTGTTTGAAAAATTATGAGCGTTTAAAAAAATTAGAAAAACTTAAAAAGTCAAGAAAAGAGGATATGCCAAAAATACCCCCACCTCTTATTTTTCTCTTATTTTATTGTATTTAACTTCCAACCATTAATTTATAAAATTAATGGATAGATCTCTTCATATTATTAGTAGGCAAAATATGGGTTTTAGTGGATCTAACCCTAGATTTACATATTTAGAGATTTAATATTTGTCATAATTTTTTTCATATCAATATAGCAAAAAATATTCCATTAATTTATATATTTTTATTCTATTTCGGTTTATTCATTGAAAATGTGATTTGAAATTCCTTAGTCCTGTAAGGCTGTAACGTTTTATTTCTTTTTTTTCTTTCAGTTTTTTTAATGTATCTTCTTTTGACACTTAAGGTTTTTATTGAGATGATTCTATATCATGATGTATTTAGCTATTTGAATATTTTTATAAATGCATTGTATATTTTGCAACTTCGACACATTGTCTTATAGATGGGTTGATTTGGTTTAGGTTTTATCTAGGTGGGTCAAAGAGTTAAAAATTAAAGGAAAAATGAATTTAAATCATCCTAACTATTAGCTACCGACCGATAATAATCATAAGTAAATTTTTGTACATAATAAGTCTTATAAATATACCCCATTTATCTTAATAACCCTTCCGTTAATTTTTTAACCCCGTTAGTATACGCTGATGTGGCAGCTGACGTGGAATTCTAGTCACCGGATTGAAGGGGTAATATGTGAACTTTAAAAGTTTGAGGTTCAATTTGGTAATATGTGAAGTTTAAAAGTGTGTGTCGAGAGAAAGAAGAAAAGGACGGGGGGAGCCCGCGGTTCCTTCCCCAACGACCACCAACCTCCGACGACCTAGCAACAACGGTCCCCTCGCCATCTTTTTGCTCCGATCATCTCTACCTCTCTCCTATTGAACCTCCGACTTGGATTCGACAGCGAGATGGAGAAGGTGACAATATCATAGTGACGGTTTCCGTTGGTGACGGAAACGATGGTGACAGAAAATATGAACAACGAATCGGTTGAGAAGGCGTCGAAATTTTTCCAGAGTCAGAATTGTGGCAGAGGTCACCAAAATCCCGACTGACCTCGCAGTTCTCTCAACATCGTCCTCAACTCTCGCCGAAGTCAGAACTATAATCGGGTCTTGCACCAACGCAGAAGAGAAGAATAGGGGGAAAAGGGCGGAAAAGGTTCAAAACGACGATGGTTGGAACCCTAATGGATGGTGATGATGGCTGGTGAATGACGACACGAGGGGGAGGTCGACCAACCTCCTTCTTCCTCCTATTTTATTTCTTTGAAACACATATTATATAAACTACAAAAACAATCCATCTATTTTAAAAGTTTACATATTAGTTTTCCACGCCAGTATTTACTAACGGTGTGTTTTATTTAATGGAAAGATTGTTAAGAAAAACGAAGTATATTTATAAGACTGTTTATATACAAAAATTTACTTAGGATTATTATCGGCCATTAGCCAATAGTATTGATTACTAGAATCCATTTTTCCAAAATTAAATAAAAGTAGTTTAAAATCAAACGTCATATCAGTTGTATGAACTACTACGTTAATCATAAAAATTAAATAAAAGTAGTTCATACAAATAAATATATTAAGATCATTACATTATAACTAGAATAATATATGTAATTATATATATGTTTTTAGTATTAGGAAAAATGAATTTTAATAATACAAGTTTTACTTTGGCGGATAATAATACGAGTTTTGAAATTTCCTCACAATAATACGAGTTTTGTGGGTATTGGATTCTAATGATACACCGTTGGTTTTTTTACTAACGGTGTTAGTCTGTTGTCTACATAGGCAACAGACTAACATATGTAGACAACAGACTAACATCGTTAGTAAAAAAACTAACGGTGTATCATTAGAATCCAATACCCACAAAACTCGTATTATTGTCAGAAAATTTCAAAACTCGTATTATTATCCGCCAATAAGGTAAAACTTATATTATTAAAATTCATTTACCCTAAGTATTATTACTAGGCTTTTTAGAAAGTGTGGCGTTCCATTACTGACTTTGAAGACGAGATGTCGATTTCTCAAACCCATTCACTATAGAAATAGCTGCCTTCTACTTGTTAACAACAAAGATGATCAGACAAAAATCAAAACACTACAAAAATATGCATCAAGCTTAAATCAAAACACTACAAAAATATGCATCAAGCTTAAATGAATATCCAAATGCTAAGCAATGAAACATAACAATTATCTAAGAAATTAGAAACTAATAAATTGAAATAAAAGAGATTACTCGTCAATCAAGCTTTGAGATAATCAAAACGGAAAGTGCAAGTTCTAAATATATGGCAAGTTTTTTTCTAACGACAAAATATTATTAAAAGAAGTTAGAAAATAAATAATACAAACAAAGCAATTACAAAGTTACAACAGCGAGATTACACTTTCACTCGTGCATCAAACTTAAGAGTACCTTTGAAAGATGTAGATCAAGTCGAATTCTACTTATGATCTTTCTTCTTTGATACAGATCCGTCCCATTTAACCGACCCATGGATCAACCCAACCCGGTTTATGACCCAGGCACCCAACCGTAGCTTCCTTGGCAAGCTTGGATGTTTTCAGTTATTTGGAGTTTATTGTTGCCTATCTTTTCTGATTGAGTTTTTTTTCTTTCCTTATTGGTGAACTAAACATTATTTAGTTTCTTTTTTATGCACTTTGGACGTTGATTTTGATTTTGAAATACAAGTGAGTATTATTTTTTTTGTGAGTTCGTAGCATTCCATTCGGTTGTGTACTTTTCATCCTCAAGATCCCTATCAAGTGGTATAAGTTTCCAGGTTCTGATATTATGGCTGGAAGAGCGAGGCCCCATCGCACTGCTGCCGCAGGACGTGGTGATCCGCCACGTAATCCACGTGATGTTGAAGAAATTGAACGGCTACAACAACAAGTTCGAGAACTAGAACAACGAGTTCGAGAACTAAAACTACAACAAGAGGGCCGGTGTGAGGAAACCGAGTCCGATTCCCTCGTCTGGGACGATGGATCTGACAGAGAACAGAATCCTTTTGGGCCTCGTCCGATACCTCCGTTACCGCCACAGAATCGCAATGACATTCTTCGTACTTTGGGGGTGCGCGTTGAGATTCCAGAATTTGAAGGCAAAGCCCAACCAGATGATTATATCGATTGGTTGAGTACGGTTGAACGTGTGTTTAAACTTTGAGATATACCGGATAACTTTAAAGTGACAGTTGCTGCCATCAAACTCCACAAATATGCTTCCTTATGGTGGGACCACGTGAAAAAGAAGAGGAGTCAACAGGGTAAATCACGGGTAGAGACGTGGGAAAAGATGAAAAAGCTCCTACGCGCCAAGTTCCTTCCACTAAGTTACAAGCAAGATGCTTTTTTTAATATCATATTTTAACGCAACTGACTTCTTCTGTTGAACAGTTTATCGCAGATTTTGGCTGCTTACGAATGCGTGTGAGGCCTGTTGGGGGTGTACTTTTAGGATGCTTGCAGGAAACTCAGATGGCTCAAGAATCCTATTGTAGTCTGGGAATCCCACTTATCCAGGTATCCTGATTTATTTTTATTAGACTAACCCTTATAATTGCCACGTGTTTATTTGACCAAGGTACCGTTGAGTCATCAACTACCTTCGAAATACATGTTCCAGCTATTGAAGAACGTGGACCAAGTAAACGAGTTTGGCTCTAACGGTCAAGTTTATTTAGAGAATAGGATCCCGGGAATCCCGAAATGTTAGTTAATCATGTAATCGCTATATAATCGAGGACTCGATCGGTTTAGGAACACATAACATTTACACACTCTAGCTCTGATAGTATTGATTCTTCGTAACACTTAGCCCGATCGACCATTCCTCCCAAAGCATTGTAATTTTCAATTTCTGATTAATAAAAATGTGAGGAAGCATGCTCTTCAGGCAGGCTCCCGAGGTTTTTTGCCAGGATTCCTAGAGGCAACTCGAAGGATTCTGAATTTTCCCTCGTTACATCATTGTGTCAACACTCATATTTTGATATTCCATCATTTCAATCATTAAACACACTACCTCACATTCTAAGTTTGGAATACGAAATCACTTTGTGGATTTTTGACCAAAACAGTTTGGCGCCCACCATGGGGCAAGTGGTGCTTCATCCTACAAAAATTCCATTTTTTCATTCACTCCATTTAATCTCCAACCCAAAAATGTCGAACCAAAAAAATCTGTTTCGGTCTCTGTGCCATCCTCCATTCCTCCTCTTCCTTCTGATTCATGAAGCCAGAAGAAGACCAGTGATCGTTAGAAAGAAAGTGGGTGAGCAGCCGAGGAAAACTGATTATCCCGTGTTCACGAGATCCCAGGTTCAATCTGTTGATCCTGTTATCATTAACAAGGATTTGTTTACTTTGATTAAGTAGGTGAAAAATCAGATGGATGAACAAGAAAAGACCAACCATACGGTGATGAGGGAAATTGAGGAGCTTAAGAAATCCAAGATACCTGTGAAGTAGCAAAGTCCTCTATTTCCTAGGCATCTTGACTTTAACACCTCAGGATCCTCAGATCCGACTCGCTACAATTACAAATGGGCAGCATGCTTCACTACAACCCCTATGATGCCTTGCCAGGCTGCTGGATATGAAAGGATTACTATCGGGTTCTCAGGAGCCGTTCCACCAGAATCCTCGCAATCACGCTCCAAAGATCCTTGGACTCCATTATCATTGGAATCCTTAGCCGCACCATCTCAGGGATATCCGTTCCATCCAGGAAGTCAGAACTCCCAGGGATATCAACACTCTAACCTTTCTGTTTCTACACGAGCCTTTATGTAACACCCCAACCGATGGCGGAATTTACGTCGGGGCGCTAAGATTGTCCAGATGCTCACAACACTATTTAAGTTATTATATTTAATCATGTCAATTTTTATAAAACAACCAACAAAGTCAAACATAAACATGTCACGAAACATCAAGTTCATACATCTCATAAAAGTTCTAGTTTTATTTAAAAGGTCTGCTAAGTCCCATGCATAATCCTAAGGCGTCGATAACAAGATCAAACATCACCACCTACAACATGTAGAAAATACGATCAACTACAAGAGTTGGTGAGTAATCATAGGTTTAAGTACGTACATGATAAATTATACAACATGCGATTATATGTCAAACCATGTACACAAGCATAGTAAACAAGGAATGAAACATAGCACATGGGGGTCGACATAACCCAAGACCTCGGCATTTAGGCTTTCAATCACAAGGCGCCACACGCGAGGTAGGCCAAGTGGGTTGCCAGACCAACGGATCCATTATTGTAAGCCCGGCTCAAATGAGTTAATGGGAATACGTCTATGAACATGAACATGAACATGAACATGAACATGAACATGAGCAACACATAAGTACAACACATACAACACAATCCATAGCATCCCACCTTTAGATTTAGCAACTGCTCTACCGCCCAATTTGTCAATATTTTGCAAATAAATATAAGCCCGTTTGTGAAAAAAAATCCCCAACTTCGTTAACAGACGCCGACACTAACTGATGTGGGATTGTTTTTTTATTTTTTTTACTCCAAGTTTTCACCTTTTTGCAATAGATGTCCCCCACATTTAAATTCATTCGTTTCTTTAATTTTCTACTTTCTGTAGTTAAACTTCATGTATTTTCTTATTTTACAATTGGACCCGAATTTAGTTTGTTTGTGTTTGTGATTGATTCCACTAGGATAGTTCATCAAAATGAATCTAACGCAGGTTACGAAAACAATTTTCATTCAATTTTTGTTCATAATCGCGAAGGGCGGTGAACATGTTCTTGAGCTCATCAATGGTGAAATCTTTAATCCTTAACGGTTTTTCCTAAAACTCAGTTTCATTAGCTTCGGTTTGAACTCTGTGCATTTTATGTATATTGGGTTTTGAATTTCGTTCATGTTTGGTCATCTATCATCTATTAGCTTTGAAGAACACCATTCTTTGAATAGTGAATCACACAAACATGAACGAAATTCAAAACTGATTGTACCAATGAATTCACGAGTTCAAACCGAAGCTAATGAAACCAGACTTGCAGAAAACCGTTAAGGATTAAAGATTTCACCATTGATGAGCTCAAGAACACGTTCACCACCCCCATTTCGCCTTATGATGAACAAAACTCAATGAAAATTGTTTTTCGTAACCTACGGTAGATTCGTTTTGATACCATATAACTACTGGGATCAATCACAAACACAAAGATACTTCTTGCATTGTGGTCCAATTTTTTTGAGCTAAATACATGAAGCTTGACTCCAAAAAGTCAAACATAACGAATTTGTCCAAAATTGAGCTCGCGATTTCGACCCAAAAGTGCATATAATCAAAGCTGGTATCGCACGTGTCCCGCCGCCAAGTTTACTCGCTCGGCCGATTGTTTCGCGGATTTGATGGTGGCGATGGGGTGGTTGTGGTGGTGGAAGTGGTGATGAGGTGGTGGTGGTGGTGAGGTGATGATCGACTGGATATTGAAAAAAAAATCCACATCAGCATCTGTTCAACGGAGTTAGATTTTTTTAACGGCGGGACTGTTATTTTGCAAAATGTTGACAAATTGGGAGTGCCAGCTGCTAGATCTGAAGGTGGGATTATTATTTGCAAAAAGTGAAAAGTTCGGGAGTTATTTGGCAGCGATCATTCCAAAATGTCGAACCAAAGAAACTCCTTGTGCTTCGGTCTCTGTGCTCATCCTCCGATTCCTCCTCTTCCTCTGCTCCATGAAGCGCAGAAGACCAGTGGTCGTTAGAAGAAAGCTGGATGAGCAGCCGAGGAAAAACCTCACTATCCTCGTGTTTGCAACGACGGGATCCCAGGATCAATCTGTTGATCCTGTTATCAATAACAATGATTTGTTTACTTTGATTAAAGTAGGTGAAAAACCAGATGGATCAACAAGAAAAGACCATCATACGGTGTGATGAGGGAAATTGAGGACCTTAGAGAGCTCTAAGAAACCTGTGAAGGAGCAAAGTCCCCTATTTCCCAGGCATCTTGACATTCACACCTCAGGATCTCGACAATCTCAGTACTCGCCACAATTACAAATGGGCAACAGGCTTCACTACAACCCCTATGAAGCCTGTGGCCAGGCGATGCTGTCGTATATGCAAGGATTACTGTCGGGTTCGACCGGTAGCCATTCCACCAGAATCCTCGCAAGCAAACGCCCCAAAGATCCTTGGACTC
>JBCNJP010000006.1:55509580-55535580 GCA_039602395.1 Deinandra increscens subsp. villosa | reverse complement strand
GACCAGTAGTTTCCATTCTATACAAGAATGATCTATTTATAGTTGCTCATACATGTCCGAATACGACCTCACACGAACTGCCACTTTGGGTCAGTTCTTGTGCACCCGAACTGGCAGTTCGGGTCACTTCAGACACAAACACTTTTGTAGCTTTGTTCTTGTACTTGATACTTCACACGACGATCTAAAACATGCTCTAACACAATGCCTAAAGAAATGGACATAATAAGGAATTAATTTGTAGATCAAATTTTTGGATTGTGTTATTAGATATTTAGGTTTGAGATATTACCTAATAAGTTTTTAGTTTATTTTGTTTGAGTGTTTCTTGGGCTATTAGCCTATCAAGATCTGAACTTCAAAGTAAGTAATAGAGGGAGCAAGGCTTGAACTCAGGTTACTCGAGAGTAAGGTAACGCAAAAGCAACCAATTTAGATCGGGTCTTCAACGAAGCTCTGATATCAATCAAGTTTAAAATTGATATAGAGTTGAAAATGCTTGAGCGTGTGGATCTTCTACTTAGTCGTAATGAAATCAATGTAAATGAGTAAAACACGAAGAGTAAATACAAATGACTTGTATTAACCACAGAGATGACCACAAAGTACACAGAGATATGATCTGACTATGAGCTCTCAGACTGTTACTGAATACAACACAAGACACACTATTTATAGAGCTAAATCTCGACTGGCCGAACCCCAGGTTCGGACACAAGTTCGGACCTGTCCGAACTCTAGGTTCGCTGAGAGTTCGGACCACAGCTATATTGCATGTTTCGTCTTGTATTCAATACTTCACATAACGATCAAGGACCATGTATCAACAAACTCCCCCTCGGCATGTGCAGTATCATCTCCTCCATTAAAACTTGTATCTTGTATCTTCAATCAAACTCTTCCTCGATCTTGACGATGAGTTCAATCTTGAATACTTGATATTGCATCGTGTGTAATCTCTTTATCAACAAACTTCAGAAGACTTGAAGTGATGATGTTCTCTTTCCACATAGAAACCTGCCAACATAAATAATCTTGGCGCAAAACGTCTCTTAGAGACTCCAAGATATTTTGATTTTGAAAGTTGATTTTGTATTTCGTGTTGATCAATAAAAAACAAACAAGAAACAAAATCTTTTGGCTTTTAGAAACTTTATATCAAAACACACCTAAAATCTTTTTGGTATTTTCTAATAAGAAAAGTAAAACGCATTACAGAATCAGACACTATTTTTGTCTTTTGCGAGAAAGATCACAACTTGGGATCATATTAGTCATAACATGCTGAACTACACTTCAATTTCGATTATTGAAGCACACAAACCATGCCAATTGCAGATATAATTTGTCCAACTTTAAACTCTGGCACAATCATACTCATAACATCTGGATATGTTAAGATATTGATTAGTTTTGCATTGACCAGTGTACCCCACACTATCAGACATACTCAGATATGCTTTTGCTTATCACATTTTGTGATTTCATTTGTGATTTTAATCACACAATGATTGTAACCATGATATAGTCAACTGTGTTCCATGCAAAAAGAAATCAGAACGTTAAATCGTCTACCTTAAGGTCGATCTTTCGATACGCAGATAAGGCCTCGGATTTAACAAAATAAGAAAATAAAACAAGTTGAAGTTGTATAACTCAACAACAATCAGGTCGGTACTCCCGTACACGCAGAGAAAGTCCGATGAGTTATACGAAACACCAAAGAAAATAAAGCAGAACGTCAAACAAACAACAATCAGGTCGATCTTCCGATACACAGAGAAAGTCCGATCGTTTGACAAAATAAAGAAAATCAAACAAGTTTAAATCTTTGCAAAATGAACACATGTATACACAGTGACTTCTCATTTTATTTTTCACATATCTTTTTCTTGATATATCATGAGATATGTATGATGTTGTCCACTAAGTCAAGCATCAGATTTAGTGTATATCACATTTGTATACTTTCTGATTTGCCGAGTCTACCTTACACGTCGATCAAATGGTCTTATGGCTTTTTCACTTACTTTATCCATGAGCCAGACGATGTCAGCCAATGTACCATCATTTCCCAATCATGTCAGACACAATTTCTCTTTTTTCAATGTTTTTGTTTTTTTTCAAATTTCTCCCCCTAAAAATGACAACGCTATTTATAGATTTTTATTTTTACAATTTGAAAAACAACACACTATTTTTGTATTTTTGCAAAAACAAACTCCCCCTCAGAATGAGACGGAGTGACAAACCAAGAAAAATTGATCAACCAACACAAATACTCTCAGTGTAGCATTTTGAAAACAAAAGGTAATTTTGAAATTCAGGTTAAATTAGCACAGATATTCCACAATCAGCAATTTTCCAATCACCGAAAGGTCTTCTTGAAATACGTGCTTGACACCAAATAAAACATTAGTCGTTGTGGGATCGAACCGATTCAACAGCGTTGGGTCGCCCGGTGTCTTCCACATAGTCCTTGTTGGCCTTGGAAACAACTTTCGGTTTCCAAATTTGTAAAAGTTTTAATTTTTGATCAGAACCAGAATCAGATTCAACTGACGTACTCGGTTTAGACCAAGACAATTTACGAGTTGATTTAATCGTTGGAGACCATGGTTCATCAAAAATTTGATCTTTGTTATCCACATATTTGGCGGTTTTGTGGATATAAGCAGTCGTTGGACAATCAGCAGCTAGATGTCCCGGTTGACGACATACATAACAAAGCCGTTCTCTAAAATTATTTGAAAATTGTTTTGACGTTGAAAAACCAGATGAATGCTCAGAATCAAAATTATCAAAGAAACCATCAGAAGAATCATACCTAGGAGATGGACTCCTTGAAGATGACGACCTTCCTAAAGAATAAGAAAATTCTTTCGGGGATGGTGATTTCTTTGCAACCTTTGCTTTAGAAACCTTCTCAGCCTTCACTGGTTTCTTAGCTTGAACAGGTTCTTCCTTCACTTTGTAACCCAAACCTTTGTGTTTAGATCCTTGATCCTTTGAAGAATTGGAAGAATAACTTGAAGCTTCTCGTGACTTAGCGTCACTAGTGAATTTAGCTTTGATATCTTTCAGTTTGTTCTTCTCAATTAACCCTTTTTCGTCTCCGATTGCAGATGAAGAACTTGACACAACCTTATCAAAAACTTTTTCATTCTCCAACATGACAGATTTGGAAACAAATTTTGGAGCACACCCAAAGGCTTCTCCTTCTTCTTAGATTTGGACTTGTTCTTCTTGGATGGAGTAGCAAATTTTGAATAATCATTTAATTCAGCTTTTGGATCAATTTGAGCAGAAGTAACTTCAATCAAATCCACTGGTTGAGGAACCGAGTGAACATCCTCCTTTTGAGAACTCTCTGAACTCTGATCCTGCTTGTATAAGAAGTTTAGCAATGTCGGAGACAAATTGCAGTTCTTTACTTGCCTTTTCAACTCTAAAATTTCCAATTTCAAATCATTGATCTTTTTTTTAGCCTCAAATACTTCTTTCTATGACTTGATAAACTTTTCATTGAGATCATCATATTCATAAGTTTGTAGCTTTCGAATCTCACATTCTGCATATAATTCTTCTAGAACATTCTCTCTCTTCTGTTTATAGATCTCAACATCCTTAGTCAAAACCTCACTTTTATCACGATAGAGAACATTCTCATCTTGAAGCATAGAAATATTATTTTGAAGCTTCTCAACAGTAACAACAGTTTTAGCAATAAGAGCAGTAGCTTTCTCATACTTTTGCTGAACTGGATAACTTTTTTGAAATAAATTCTCAAAATATTGAGTTGCATCTAAAGCTTCAGCTTTAGCTTTTTCACATTCTTCAGCCAATTGAGCCTTTTCCTTCAAAATATCTTCATGAACATGAACCAACTCATAATACTTCTTTTGAAAATCTTCTAACTCTTTCTTGAGCACCACAATCTCTTCAGTTGATAGTTGACAACGTTGTTCAAAACTGGCAACCGTCTGGAGCAATTTCTTACATTTAAGACATTCAAACTCGTCAACTTTTGAACTATTAGAAACTTTGGTCAAATCATCTTGAACCAAAGATGCACTCGAATACGAATCAGAATCAGTCAGAAAACTGTCATCATCAGCATGACGAGCAGTCAAAGCAACAGTAATTGGAACATGATTTTTTGTAACTTCTGAATTTGCATTTCATGCAAATTCATTTGAATGCAAAAATGTATTGGTCCAATCATGAGCAAAAGTAACAGATTTTTTTTCAACCTTTTCAAATTCATTTGATGGATGAAAAACTAAATGTGCATGTTGACCAGTCTTCAATTTACTTTCCGCAGAACTTGGACATTCTCGAGCAAAATGACCATAAACTGAACACTTATAACATTTCACCTTTGACTTATCCAAACCAATCTTCCCTTCCTGATTCAGTCTCTTCTTACCAATTCTATTGAAAAATTTCTTTGTTCTTCGAACCAACATAGCGTATTGCCAGTTCAGATCCATTTCCTCCAAATGATCATAATCAATTTGATCATAATCTTTATTTGCTAATTCAGCATTATTCACAGCACCAGTGATAACACCAAAATATGAAGATACTAATGCAGATATCAAAGCATTATAATCATCGATAGTTTGAACAGACAATGTTTGAATTGAAGAACTAGGACTCGAAACAGTACAACCAGCAAAAGAATAACTTGGAATTTCATATTTACCTGCAATAAATGTTGTAGGGGGTGTAGAACTAAGAATATTCGATTTCTCAGTATTCAAAGTTGAATCATTATTACCATAATACACTGCAAGATCTTGAACTTGCTCAGGAAGTGACTTGTTTATCGTTAACTCCATATACCTTGCTTGGATTCGTTGAACCAGATCATTAAAAGACATTTTTAAATAATCCTTACATGAGAAACCATCATCACATAATTCTCCCATTTCTCTGGTAGGGCTTCCATGATCTTGTCTTTCTTATCAGCTTCATCTTTTGTAAGATTCACCAATTTCATTTCACTCATTAAATGAGCAAAATCTGATTACTGTTCACTCCGAACTACCTCCGAACTCTCGCCAAACTTCCTCCGAACGTACTCCGAACCTAGTCCGAGAGTAAAACGCACCGAACTCCGTCCGAACTTAACCTTCGGACACTTAAACAACACCTAGACCGAACGAGCGCCGAACAATCACCGAACTCTGTCCGAACGTGGACCGATCCCTCACCGAACCCTCACCGAACCGATATAACGACCGAACGCCGTCTGAACCTCAAGTTCGGAGCCGTTACACCGAACGTGTCCGAACCTCAAACGAGCTCGACCTTACTCGACACCATTTTCTTGATTTTCAGTGTTTTGGACAGGAATTCAGAGAAACTCAAAAGAAATGAAATAGGAATGATTTTTTTACTTGAAGCACACTGGAGAATATCAAACGAACTCAAAAATGATTGACATTTAGCAAAAACGAGAATTTTGAATCAAAACTCTGAAAAAACAATGATTTCCGACTAGTAGAACAAACCAAAAGCTCTGATACCACTTGAAATTGCTTGAGCGTGTGGATTTTCTACTTAGTCGTAATGAAATCAATGTAAATGAGTAAAACACGAAGAGTAAATACAAATGACTTGTATTAATCACAGAGATGACCACAAAGTACACAGACATATGATCTGACTATGAGCTCTCAGACTGTTACTGAATACAACACAAGACACACTATTTATAGAGCTAAATCTCGACTGGCCGAACCCCAGGTTCGGACACAAGTTCGGACATGCCCGAACTCCAGGTTCACTGAGAGTTCGGACCACGGCTATATTGCATGTTTCGTCTTGTATTCAATACTCACATGACGATCAAGGACCATGTATCAACAAGAGTACTCACGAACACACGAAGAACACAAAAGTATTTAGGGCTAAACTTTCCAATTATTGTATTCAAGAAAACTCACTCAAAAACTCAAATACAATGTTATGTCCAACTCTACTTCGTTAGGTCATATTTAAGGAAAACTAATAAAGCTATTGTAATACTAAGAGCATTCACAGCCCGTTCTCCATTTACATCCCTATAATTTATACCATTATCATTACATTTTCTCTCTCTTTCATTCACATCAAACATCAATTTTTATGGAATCACCAGTTTTTTTTTAATCAAATATAGGGGTGAACAGTACTTTTTCTATCTCCTCTACTCACAACTACTCACAACCAAACCCCAAATTTAAGAGTTTTCACTCACATAATTTTGGGAGACGGGTTGTGAATGCTCTAATACAACTATACTAGGACACAAACTAATTATTAATTAATTTATAACTTAAAGAACCAACTTGTTCCCCAAGTAATCCCCACCTAACCAAACTCGCTAGGTGTGAACCCGACTTACCAACTAGCAAGTCGGTCTCGTGAATTATTCCAACACACTAAAAATCATATATAAGGTGACAGGGTGTTCAAAAAAAGGTTTTGGATGTGAAGTCAACTACTCAATAGTTGGTGATAATGAGAGAAACCTTAAATGTTATATATCAAACAACTTGGGATGCTAGATTGGAAAAGAGTTTCAAGTTATACAAAAGTGCACATCACGATATGTTATTTAATATATGAGAATGTTCATCATGAGTACTTGAAATGCATACCTGCAAGAACATCATGTGAAAGTCTACTAAACTTTTGTGAATGTGTAATTTCTCATGAATTACGAGAGCCTCAAGTTTTTTTTATTGATATGTCTTTCTACTTTTTATACAAGAAATTAAAAGGATCTAAAATATTAATAAGAAGAAGATCTGGGAGATATGGGAATGACGATGATTGAGGAACAAGCAATGAATGGATATGCCAAAATCTCATAGACCCCCTCAAGATGGAGCATGTAGGTTACAAGTGCCCAGCTTGTCAAGAAGAGAACGTAACTGTTGAGAACCTAACCCTTTCGTGAATAAGTCCGTAATTTGCAATTTTGTATCAATATGTATGGGCTGAATTTCTTGTGATTCGACTCTTTCACGGACGAAGTAGCAATCCATCTCCACGTGTTTGGTTCTCTCGTGGAAAACAGGGTTATTGGCAATGTGGCGTGCTGCTTGGTTATCACAGAAAATGGGAGTTGGGCCTCTTTGAGGAACGCCTATCTCCTCGAGGAGCCAACGCATCCACAAGACCTCGCTAACAGTGGTAGCCATAGCTCGATACTCAGCTTCAGCGGAAGAGCGAGAGACAACCGATTGTTTCTTCGTTTTCCATGAGATCGGAGCACCTCCTAAGAGGAGTAAATACCATGTTCTTGATTGTCTAGTATAAGGAAAACCAAGCCAATCCGAGTTAGAGTATGCGACCAAATCGGTTCCTCCCTTTCGTGGCAAGATGATTCCCTGTCCAGGTGTAGCTTTTAGGTATCGCAAGACTCGGGTAGCAGCATCAAAATGGTTTTGTCAAGGATCCGCTACAAATTGGCTTAAGACATTGACCGAGTATGCAATATCCGGTCTAGTGGCTTGTAAATACAAAAGCCTTCCAACTAATCGGCGGTATTGATGGGCATCAACTTTCGGCTCATTTTCATCCTTGTCGAGTTTTAGATTTTGCTCAATAGGGAATGTGCATGGACGACAGCCTTCCATGCCAGTATCTTTAAGAATATCGAGGGTGTACTTTCTTTGGCTTAATACCAAACCGTCTGACGTCTTTGCTACCTCGATACCAAGAAAGTATTTTAGTGCACCAAGATCTTTAATGCTAAACTTCTCTTTTAAGCGCGTTTTTATTTGTTGAATTTTTTTCTGAATTGTTTCCCACAAGGATAATGTCATCGACGTAAATGAGAGCAGCAATGAAGACTTTGTTGTCTTTGTAAATGAAAAGAGAATGGTCGGATTTTGCTTGATTAAAACCAATATCAAGGAGGACGGTTGTGAATTTTTTATACCAATTTCTTGATGCTTGTTTTAGCCCGTAGAGTGACTTTCGTAAGCGACATACTCTAGTCTCTTTTTTCTTAGAAAAGTCTTGAGGGATCTTCATGTATACTTCTTCATCTAAGTCTCCATGGAGAAAAGCATTGTTGACATCAAGTTGGTGGATCATCCAGTCTTTCTTAGTGGCGACGGTTAACAAGGTTCTAACCGTGACAAGTTTTGCCACTGGGGCAAAGGTATCATGGAAATCTACTCCTTCTGTTTGTTTGAAGCCTTTCGCAACGAGTCTTGCTTTGTATCTCTCAACTTCTCCATTAGACTTGTATTTTATTTTGTAGACCCATTTTGAGTCAATAGCGCGTTTCCCTTCTGGCAATGTTTCAAGGGTCCATGTCTCATTTTCTTCGAGAGCTCGTATTTCCTTTCTCATTGCTTCTACCCATCTCTCATCCTGCATGGCTTGTTTAAAATATTTTGGCTCATTGTTGGAACTAATGGCCGCCAAAAAGGCTTTGTGAGACTTTGAAAATTTATCATAAGAGATATAATTAGAGATAGGATGTACCGTCGGCGTCTCTTTATCGGGTGTTGGTGGTGAATGATCAACTGATGGGGGAAGGTTTACAATGAAATCACTTAAATGTTTTGGTTGTGTTCGGCTTCGTGTGGGTCTCGCAACTGTGATTTCATTATGAGGTTCCACATTTTCATGAACCTCATTTGTTTCTTGATGGGTTGCACTCTCATTTTCACTTGTTGGGCTTTGAATGGGTAAGCCCAGATCACCACCAGTTTCCACATGCTCATCGTGACCTTCCTGGAGGTGCTTGTTTGTTAAAATTCCTTCATCCACCATATAGTGAGGCATCTCATTAGGCAACTTAAAAACATCACTTTCATTATTTTGGGTCACAACAGAAAAGGGAAAATTATTTTCATAAAATTTAGTGTCTCTAGAAATAATTATTTTTCCACTCTCTATATCAAAAACTCTATATCCTTTTGTACCCGGAGGATACCCCATAAAAACTCCAGGTCTCCCCCTCATTTCGAACTTATCTCCCTTTGTTTCGTTGCTCCTATAGTACGTTAAACAACCAAAAACCCGCATATGATCGTAGTCAGGTTTTTGATTAAATAACATTTCATAAGGAGTTTTATTTCCAAGAATTTTGGAAGGTAACCGGTTAAGAATGTAAGTAGCGGTTAGGATGCATTCTCCCCAAAATCTTTTGGGTACGTTGGCTTCAAACCTCAAAGCCCGAGCCGTCTCAAGCAAATGCCTATGTTTCCGTTCCACCACCCCATTTTGTTGTGGTGTGTGTGGGCAAGTGGTTTCCAAAAGAATTCCTTGTTTTTTATAAAAATCAGTCATAATATTTGAGGTAAACTCTCCACCGTTGTCACAGCTTATTCTCTTGATAGTCTTACCAAATTGGTTTCCTATCATTTTATGAAAATTAATCAAGCATTTACTTGCATCACTTTTATGTTTAATGAGGAACACCCACACGGACCTACTGAAATCATCTACTATAGTCAAAAAACAATTAGCCCCAGAAAAAGAAGGTATGCGATATTTCCCCCAAATATCACAGTGTAACAACTCGAAACAATCTTTTGTTTTAATTGTGCTAATAGGAAAGGGTAACCTGGTATGTTTGACCTTGGCACAAGAGTCGCAAACTTTATCGCCAAAATTATAGGAAACATCCTTGATAAAATCAACCTTGGCGAGTCTTTCCTTGGATGCATGACCCAACCTTTTATGCCACGTTTCAACGGTTGTTGTCATAGCTTTCCTTTCTTCTCCAAATATCCCCATTCGGTATAGACCTATTTTACACTCACCCGCCCCAATCAAGCTTTTTGAATTAAGATCATGCATGACACAAAAATCGGGAAAGAAGGTAACGACACATTGAAGACTTTTGGTCAAACGACTCACCGACAACAGATTACATTTAAACTTTGGAATATATAGGACTCCTTTAATTTTGGAGCCTCCCGGCAGTGTGTAATCACCCCTACCTTTGACTGGAACCTTATCCCCATTCGGAATTACCACCGGTGTTTCATAAATATTCTTCCTTTTATTTTCGAGTATGTTACCTCTGTAAGTTATGTGTTCGGTCGCTCCCGAATCCACAAACCATTCGTCACTTTCATCAATCTTGCATCCAATATTGGCGATTTGTTGCGCTTCCTCCATGCCCAGATTACCAGCTCCTGCAAAATGCCTAAGCAGACTTTTATACTGATCATTCGTGAGGCCTGGAATCGAACTCGGATTCGTCTCGATACAAGACACGTTTGGATTCTTCTTGGCATCAAAAGGTGAATGGCTTGTCATGGTGTTTTAGATGAATGTCGAGATGAACCTGGCGGCGGCTTTTAGGGTTCTTGGTATGGTAGTTTATGTTTCCTGCTCTGGTAATTGTACAGGAAAGAATATTCACGTAGACCGACTAGCAACAACATACAAATTATATACGCCCTACATGGAACCAACACGGATTCCCTGGAATGCTAGGAAGCATTGGACTTGAAAAAATTGTTCAATGGCATGTCACGGTCAATACATGAGATGTGGTCATTAGTACCCAACTTTCATGCTATAAGCGGTAGGTTCACTAAATTTATGGTTTTGGCTTTGATGTCACTCATTCGAAGAACGTCATCAATGTTCTCAACCAATCATCATTATTTAATGATGTTATATATGGGATCCGCACCCAAGTTTTCATCGGTAAACTGATTAGAATACGGATGTGAGTTTTATCTTATTGATAGGATATACCCTAATTGGTCAACTATTATGAAATCATCTTACTTACTTGTCAACACGATGTTAAACAAAAAAAACGTCAAGACAACATAAGAAGCGACAAGAAAGGACTTTGAATGAGCTTTTGGTATCCTGAAAACCCTTCGAACGAGATTTTGGTATCTTGAAAACCCGTATGTCTAATCCAAACCTGAAAAAAGAAAAAAGGAACTTAAATCCTATAATAGACTATTTAAACATTGAAAGTTTTAAAAAGTTAGAGTTCCATCACATATATATATAATATACTTAAACATAGATACAACATCTAATAAAAAATGACTTAATTAATATGATTGGCAGCGGTTGAGATTACTATATAGAAAGGCCAAAAGTAAATGTCTAAGTTCATTTGAAGTGTTGATTGATTAGTAGTTGGATAAGGATTTTATAGCGTAGGGTATATCCACGTGAATACAGTGCTCTAAAGTCTAGTCCAAAGTTTAACATTCAGGCTCTTTAATATAATTATATCTTACGATCATGTTACATTGTATTACAAAATGGAATGTCGGTTACAGACAATTTTTGTTCTTTTATACGAATTGTTATATATCGTAGAAAAATCAAGGATGATCAGACCACTAGACCATTGATCACATCGAAAATCTAGTAATTGTTTCAACCACCGCTGTTGGGATTTGATTTTGATGAATTGGGGTGGAATCTGTACTTGAAACCTGCATACTAAGCAAACTGTTAGGGCAGCACAGGGAGAGAAGGGCCCCTGTAACGGTTCTTGAGCGTGAGATTTAGCAACTCGTAGAAGTGCATGTGTGATTATGGAGTTGAGAGAGAATGAGAATATGAAAAAAGAAAGGTACCTCTTATGCTGGTATTTATAGATTTTGAAATAAGGTTTGTGTTACCTGTGGTGACGTCAGCCCGTGGAAGCCACGGCGCGTGAACGGACTTCAGGTGAAAATATTTCTTTTACGAGGAGTCTCATTGGTTGAGAATCCCATGAAATCAGGTAGGTTGTTATTCTTGGGCCTCCCGTTACCGAACGAACATTTATGAAGAGTGCGGGTATGGATCCCACATGCTAGCTTGGTCATGAGCGGGCTCGACCCGGCCTGCGGAAGGCCCAAAGTATAGAATCAATCTCTATCCTCTTCGTATATGACCTCACGATCTATAAATGTAGTTTTTAAAACGTTTTAGTTTTACATTCTAGAAATGATTGGCGGCGAAGCTTGTTACCCGTTTGTCTTCCATTTCCTTATAATAAATTAACAAAATTAACCGGTTTATAATTTAAAGTAGGACTAGGGTTTGATAAATCACTAATCGAGTTATTTGGTTCAGGTTCGGTTTAAAAACACACCCATAGCCCATAGGCCATAACTGACACGAGTTGAAGACTTCTAGACTATTATTGTTGATTTATCGACTTAGATAGTTAGATGCAATATAGACTCTTTCATATCGTAAAATGTTATGTGAAAGTCTAAATAAAAACATACCCATAAAACATGACGTCACCGATTTTAATCTTTTTTTTAGTAAATTTTATTTTTCATCAAATTATATCATTGTAAAGATTTGGACATTGATCTCTATTAAAGAAGTTTTGTGTCTTACCACTGGGCTACAACCTAGATGACAACGATTTCAATCGTGATAAGCAGCCTTCAATTCTACGCCCCTGGATTGGTTGAACGGTTGACAGTGATAGTTGGTTCTTCGTTGGGTTGAATTTATTATATATATTATAAATTATGATTATGATGTTACAATGAACCATAAATTTGGTACGTGAAATTTGATATCATAAATTGTTTGGTTTGAATTTAGGACCACAATGTTAGCATGAGAGTTGACTCTGATACATATGGTGGTGAAATGTGAAATTCACGCAACATGTCCATAAAATTATGACATGTCGCATTCACCCATTTTGTATTTTACCCCAAGTTGAATTAGCAAAATCCCTAGTTAATTAGTTTTCACAACAAAAAATGTTACTAATTTTCTATAGCAAGAAAAAAAATCATTAAGATTTCCTAGTTAAATCAGTAAATAAAATAACGATGTCTTTTCCCTAACATGTACATTTCTAATCGTAATTACGGGTCGTCTTGAAGAAATAACTATGAGCGATTGAAATTCTGTCGCAAGAAATACTCAATTAAACATTTTGCTAAAAAAACTAGTTGGAATCCACAGTAAAAGTAATTAGCGATGAAATAATTAGCTACCTATGATATCTTAAAGAAAGTGGGTTTTATTAAAGGGTTTCACCGGATATCAATCTTTTTTAGCGTGGGCGGTATGGGGAGTTTTTTTTTCGGTAAAGGGATTTCGGGATAGTGGGAATTTCGGCAAAAATGTGGCAACCATACCATACCATTTGGCAAAGGGATTTTCGGCAAAAAAAATGAAAAAAACGGCAACCACTTGCCGAGAGTTTTCAATATACTTTTTCGCACCCAACTATCCAACTTATCCCACCTAACTTATCCCACCCATACCATTCCAAAAAACAAAAAAGACATATACTTTTTTCTCTCTCATTTGTCACTCTCCTATTGGTCCATCAACTTATCCCATTTTACTCATCCTAAAAAATTTATCCCCACACCGCCCACCCTTAGTGTGATGGTTAAGTTAATTACAAAATAACCCCTATACATTATGTTTTATAGAATTAGTCCTTTTGATTTTAAAAATCTCTAAATTTATATAAATAGCCCTTTATATGTAAAGTGACTAATATGCTTTTAAAGTTAATAAGAAAATCTAACCTATTAGTTAGAAGGACTCAAATGGTTAAGAATTGCAAACGTGAAACATGAGAAACATAAATATATAGATTTCTTTAAATTATTATTCACTTAATTAAAACCAGCAAACCAACCGATAGCAAATAAAAATTGAGTCTTACTTCAAACTATTAATTGGACTGGTTAAACTATTAATTGGAATGGTTTTAAAAGCCACCAAAAACTCACTTGTGGGTCCCAAGACTCATTCCATAAATAGAAACCCTTCTATACTCAACCAACAATCACCACCCCTTCTCTTTAAGAAAATCAATCATACAAACAAAACACCCAATCATGAATTACTCTTCTTCCCATAACCACCAGGAAACTATCACACAAACACAACATAAACACACTACCAAAAGACTAACCGAAGATCAAGTGAGATTGCTCGAGTCAAATTTTAACTCGAGCAAAAAACTCGATCCAGAGCAAAAGCAACAACTTTCACGCCAACTCGGTGTCCCTCCAAGACAAATAGCCATCTGGTACCAAAACAAACGAGCTCGTTGGAAGAATCAAAGTCTGGAGCATGAGTACTCCAGACTTGAACTCCAATTAGAAGCCACGTTAGCCAGGACCAGACGACTGCAAAGAGAAGTCGAGCAACTCCAAGCAGAGCTTAATAACATACAAACACAACAAGCACGACACGATAAGTATTACAACAACAACAACCACCATCGACCTCCCATGGATCCTACGGTCTTTCTATGTGGTGAGGAAGTTGGGAGTTCATCAAGGAGCTTGGACGACAACCATCTGAACAATTTATATTGTCTTGGTGAACAAGTTTTCGAAGCAGAGCAGATGTATGATGTTGCATGTATGATAGGTTCTGATCTTAGACTTGTCGGGTCAGAAAATAACTCGTTTTAGTTCAATATACAAATTCATGATCTACGTACTAAGTCGACTATAGTTTATTTTAATCATGCATGAAATCATTGTATGTGTTACATATAACGTGTTACATATAAGCGTCTTGTGTCGTATAATCGTATATTGAGTTGATTCACCATTGTGTGTTTTGTGTGTATGCAAACTTACATTTAAGTTTTTTTTATTGAACGGTAAATTTCGACTAAATACCACTAACTTTATACTTGTAAAAGTTTTAACCTTCACCACTTACACGGTGACAAAACCTACATTTAAGTGGACTTCATTATTGTTGGTGTCTGTCCCTATTTGATGGTCAAACGTTTGGTGTCGTAATTAACTATGTCTTGAAAGCCATCATGGATGGGACCAAAGAGTGCAATGCTCTTGTCGTTTTGATCGTCTTCTTTCATTGTGATTTCGATATGCAGATGTATATATAATACGTAGCTAAAATAACTAGAAAATTCTATAATTGTTTATAAGTAACGTTAACAGGGTATAATATAGGGTATAATATTATAAGAGGAGACAATATATGGATTATTTATATGTTTAATGACCATGATATATATTTTCAATAAAGTCATAGTTTCTATCTGTTTATACGTTTCTTGTAGTTTTATGCTTCAAATTATTTTGCCGTTAAAAAAAAAAAAAAACACTTAAAGTCAATGTTTTATGCTTGACTTTTAATTATCTTGCATTGACTTTAGGACCGTTGTCCGTAAAGATGGGGCGATTATAGTTTTATGCCAATATATTGTAATATTTGTAATGTCTGGTGAAAATAAATTTTAAGGGAAAATTATACACTTAGACTATGTAGTTTTGGTAAAACTAAAAGTGATATATTTTCATGATTTTCCCTAAATTTGAATACTTTATTATGCGGTGATATAAACTCGAATTCATACGTTAGGGCTGGCAAATTGGGTACCTGTTTAGACACAATAAGAACTCCTTAAGAAAAACATACACTATGCAATTTTATACTTCTTTAACAATAATTATATTAGTATTTTAGGGTTAATAATTTAACTTTTTTGATACATAAAACATATACCTGTCACTCTTAAACCACCAAAGTCAAGTGTTAAATGAGTCGTTTTCATGTTTGATACTTGTGTTAATTGCGTCGTTTCTAACCTGTTTAATACGATTAGACAAGAATTGTCAGCCCTACTCCACGTGCAGCATGCATACATGCATTCCATGCAAGCGATCATGAACTCCTATTAAGTTTATACCGACACCATTGGAATCGACTCTTTGAAGTTTGAACCTAGGTGTATGCTAATTATAATTACTAATTTGACATTTATGAATAAGATCGAGTAACGGTCGTGGAGTTGGTGTGTTATTGAGTCGAATAAATGTGTGTAAACCTGAAATTCTAAATTAGTTTCCTTATATGTCGCATTTTTTGTTTTGATTTCTGTTTGACGTATTCGGCTATATTATGCCCAGCTTCCTTCCATATAGGGCAGTTGTGATCTCTTGTGAATTCTGGAGCTATTTGACAATCTGTAAACTGTTAAAAACTCCTTTCCGATACCAGTCCAAACAAACGATTCATCATCCTCCGTCTATTCCTCGATTCCTACAATTATCGCTCGATACCAAATTACCAATACAAGCAAACTATTGTGCGAGGTTTTTTCTAGGTATCATAGGTTTCTAAAACTACCAAGGACTAAAAGGGGTTCAAAGATGAAATTATAGGGAACTAAAATGTAAAATTTGTGCTTAAAATATTAAATAAGAGCCTACAAAGGCACAAACGGTTGAAATTGATTGCAATGGTATTGGGTCAACTTTTGCAAGCCAAGTTGGTCATTAATGGGTCATGACCAATTGACCATCGTCGGCCTTCCAACAGTTCAACACCATTCCTAATAATATGTTCATGCATAATAAAATTTTGATAGTTTACTTTAAGAGATTATCAATATTAATTTTAGAAAAAAATATATTTAATTAAATGTTTAATGAAAAACACATTAGATATTAATTTGGTCGAAAATTAACAATGATTTTCTTCAAACTTGTTTGTTATTTATAATGTGAGCTCCATCTTAAGGCTATCCGTAGTGGATGGAGCCCCTTGTAGGCGTTATGCGCCATGTGGCGTCCACGTCATCAAGAGGGGCTCCATGACTAAAGTGGTGTAGTGGTAACCAATTTATAACGCCCCTCTAATTATTACCCAATTATTATTTTAAAAACCCATTCAATTAAATCTATCCAATAAAAAAAAATAAAAAAAATTCAACCAATCAAGAAGGAGGGGGGAGGCGTTATTAACATGGCGCCGGTGATCCCATCTTCTAAGATGGCGCCCAAGGGGGGTGGGAAGGGGCTCCATGAGGGGCGTTATATTTAACATGGAGCCCCCATGGAGCCCCACTACGGATGGCCTAAGTGGTATTTAAGTTAGTTAATGATATGATGATTTTTAAGAGATATAGCACACGCACATAAAAATCCAAAAATTCAAAAAAAAAAAATCCACTTCACGTACTAGTTTAAAAAGTAGCACAGGCTATACCCCTTGACCTTCATGAGTTTCACACCTCTTATGCATATAGTCGTATGTTTCATACATACATGCACGTTCATCTAACAAAACTGGCTATATTTACAAGGTCTGGGCCCGGTGTTGTGGTGGTCTACATTCACAAAGTTAAGTATGTAAAGATAATCATATACAAAGTTAAGTATGTAAAGATAATCATATGATGTTCTCAAGTTCATTTTTATATATCTAAAAATAACACGATGTTAGAGCATATTCCTATGCTACGTTGTGTATCGCGTATTGTATCTAGTCTAGAGCATTTGTGTGAGTCTTAGTGGCAACTTACCAAGGTGGCCGTACCACTTGGTCCGTCGTACCATTGGTACGGGCGAACCAATGGTACGTTGAATGGTCCGCCAGTAGTATGTTGTGCACTATAAATAGTTCGTGTTATAGAGAGTTCAGAAGTTTTATCATTTTGCTATCTCTTAACTGTGTGTTTCCAAGGTGTTCTCTCTCTATATTGTAACCTCTAAGTGAAACTTTATTTACTCGTTTGTGTTCTTCGATTTACCGAATCTAGCAGTAGTAAGATCCATCCGTTGTTTTATACACGAAAGTTACGTGTTAAAGAACATGACAAAGATATATATTACCAAAATAAGTACGGTACAATGATATATAAAAACTAAGATAGAGACCCATGTATTATACATGTTATATGATTAAAAAATATAAGGCTATCCGTAATGGGGCGTTATGGGGCAAAAAATTGTAATATGGCGCCCCATATAACGCCCCGCACCGCCCCCCGGGGCGCCATGTTAGCTTTGGAGGTCAAAGGCGCCATGTTCATGGCGCCGGTGCAACTCACATGTTTTTTTTTGTTTTTTTTTCTTTTTTCCTATTGGTACACCTCATATCTCATAACCCCCATCCTCATAACCCCCCACTACACCCCTTACCTCATAACCCCTCATTTCCACGTCATCCGCCACATGGCGCATAACCCCCCACCCGGGGCTCCATCCACTACGGATAGCCTAATTGGTAATTCACTTATGGTCTTCTTGTTGCTACAATTAGGTATTACAGGGGTCAGATCAAATAACTAGGAATTTGATTTTGCCTAAAAAATAGGAAAACTCTCTTAAGTTGCTGAAGTAAGGGATCTATACCCTGTCCTTGAAGTACCGTATACCGTGTGATTTCGTTTCTAATTGCTAGTCCATACCACACAATGATTCTGATGCGAGATTCTCATCCTTAACCACTAAAACTTTTACATGTAACACAATTAAAAAATGAGAGTAAGGATATATATATTAGTCCTAAAACAAAATAGTACAAATAATGTTATCTTAACGTAAAACAATACATATATAAAATCCAGTACATTTTTTATGTAAACGAGCACAATGATATGTGTTGTTTAACTTTAATAAACACAAAATGTGTTGCTTTTTTATAAAACAACTTAAAAATAATTATTAGAATGCAAAACAAAATGTACAATGCAAAAAATACAAATCATATTGTTTTAACATAAAACAGTATAATTGTTATAAACTAGATCGCGAGATTCGCGCGATGCGCGAACCGGTGTAATATTTCATTTATTTTAATCCGCATGCAAGAGAATGCGAATAATGTTGTGTAGGCCTTAAAATCTGCTACATAGTTTTTTGATCTTCAATTTATTTTTATTTTGTAACATTTTGCCAAAAAAAAAAAGTGATTCTGATCACCTTTTCGACCCATAACCAAAAACTTTGATTGTTTCGACCCGTTCGGCCAACTAAAAAATAACAGTTTCGACCCATTTAAGGGACATTCATCACCCGCGCGTTGTGGCAGCGCTAGTTTTGGTTTTTATAACTGGGTTTGTATCGTAGTTGTTTCGCTTATTAATAACTATTGTGAGATGGTGCGCAACACATAAAAGCTAATAAACTCTACATAACGCAGCCTTTAATATGACAATAAAATGATACATTTTGACTTTTGAAGTCAAACCTTGTACTTGAATTCTATAGTCAATGACATATGAAATGTATATCAATCAACAAAATATGATTAAAAACACCTATTAAACCTTTAGCTCTTACAATTCTGGATGATTTTCCCTCCTGAAAAGTTAAACAACACAACCCAAAATTATTAAACCTTTAGCCTCATAAAATTCCAATAATATATGAAAAAACTCAATGCACACTTTGAACACCTTTTAATAAAATGGAAGCTCCCTATCATTAACATAGACCTAATGCAATTGATTTAGCACTTTACCTTGATGAGCACATGTATATGTAGCAGATTTTAAGGCCACAAAGTTGCTCACTGTTTAAGGTGAACAAAAAATATGTTGGATCCCCATTCCAATAGCTTATGTGATGAATGTTCATTATTTCAAATTCGAGTAGTTGAGGAAGGCCATGGATACTCTAACAAAAGAAAACAATAAGGAAGGTAGTTTGACAAAATCTACATCAAATAATGGAATTCTTATTAACTAAGATAACTCACCAACACATACTCAAATTAAAACTTATCATTGATGCCTCACAGGTGTAGGTGATTTCCTGTATTGTTTGGTGATGTCTTAAATTATTTTTTCAAGTGCAGTATTTTAAATGTACTTACAACGATGATGTTCGGATCCTAGTGTTGTAGACATGCTATGGGTTTTCTTTTTCTCTTTAATGGTTTTGCTAAGAAGTGGAGTCTTCTTTGTTGTGTGCCTATGGTTTCTTCTGCCATTAGTGTGTTGTTAAACATAGTATATATATATTCCCATATGATAAATAAGGCAATAATTTGTATCCTTACCTTTACAGATTCTTTTGCTTGTTGCACATTCATGTACTTTTTCCTTAAGCACACATCCAAATGAATATTTTGATATACTGCAACACTTTAGTTACATCCAAATCTCAGGTTGTTGACCTGCAAGAACACAGAAACCATAACCTTAACAAAAACACACATGTAATAAAAGAAATCAACACATTTATTTCTATTCCTCAAACCCGTACTCCATTCAAATTTATTCCCAAATCACTTTACTTAAATATATACCAGTTGCATCACATCTAGAAAATCAAAATCAAAAGGAAACAATATGTTTAGTAACCTAACAATTAATACCATGTTGCATTCACTTTTAAAACTCACGTTTTAAAATAAAAGAAAGAAAACCAATAGTAAAGAACTGATGGATAATTACAGAGAACTACTACTTCAAAAAGATATGATATGTAGGCAAAGCTAAAGGCAGATCGTTAAACCAATAATAACTTAATCAAGTCCAACTACAGATATGTAAATGTGAACCTTAGAATAACGATCAAAGCACAACAAATATTAAAGTTTCATTACATCCAAATCTCAGGTTGTTGACCTGCAAGAACACAGAAACCATAACCTTAACAAAAACACACATGTAATAAAAGAAATCAACACATATATTTCTATTCCTCAAACCCGTACTTCATTCAAATTTATTCCCAAATCACTTTACTTAAATATATACCAGTTGCATCACATCTAGAAAATCAAATATGTTTAGTAACCTACAATTAATACCATGTTGCATTCACTTTTAAAACTCACACGTTTTAGAATAAAAGAAAGAAAACCAATAGTAAAGAACTGATGGATAATTACAGAGAACTACTACTTCAAAAAGATATGATATGTAGGCAAAGCTAAAGGCAGATCATTAAACCAATAATAACTTAATCAAGTCCAACTACAGATATGTAAATGTGAACCTTAGAATAACGATCAAAGCACAACAAATATTAAAGTTTCATATCTTTTAACTTTTAACATAAACTAATATAACACAAATTCACATTCGTCTCTGACTCTGAATATGTAATATGTTCATACCTCTGCAATTTGAAGTACTTGAGAACCGCAAACCAAGCACCATCAATCATCCATAGCCCCTGTTCACACACCACTAAGTACCAAAATTCAAAGTTCATGGTTTTTTTTATTTTTTTTGCAAACAGAAAACTTAATGTGCAGAGAATACATTCTAGTTGAAACTCCCTTTCTAACCAACTTTCAATCCAGTGGACCTCATTTTGCACATGGAGTAGTGTTGTACATGAGTTTTGGTTTCTGCCCATATCAAGGGGAACAACTGAAATCAAAGAAGAAACAACTTAATTTGAAGATCCCTTTATGTTATTAAAAGTATAGCAAATATATTAGATTGTCATAAACGTCACAAATAGCCTTATGTACGTTTTTACGCATAGATCCTAGATTTTTAAATGGATTGACATAAACAACTTAATTTGAAGATCCCTTCACTACTGTCTCATCAAAACCGATTATCTAGCGATATATTTAGATAAACAAACATTCTCACATGTCGTAACAGCTTGGAAATATATATAATAAAGAGTTCACAAATCTCAACTCAAAAGAATACCTTGTTCTGATTATCGTTAGATCCTGGATTTCTAAATGGATGTATTTGATCTCCACCTCTGATGGGATTCAGCCTCCATCAGTTAAAATTTGTAATCCTACAAAAACAAACCGAAAATCAGATAAAGTAAGAACTTGTATAAAACAAAAGGCTACAACAAATCCATGGAGAAGGGCTCGGATATGGTATAAAATGGGTAACCGAGAGGCTATCACAGCCGACCCTGCGAAACACAAAAAACACGGATCTGCAACATCTTCTTCTCCCTTTATGTCTTGAAATCTTGAAAATTGCTACGGAAATTTGAGCCTCAATTTAACAGTCGCAATATCAGAATTTAGGTAATATAAGAATAAATTGAAACCCTAGATAAAAGATTAAGAGATTTTACCTAAAGCAGTGATTCCGACAACAACATACGAACTGTAAGTTAGCTGTTCAAGTTCAACGCATGAGGTTTCGTCAAAACCAACCTACCTAAAACCAGGTCTACAAAAAAAAGTAGTTGAATTAAAAAATTAAGAAAAATCCCCCATTCAATAAAAAAAAATCTTTAGAATTAGCTAACTTTGCATTCAGACTGTAATCACCACTCATGAAGATGGATTTCGTGAAAACTGATAAAATACATAAATATGATCCAAACTGATAAAATTATGATCGAAAATTACGAAGATCGATTTCAAAATAGCAAATAATAATCATAACAAAACAGAGAGAAACAGAGCAGAGTATACAGATTACAAAAACTAATCGGACTATCCATAAACAACCCGGATATATTTATCTTTGATCCATCTGAAGCTCTTCCTAAAAGACCCTTTAAGCTTTCCTTCAACCGTGTAAACCTTATACCCCGCAACTCTCTTCTTCCTCTGAAATTCCGGATCCCCAAAACTCCACGATTTCGTCATCGATCCGTTTGTCGACTTAGGGTTAATCGAGAGAGAAAACAGTGTCGAAATCTTACAGACGGCGCCGAGAGAACTCCGACCAGTACGACAACGATGAAGTGACGATCATCGTTTTTTTAACAGCAACTCCGGCTGGATGTCTACAGACTCTGGCAAAGGGGGAGCCAGAGAGAAAAGAGGGAGGCACAAATGACCTAATTTTTCACAGAAGAGAAGATAATATGAGGAGGTGAGGGAAAAGCAGATGAAGTGAATGATTGAAAGGTGCAGGCTTGCTCCTTACGTTTGTATAAAGGAGACGGAAAATCCAACAGCGTGAGTCAATACTAAAGCCCCTAAACAATAAAGAAGCCCAGATGTTAACACCGTTAAACTGGCTGCAGAAAACAATTGTACATTGCGCTTGGAGGGTTGTACCTTGACGGAAAATACTATTTGAGGCCAATACAATTGTTAATAGGGGGTAATTCAATACATTATTTTTAAAACAGTACACTTATCACTAACTAGTATAATTTTTTAAAAGGAAAAATATAATTTTAGTTTTTTTATATATCAATACTATATCAAAGTTAAAGAGAAAAAATGTTCTATTTTATGGTGTAATTTTATAAAAGAATGTTGTATGAAAAATTATGAACATTTAAAAAAAATTAGGAAAACTTAAAAAAAGTCAACAAAAGAGGATATGCCAAAAATACCCCCACCTCTTATTTTTCTCTTATTTTTTTGTATTTAAATCCCAATCATTGATTTATAGATCTCTTCCTATTATTAATAGACAAAATATGGTTTTCAGTGGATCTAACCCCTAGATTTACATATTTAGGCTATGTTTGGCGCATTAGCTGATAAGCTAGCAAACTGCTAGCTGATAAACTATAAGCTAGCTGACAAAATATAATGTTTGGTAAAAAAACTAGCTGATAAACTAGCTAAAAAATATAAAATGACATAAAAGTACATGTTATAAATGTAAATAAAGATATTTATTTATAAGTTAAGGAAGAGTAAAACTGTAAATATTATAAAAGAGAGTTGAAACGCTACTCCAACCAACTTTTCAAACGTTAGCTTATTGTTTTTTTACGTTACCAAACATGGCTTTTAAAAAAAAACTAGCTTTAAAAAAAACCACGTTTGGTACGATAAAAAACTAGCTTATGACGCGCCAAACACAGCCTTAGAGATATAATATTTGTTATGATTTTTTTTTCATATCATTATAGCAAAAAATATTCAATTAACTTATTTTCTTTTATTCTATCTCTGTTTATTCATTAAAAATGTGATTTGAAATTCGTAAGTCCTGTAACGTTTTATTTCTTTTTTTTTCTTTCAGTTTTTTAATGTATTTTCTTTTAGCACTTAGAGGTTTTTCTTGAGATGATTCTATATCATGATGTATTTAGCTATTTGAATATTTTTATAAATGCTTTGTATATTTTGCAACTTCAATCCATTGTCTTATAGATGGGATGATTTGGTTTTAGGTTTCATCCATGGTGTGTCAAAGTGTTAAAAATTAAAGGAAAAATTAATTTGAATAAGGAAAATTGGATTTAAATAATCCCAACTTTTGAGGGTTGGCCAACAATAATCTCATCTTTCAAAATCACTCCCACCGGTCCCAACTTTTACCATATTTAATGATATTGGTCTCACCGTTAAAAAATTTAACACCGTTCGTTTTTTTTTTTGATGATGTAGCAGCTGATGTGTTATTTGTTTACTTTTTTCCTTTTTTTAATCCCTTATAATTACACATGGCAATCCATGTAGGAGAGAGACCCACTTTAGTTATCTACCTTCCCCTTCTTGTTAAAATTACCCAGACCCCCTGTTTTCCACACCACGAAAGTTTACCCGGTTTGAAGGAATTTGGAAGCAAATCCTTGGCGAACTCCGCAGTTTTCCACACCACGAACGTTTCTCTGGTTTCGTTCCACGAAATCACGTTGTCCGTCGAAAAGGTTTTGGAACTGATGACTCATCTTTTTTCATTCTCACCTAAATTCTAAGCTAATCAAAAACCTAATTTATTTATTTGAAAGAATCAACAATTAAACATCAACACACCAGTGAGAAATTCCTAATCTCAACAATAAAACCCATAAAGGAACAAGCAAGATCGAGCCCCATCGTGATTGGAAAAGGAAAGGTTAATACTATTCTAGGCGGCGGCTGATGATGATGGCGATATTTTAGTTTTTTGAGTTAATTACACATTTAGTACCTGTGGTTTACCCATAGTAACAACCTGGGGTACTAACTTCTGGATGTAACAATATAAGGTAGCAACTTTTAATTTTGTTTCATGAGGGGGTATTAAGCTAACACTCCGTTACCTTTTAACGGCAAGCCCCTTCACGTGACAAAAACGTGAGGGCAATTTTAACAATTTAACAGTACCCCACATATTAAAACCCATCGATCCAAATCCAAACCTCAGTTCTCTGGCCGTTCTCTTCTCCGATCATCTCTGAACTAGGGTTTCTGGCCGTTTAGAGATGATCGGAGAAGGAACGGCCGGAGAATTGAGGTTTGGATTTGGATCGATGGGTTTTAATATGTGGGGTAATGTTAAATTGTCAAAATTGCCCTCACGTTTTTGTCACGTGGAGGGGTTTGTCGTTAAAAGTTAACGGGGTGTTAGCTTAATACCCCTTTATGAAACAAAACTAAAAGTTGCTACCTTATGTTGTTACATCCAGAAGTTAGTACCTCAGGTTGTTACTATGGGTAAACCACAGGTACTAATTGTGTAATTAATTCTAGTTTTTTCTATGAGGGTGTGCTTGTTGAATTTGATTACAAAGCAGAGATGTCATGAGCATAATTTCCGGCACAAGTCATTTGCCAGCGATCTATTCAAGAAATTGCTCTGAGGTTAACACCCAAAAACCCGACACCTCTCTAAACATTGACCTCCAACTCCGACCCGTTACAGAACTACCGGAGCTCGAAAAATTCCGACCGTCGGTCACCAAAAAGCGCAAATCCTGACCCTCTGAGCAAGAAGAAACTCGGATAACTCGAACGCCGGGTTAGAAACTCAACGTTGTCGTGTCAAAGGTTGAATTTACAGAGGGGGTGTTACCGGAGGAAAATATTAACAAGAAGAGGAAGATAGGGCAACGTGGATTACTAAAGGAGATTAAGAAAAAGGAAATAAAAATTAAGAACTAAAAATGGGTCTCTCCTACATGGATTGCCATGTGTAATTATAAGGTATTAAAAAAAACAAACAAACAAATAACACATCAGCTGCCACGTCATAAAAAACTAACAGCGTTAAGTTTTTTAACGGCGAAACCAATATCAGTAAATAGGGTGAAAGTTGGGACCAGTGAAGTGATTTTGAAATGTGCGATTCTTGTCAGCCAAACCTCAAAACTTAGGATTATTTAAATCCAATTTTCCTTTAAATAAACCTAACTATTGGCTATTGAGCGATAATAATCCTAAGTAAATTTTGGTACATAAACAATCATATAAATATACCTTGTTTTCCTTAATAATCTTTCCGTAATTTTTTTTAACCCCGTTAGTATACGCTGACGTGGAAGCTGACGTGGAATCCTAGTAACCAGATTGAGGGGGTGACTTTAAAAGTTTGATGTTCAATTTGCTAATATGTGAAGTTTAAAAGTGTGTCGAGAGAAAGAAGAAAAGGACGGGGGGAGCCGACGGTTCCTTCCCCAACGACCACC